>OY744475.1:23423887-24023887 GCA_963556175.1 Tipula confusa
CTTATTTTGGCAACATGTATATTCAAATATGATACCGATAGGTAGCGGTATCTATGATGGCGGACCTGAAAGCACCCATTGATGTACACGTATAAGCAAGCCTTTGCATACACATATTTTAAAAACTCTTAGGATAATGAAATGAGTTAATTTGATTGATAAAATCAAATCAATAGTTCTCCGACTTACAAATTAGTCCACTGTTAAAACAAAAGCAAACTTTCTAATTGATTTTTTTATCTGAATTTATTGAATGTACTATTAAATCCATTTTAATTAGGAAAACGTTATGGAACAAAAACCTTAATTCTGTACCAAATGAGTCGTCACAAATTCATGGTGAAGTTTAATTAGAAAATTTATTTTACGTGATATTTTCTCTGTATTTTTACCGGCTATGATAGTACGTGTAACTAGCAGGTCGTAATTTAGTCAATCCATCTATAAACTTTAAGTAGTTAAATCCAACTTTTCATTATTCTAGAGTTCAAAAACAATAAATCAAATATGTTTTTTTTTTCGTCATCGATCCAATTTAATTAAAAAAATAAAAAATATATTGAATCGAAAAACTACAAAAACTTATCACGATAAATAAATTGAAAAAAAAAACTTACACGAATTATTTCGACAGCACTTCCAATTTTCTTCAATTCAAACGAATTTATACTGATGATGCTACAATGAAATGTGTATATGTTTCATCGGGCTTTTGTTTCGTTTTTATCTTGGAATATTCATTTGTTTTCGAATGGGTTTTTAATGTTTTTCTTTCATACGATTTTCATTTATTTTTTGTTTTGTCTTCCGCTTTTGTCATTGTTGTAATCGTAGTAGTAGGGAAAAATCAAAAAGCTACTCGATTATTTTTTTTTTTGTGATTTTGCACAAAAATTTAGCTTACGCTGTTATTTTTTTTTAGAGTAAAGTCGATTTTTGAAATAAAAACTCTTGAACGAGGTAGATTAGTGCAAATTGTTTTGAAAAGATAATGTATACTATATAATATGGAGTGAGTTTGATTATACATATTATAGAGTGTTATAATCTTGATCTAAATTGTGTATATTGTTGTTGGTACTGAGCTGTTGTTTTAAATAATTCAAGTTTGAAGAAGAAAAAATGAGATGAGCTTTACAAGAATTAATGAAGTGTTTTTATTTTGTTTCTAACGAAAACAGAATGTCAAAATTGATGTACGATAGTGAAAAGTAGTTTTATTTTCTAATACAAAAGTATTTTATGTTTATTCATTGTACCTTGAAAAGTTGTGGATGTAAAACCGTTTAAATTTGATAAACGTCAAATTATCATATTATGTAATAATTTCAGAATCGTTTTGGACTCGTGATGTAACACGATTTCTAAATACAAAATTCAAACATAAAGATTTGAACAGAATTTATGTAAATTTATATTTATGTCAGCTACTTCAGCCTTTTTATAACGTTCTTATTGTGTGCTTTGTTTTTATCATTATTTTATGTTTATTACACATCAAATTAAATAAATTAGTAATCTGTTGTTTAATACGAGCATTAAGGCATTAAATCAACATAACTAGAATCGGTTTCAATTAGAATCAATTTATCGTACAAATCGATATAAAATTAAATATTCTAGTTGCATAACTTTTACGTATTTATTTATAATAAATGTTCAAGATCTGTTTAACTGTTGTATATGGCAACAAGTTTTATCGTAGTTCGGTTAGTTTGATACACATATCCTTATGTCACCAATTTCATTTCAGTAAATTATGTAGAGTACGTTATCACTTAGTACCTTTTTTATTAGATTTGTTTTGATCAAAATACCTTTATCTACTTAAGTCTCACGAGACAAGTTTATATTTGGTTTGACTGGTTGACTTAACTTATATTACACATTCTAATAAAAATTTAATAAGCATGTCGAGTCCAACAATGACCCAACAGATGTAAAGAAACCTGGAACAGTTACTATATGTATATTATTATGCACCATTCCTCTTAAGATTTACCCAAATAAAGTGTTGCATGCGATCAAATAACCACCTAGGCACTAGGTTTTTGAAAGAAATACCTTCAAAAATACATCGTTTCTCAATGGATAATTGACGTTTTAGCACAACATTTTGATATACTGCCACTTGCAAATTTCAAAGTGAGTGGCATCGGAATCCCAGATTATCATTGAAACAGATCGAACAAGTATTTTAAACCTTCGATTATTAGTCGAAAAATAATCGAAGGTTTAAAATTTACCTTAAATTTGTCTTAATTTCAAAGAACTTATCTGGGAACTCTTCTAACTGAGAAGAAGGACTTGTCACGACAATTGCACTATCGATCTCTTGAAAATTATTTTCTATTATTTATCTATTTGCTGGAAATTTGAAAAATGGATATAATAGTTGAACCATCTACAATGATTGTTATATTTCTCGATAAACGATCGAAGACACAGCCTCTCGAATCACTAAATACGAATCAAAAGTTAGTGATTTTTAACACTTTCATTACTGTTTTATACAGATTTTGCTATCGATTTAATTAATTTGTTGACGACACCTACTAGGTCCTAGTACCAAAATGTCTAACATGGAAGTTTGCGTTTTGATAAATAATCGAAAAACTACCAATATTAAAGTCCTTATTTTACCTCTTCCTGTAATATTTTAAGTATATATCTTTTCTAATGGTATTATCGTTTATTTTTAATGGCCTACCTTACAAAGTTGCCGGTTAAATGGTTTTGAAAAACCAAAATTATTAGAAGCACTGTGTCAACAACAATAATTTCCTGAACCCAACAAAATGACTTAAAAAATCACAGAGCTAGATGAAATTGAAAATGGCAACATTATTTTTAAAGCGCACGAGTACGTATATCTAAGCTTTAAAATAAGTCGTTTCAGGTCAACAGATTATCAGCTTTCAGTAGCTATGAGCATCTAATAATATTAACATAATATTTCAAAACCGCTCCCAGCACCACATTTTAAAAGACTTTGGAACCAGTAGTTAAATCAATGGAGCATCACATTAAGCAAATAGTTGAAGAAAGCAAATTAACATACGAACATTGGGCCACAGTGACATTGCAAATCGAAGCATGCCTAGATTGGGGACTTTTTAATTGGAGAATCGCTAGTTGTCCAGGCTGAATCAAACATACTGAAAAGAAACATCTTCTGTCCAGTGCTGGAGGTTTTTTTTTCCCTGCCCAACACGGCTAGCACTGTGACCTGAAAGATCTTTTGTGCTATTGGGATTTGTTAGTCCAGGAGCTTCTCCACCTTCCTAATAAAGGCGAAAATGCTGCCTGAAGAGGCCAATCTACATTTCTCCGGGGTCAAATACCTCACTTCAAAATGAAAACACATTCACATAATATGTGCTCCGCAGTTTCTACCTCTTCTAAACAGTGTCGGCACTCCGTCTATGTGGACAGGTTCATTTTGTTTAAATGATATCTCAGGTTGCAGTGACCAGAAAGAAAACTCACAAGCTTCCTAATATTTCCTTTACTTGATTGGACCGCCAAGTTCTTGTGATGAAATGGTCTGACCTAAGGTTTGGCCTGTCTAAGGTCGGGAATACAGTTTCAATAGGTCAATCACTGCATTTTTCCCATTTACTAATATTGTAGACTACTGATGCCCACGGAATGCCACAGAAATTCTCAGGGCCAATTGGTGTAGCTGATGAGCCTGCCCGCGCAAGTTCGTCGGCTATCTCATTTTCAGTGATACCCCTGTGACCAGGTACCCACCACAACCGAACTTTCTTATGACAAGAAAGAGTTTGTAGGCTAGAAAAACACTGGGATAAGTTCCCAGGAATTTCGATATTTTGTTGTTGGGCCCAAAGACACCAATGCCTACTCCACTATCCATTTTTGATCCATCCGTAAACCAGATTAGGCTGCTGGGTTCCATAAGAGGCCCACCAGTATCTTAAACGATTCTATCAAGGACTGTTATCCCGAAATTCCTGCCAAAGCAGAGTTCCTTGGGCATCACGTCCCGGACTCTAAAGAACATATCCAAGTCAGAGAGTTCATTCAAAATGTCCAGATGACCCATATGATCATCATGACTATATTGATTTACTAGCTGTAATCTAGCTGCACAAGTAGCAGCTGATTTTTTGACGTAAATATGAAGTGGAGTGAGTCCGATGAGGGCCTCCATTGCCACCGTAGGGCAGGTGCTCGTAGCACCTGTGATTCCGAGACATGCTAGCCTCTGCAATGAGGTAAGCTTATTGCTCTACCTTCGGCCACCAAATTATGGACCCATAGGCTACAATTGGCCTCACTATCATAATGTACATCCAGTAAATCATTTTTGAGCTGAGGCCTCAAGTCCTGCCGAACATAAGCCTATAGACCCACATGGCTCTGACCGCGCGTTTGATAGTTGATTTAATATGAGAGTTCCAATTCAGTTTCTAATCTAGGACACCACCCAGATATTTCACTTCATTAGAGTATCTGATAGTAATATCAATTTGACTAATTGAACCAAAGTTCTATTTACGTCTTTTGGTAAATGGTACCAGAACTATCTTGTTAGGGTTTATCGAAAGGCCTGTTGCATGCTGTCAGACATCGAAAATTCATGCCCACCAGAGATTATGATAACCAAATCGTCCTCATAACCAATGGCGTCATAACCGAGTAGATGTAGCTCATCAAGTAACTCGTCGATCACGAGTGACCACAGCAAAGGTGATAGGACACCATCTTGTGGGCATCCCTTTCCTGCCGTAACCGTGACTGATTCATTACATAATTTCGATTTAATCTTCCTACTAGCCAACATGGAGCTAATCCAGTGGTTAGTTGGATCACCAGTACCTATACGCGTTATTGCCCTAGCAATTGAGTCGTATCCAGTATTGCCGAAAGCTCGCTCAATATCCAAAAAAGCGCACAGCGCAATTTCTTTTGAGCGATAAGCCGCTTCAACCTTGGTAACAAGTAGGTGCTGGAGGTTAGTACAAAAACTGGTTCAATACTTTTGGAAGCGCTGGTCAACTAACTACTTAAATACTCTTTAAAGACGAGAAAAATGAAACTTTAATCATCCAAAGGTGAACATAGATAAAAAGGTCCTGATCAAAGAAGATAATATTCCACATACAAGATAGTCTCATAGACGAATAGTAGAGCCTGGTCACGACAATTTACCAAATGTAGTTATAAAAATAGAAAACAGTAATGGCGGTAAATGTAAGCGTTATAGTTAAAGAATTTATATTTCTAAATTTATATTTCTCGCCACCATCAATTTACTAAAAAAAGTTAAGCAGAGGCAATACACTATTTAAAAATATTCAGCCAACAGATTAGTGAGAAACTAAACGACATTTGGAATTAAAACAGGTTTACAGCTCTTGCTTTACGTACGCACTAACCTTCATGTTAAAGAAGTGCATCAAACGTTAATCAATGCTATATTGAATATCTATAATAAACCAATTAGAACAATCATTTTAATACCAGATTAAGTGAAAATGAAAACTGACAAAAAACACACAATATGTCAACAGACAAATTTTGTTCTTTTATCAGGAAAAGGTAGAATGAATAGTCAATATCTTGTTTTTGAACTATAAAGATGCCACTTTTAATAACCTTCATACAACCAGCAATGGATTACTTAGCGACAGTATCATGACCAGTAATACATGATTCGCAGACATGATTTTGAGGTACATCTATACACTTCTCCACCCAGTATATTCAGCTTATGCCAATAGTTTGATGTGAGCTACAATTGTTACAACCTTTGGTTAAAGAATCAAACTCTAATTTCGGAGTTCTGAGTTAAAATATTAACATTGGGCATCCCAATTTTTATGTCAAAACTGCATTTTGTCTCTATTGCTCTAATCGAGAATTTTTGCTTTCCTTTTTTAATTTATGCTTTTTTTTCGCCTCACCATCGTGGAAACCATACTTTAGTACAAACTTCTTTGGTCTTGTCAGATGAAAATTGTTTCAAAAAGAATCAATCTGCGTAGTCCAGGTTTCATTTGTGATAATTTCAGCCCAGTTTGGTTAAAGTACGACATTGCTTGAAAAAATTATTATTATCGAAACTCAATATCGTAGGCTGACGACACACCAAATCAGACAAAACATGTTTTCTTGCTTTAAAACGACTTGCGCAAAAATTATCTACGATTATGCTAAGGCTGTGTGTGAATCGGCTAAAAAGTTACATATCTAACTGTGGTTGAAATAAAAATAGATAAAATAAATGACTATTCAATTTTTTATCTATGATTATATGATGTTAAAAGCGCCAAAACAAATTTTAGGATTCAAGTCATTTTAGACAAGTCGTTTTACGACAAGCAAAAAACGTTTTGTCTGATTTGGTATGTCACCAGCGTTAGAGTATAATGAATATAAGGAAGTTAACTTTACATGGTAGAGTTTCAACTGAAAATAACTATGCATCTGAATTTCATTTTTACCCTCCCTCATATTTGATATTTTATTACTGTGTTTAATTCCAATTTGATCGTTCTTTCAACCAATTCTGCAATTTTGCTTCCAAAAAGGTTTTTGGCAAAAGTCACTAAAAAGTGAAAATTTGCGAAAATATTACTATTATAAATAATCTAAAAAAAATAAATAAAAATAAATTATTTTATTATATATTTCAGGTCCTCCAAGACTTATCACAAATTTCACTCTCCGATATGGGTATTATGCCAGTTGGCCTATTAATGCCGCTCGGCCATTTAGAAACTTTAAATTTATCGGGCAACCAACTAGACGATTCATCATTGAAAATTTTAAATCCCATTTATAATTTAAAATTTTTAGATTTATCACGAAATCAATTGCACGGAATTGATTATCATATTGCACTGAAACTAATCAAAATTCATGATGTGCGACTGGAAAATAATCCACTCGTATGTGATAAATGTCACATGGGGCCAATAATACAACAAGGAAGTAAGGTAATATTTTGGCATACCGATCACATCATAAATCAGGTTCACTAATTTTTATTTTTTATTTTAGTTAAAGTGGCATTCACAATCGATATGCTTTCTACCAGAGCGTTTGCGTGGTTTTTTTATAAACGAAATAAATTACGAAGAACTTGACGAATGCATAGAGTTTGCGGTGGATGAGGATCACGATGCAGCCAGCACGTCATATAACTTTTTAGATCAAAGTAATTGGTTGATAGGTCAATTTTGTCAAAAATTATTAACAATTTATTTTACACAGGACTAGGACCAATTATCGTATTCGGTGGAATTGTATTCATAATCACATGTGGAATAACATTTGCTATCGTTATGTGCTACACAAAATCATCGTTTGGTGCAGGTGTTGGTGGTGGTGGTGAAAAACGGTTTTCACTAATAGACCAAACAGGTATGTGTCACTTTTTTTAATTTAACTTTATATAAATAAATTTAATTAAATTAGGATTATGTCGAGCAAAATAATTTAAAAGTTAGTCACGAACGTTTACGCAGAGGATGGATACACGAATATCCAGTGTATTTTCGTTTCAAAGTTTTCTTGATTATACTTTTTTTTTGTGTTGTGCGCTTTCTCGGTATAAAATTTATATATATGTCGAATTATTTTAGCAGATGGAAAATTAAAAGCTCGTCGACTCGTACACAGCTTTAAAGTAAATTATAAAAAGTTTTTTATTTTTACAAATACTAAATAACAATACATTGCTTCGGTTACATAATTCTTTACCGTATAAGATTTTTTTTTTTGTTTTGAACTTTTGATTGTTTGTTGTATATAGGGATAAACTATATTAAGGGCAAAATAAAGATTCAGAAAATATCAGGGCGTTCCACTCTTACAAAAAAAAATATTGTTGTGTAAACATATTCAATTTTGGCGTAAGTAATGCGATTATTAAAACCGACTTGGCAAAACAATTATTGACTTTCAGCATAAGAATAAAACGCCATTTAAGCCTTTTCCAACTTATGTTTAAACAGAAAACCATTAAACCGACTAAATACAAAGTTGACATAAGGTCAAAATCTAGAAATAATATAAGCGAAAAGGAAACTTTTCCTTGATAATTTTGGAGTTACTATTCCACTGTGACGCTAATGTAGGTGCCTACTTTAACTCTGAAAGGAAACTTAGTAACTAGACAGCAGTATAACAATTGATTAAGGTGGATTTCAGAAAAATGATATGCCTATTGGATTTAGCCTATTCAGCAACGGAAGCTGAAACCGTCAAAGTGCATATTAGGCCTAAATTGAAATCTAACATTGGACGAAGCGAGTATTACTGTGAGAATAAAGCAAGTTTTTTTGGCCCTGTGGCTTGCAAATATTCGGACCAAAATATTTTTCCAAATTTTATGGCTAAAAGATCTAAAATAAAATGATAAGTTCCAAATAATATGTGTAACAAGTGAACCGCACTTCACAACGATTTTAAGAAGGTCATAAATTAATAATTTAGCAATGTTGATATCAACGGGTTTTTCTAGGCCAACGAATTGTATTATCGCGCTACGGTCTAATTTAACTCCATAACACACCTCTAGTCCTCACATAACTTGGCTTTGAGAATCTGCAGTAAAGGTTTATTGCCTTCACTTAAAAAACCCATAAGTAAAATTGATGATTGATGACTTTATTTCCTTATACCAAAATGAGGCAATGGTGAATTTAAGACGTTTCTGTGCATTTTGTGACGAACTCAATATTTCCTGGGTGGGTGAGACCTGATAGTTAAAATCAAGAAACATTTAACTTTGGCAAAGTATACTCAGTGGTATGAGCTTGGGTTAAATATTACCTGAGCAACTCTACACGCTATATTAAAATAGGAAACAGAAACTTTGAATTATTTTCAGTCACCTTCAGTAAATCATAAGGTTTCCATAGATATTTGTAATGCAAAGTTTTAAGATGTTGTTATTGTGGAGTGACTCGCGGTGTCATTCAAACCTGATCTTTCATCAGTTTATATTAGCGGCAAGCATGGCTTAATTCATAATATAAATACATATAGTACTACCATCATATGTTAGCCTATTGACGTGCTAGATGTCGCTATTGGTATCGTTTTAAAATAATAAAAATGTTTCTATATGTATAGTCACCTAAAAGTCATATATTTATTCTTAATTTTGACGATATTCTATCAACCCGACATCTGGAACAACAATGAGTAAACTGTTTTATTCTTATGATGGTAGTACTATATGTATTTATACTATGCTTAGTTCTACTTTGTCGACGGATCTTATTCTCATCATTGAGTACTTTTTGCATTTCTGCATTTAAGAGTAATTTAAGTCACTGGTCAATATGCTTAACTGCGTATTTCACGATCCCGTTCATCACTAGGTCAATCCGTAAATCACTGTGAACATCTCTTTTACGTACATACCATGGCGCATTCACTATTACACAGCGAAATTGTTTTGGCAATTCTTTGATCACTTGGTTATAGTAATAAAGAAGCAGGTTATACCCTACCTTTTATGACTAAGATTATGTATGCACATGTTCACATGTTCTGCCGAAATTTTTTTAAAACTTTCGACAGGTGCTCTGCAAATATATCAGCTCTTAGCTTCGGTTTCCAAAGATCGTTATCTGAGTTTTAATCAGTGGATAAGTAATTTCAAGGTGCTACACAATATGTTTCATTAGGTGTGTTTGTTTTGTTGAAATATTTCTTTACCTTAATGATTTCGCTACTTAGGGTTTATGTTGATCAGTAAGTTTTTGCAAAATAAGTCTTAACATATCTTTACCAAAAGTGTGTTGTTCTTTTTTTCCTTGCATGGTGTGCAATATTTTGTTATATGATTACCTGCTCATTCTCTATTGTACTAACGTCTGGTGTATCCAAAGACCCGATATAACGCTTACACTGAGCAATCTTATTTGATGTCTTCTGAATCTTCACAAAAATACTCATTGTACATTTTTAGCAAACCTATTTTAAATTTGTTCCCTGATTATTCAAAAGTGGATGTATTGTGAAGTCCTCTAGCCATTACCATAATGGGTATAGTTTCTTTATTTTTTATAATAATATCAATGTATTTTCTTTTTTGAAGTACATTAGAGTTCTGTACTGCCGATGGCCACCTTAACTGAAAAAAAAGATAAAATCAAAGTTTACGTTTATAAACTAGTTTTCCATAAAATTAACAAAAAAAATTAAATAATGCAATTGTTTTGTAATTGCAACCATTAAATTAAGTACAACAATTTTGGCCGCACAAAAATTAAAAATAATGTAAAAAACAAAAATAGTGTTTTGTGTAACACAAGTAAGTCAATTTATACAGCATTTATACCTTGCCTCTTACATAAGTCAGTTTTACAAAATAGTCAATTAAGTGTAATTTGCCTTAAGTGTAATTTGAACTAAGTAAAACTCCGCAATTAAAACTTAACTTACACTTTTGAAATAAATACGCCTTATTTGCAAATTATATAAAGTATTTCGTATTGAAATGCTATAGTTAAATTAAACGGTTCTTTTTTTATGTTAAAATGAAATATATTTTGGTTAATTTCACATTTTCTGAAAATATTTTAATTTGAAGCTTAATTTGAAGTACTTTCACTAAAAATGTAGATAAGGTGAACATATGTAGTATAGCAGTATATGTTTCACTATCGTTTGCATCTGAATGTGTTTAATGTTTAAACAGAGTGCTGGTTTATCGCTATGGTTTATCGCTATGGTTTATCTAACATAATTTGTAAGGCAATATAAGCAAGTTACAAATTTTTATTTTGGGCATACAAACTCTTAAATGTTTCTTTAGACCAAAAACATGACAAGGATGTAGCCTAATTATGAATATACCCGATTTGTATAATCATCTGTAATTCTCAATATTCATTCTGTTCTTATAATATAATAAGATGAGTGAAACTTACCTACACATTATTAGTTGAACAACTTATAAGTATGAGGAGAGCACAAATAAAGTTCAGAAGAATCTTTTTTTAATTTTGTGTAACTATAACAACAACCAGGACCTTAAAACAACTTTTATTTTAGTAAATAAATTGGTATTCAACCTTTAATTTAAATGGGCTTTAAATATTTATATTTATCTGCTAAAAACATTAAAAATGATAGACTTTTATATCTTATACACCTACATATTTTTGTAATATAAATTCCATATAAATACGATCTAATAAATTCGTCTGAAATACAAATAAATAAGTTGAAATTTTTGTTAAAAATTTAGTAATTTCTTCTTTTATTAATTCTACCCATTTAACATTTTTATAAATAAACATTTTCTAGTTAAAAAAATTTGTGTAGGCAAAGCCAACGGATTTCATAACAAACTAACTATTTTCTTTGTCCTAAACAACATCAACAACAACACAGCCAAAACATAATATTTTGCTGAAATTTTTTTTATTTCTCAAAACAAGATTTTACTAATCGAGGTTATTATTATCTTCCCAATTTTGCATATTTTCCTTCTGTTTATATTTCTACAGATAACTTTGTACATTTCTTCCAAACATTACGTACATACATTTTTTATAACTCGCTCGATAAATATCATATATAGATAGCTACAACTCAAGAGTTTTGTTTTATATTTAATAAAAAAACAAATTCTTTGTGGACCAAAAAAAAAATTCTTCGAACAGGACAATAGGGAATTCTAGTCAAGGAACAAAAAACTTATTTTTTTTTTATTACGATACTACGAAGATAAATTTAACATTTGCTGTACATAAATCGATATATGTACTAGATAAAATATTTAAGGATATGCATTTTTGATAAGAAGGATCAAAAACTAAATAATGGCTTTAATAATATAAAAAACGGAACGTTCTATCCTTAAAATTTAAAGTATACCAACTTTTAAACCTTTTAAAAGTTAAAAAGTGGGTAAACTAAACTTTCGTCCGTCAAAAAAGAAAATATAGGCAAATCCCAAAAAAAAACAATTATTTAAATATATCATAAAAAATTGTATTAACTCTGATTAAAACCAATTAATATTCATTAACTCAGAATTTAGATACCGCGGATCCCTTAAATAAATTTAAATCTACAACGAAACCAAAAATGTTTTATGAAATCCTCCTCCCGACGATTAAATTATTTTTCCCTACCTTAACTAGATTGGGATACGATTTTCTTTTCGTTTGTTTAAGATTATGTTGATGTTTTTGTCGTGCCGCATAAATACTTTGAATCAAATAAGTCAGCACAAACATAGAGAGAATTTGTTATTATCCGCACAAATATCAAATTAACTTTAGAAAACAATATTTCTATATCGTAGGTACATGTTTTTTAGCAAAAGGTACAAAAATTCAATTAATGAACAAACAAACTAAAGTAAGAATTTCGGTAAGTCTGAATTGGTTCAAATCGACTTAATGAGAATGTGCGTGTTTTTATTGTGATTAAATGTAAAAGAACAAGACAAATTAAGTTTACTGTTTACTCTCACACACAATAATAAC
The DNA here is from genome assembly GCA_963556175.1 of Tipula confusa. Classification (NCBI taxonomy): domain Eukaryota; kingdom Metazoa; phylum Arthropoda; class Insecta; order Diptera; family Tipulidae; genus Tipula; species Tipula confusa. The sequence goes on from OY744475.1 coordinate 23,436,376, forward strand.
ACAACTATATTTTATTTAATAACAATAATTCACTTCTTATAATAATTTTAATTTCACTAAATTATCCGCGTGCCATTGGCTGGTAGGGGCTATAACTATAATCTTTAACTTTTAACTCTTCCGCGTTTAAAGTAAAACTCATTTCAACTCACGACATAATTTCGCTTATATACAAAAATTTCATGTATCTCGAATATTCTATTTTTCTATTATTTCATTTTACTTCTTTCGAGGTGTCACTACTCTATTTTATTTGCTCAATATTGTACTAGTACTAATGCTTCTTAATAGATGTCTCTAGATTTAACTCTTAAGAAATCGTAACACTAAGTGCTTCAAGTCGCGTATAATAGGCATTTTTAGATCTCATAAACGTCCTATAATATGGGATTATTTGATCTAAATGGTCAATGCCTTCTATGCTGCTGTTGTATAAATCTTGTTTGTAAAGTCAGTAAATTCAGGCAGTCTCAATTTAATATTTAATATTTTAAATATTTCTAACAAATTGTTTGTTGTAAAAAAATTCGAAATAAAGCTGGAGACTCGGTACTTTAATTCTTTGAATTAAATTAAGGATAATTGCTGCTCCTCTGCCAATTTTTGGTAACACAAATTTCATTTCTTGAGCCTTGGTAAATGATAAAAGCAAACAGTTGTCTTGGGTTTCCACATATATTAAACAATTTCAAGCTCCAAGGTGATTGTTTACTTTTCATTTTTAGTTTCGCAGACAAAATCTCTTTAAATGGTATCATCTGTTCGTCTATACAATAGTTCTCCTCGAAGGGTACCTCTAAACGTCTCCGCCTAGTAGAATTAAGTATGAAACGAACCTTATAAAATACATCTCTATTATCTTTTGAAATATCCAAATTTTTGACAACATGAAAATTAGTTAACAATTAACAAAATCGATCCCTAATTATAGTTCGCTTAATGTGTTACATTCCAATAAGATTACTCCATTACATTCTGATCTGATTTGTGGACATTTTATACATCATAGTATAATTACATATAGTAATACATCATAAGAAAAAAACACTTTACCCATTGATGTTCCAGATGTCGGGTCGATAGAACATCGTCCTAATTTAGAATAGATATATGACATTTAGGCGATTATACATATACAAATATTTTGATTATTTTAAAACGATACTCGTAGCGACATCTAGCACGACAATCAGCTAACATACCATAGTAGTACTATGTGTTTTTATATTATGGATGAATATATGTAATCCGATGAATCGATAAATTTCGGCATTTTTTAGCCCATAATATATTTTTGTAAAGTTTACCATACTGGCGAATAATAACTCTGTAAAATATATCATGAAATACTGACCTAGAGTTTCTATAACAGGTTCAGTTTCTTCAGGTATTTGGTACTTGATTTCGGATTCAGAAAATTCATTTTTTCCTATTGTATTCCTTTTTTTCTATATTGGAACGGGCTTTAAGCAATTGATACAATTTTTGCAGTGTGAAAGAAATTAATTTACTAGAATGACGAAAAAGAGATAGAAAAACTGAAATAAACATATATAGAAAAAACAAATCCGATAAACTATGCCTCTTTCAAAAGTTTCATGCACTCATGTACTACAGGTCTGAAAGGGTTAAAGTAAATAATCAACAAAGCTTATGTGTGTAGATATATTAACTTCCAACTTCTTCCAAGCTATTTATAAAGTTCCTATGAAAAAAATCTAACCGCTACCAGCGGATATACATTTAATCTCATCCCATCGATTTGAAAGCACTCAAAATAGGAAAAAAATTTTGAATACTTTAATAAGAATGGAACAAAGAATTAGAATATCAGCACCAAAAGAACTTTGTTAACCAGTTCCATAGCATGTTACCTTCCTTCATAATAATATCTGAGAAGAACAACTGCGAATTTGAGAGCGTTCGGAGTAAATAAAAATATAATTTCGCATGTTAATACAGTAAAATTGTTTATTTCAAGAATTAGCAGGATGGAACTAGTTGTTTTTGTTCAATACCTAAAGTTCCGTAGTAATAAGGTGGCCGCTTACCCAAGTATACCGAAAGACAAGGCATAAGAAAATTATAACGAGAAGTTATAAAAATTATTATTTTTTTAAGTAATCTAAGTGTAGCGCTTTATGTGTTAATCCACAGATGTAATAAATATCATCACGTGTATAAAGCTTATTTAGATCACCCACTATCTTTGATTAATGAACTCAATTTTGTTGTTGGCATTGAAATTTGATATCGCAAAACAATCGAAGTTCTCGGCCAACAAAGACTATTGAGGTTGTTTGGTGAGTTTCCTGTCGTATCACAGACTGCTTTTACCATCATAAACAGGGGAATGCATTGATCCCAATAATCCTGGTTCCTGTTTAATTCTTTACGTAATTGCTCTTCTAATGTTCTGTTGAATCTTACAACCATGGAGCAATGCTGTATTCCTTATTTTCTTGATGTTAAGTATTTGACACCACTCCTGGATTACGGATAGCTTGAAGTTTCATCATTGATCAGAATGAAGCACTAACACAGAATGTAGCACTAATCTTTACACACTAACTTGGATAGTATCCAAACTTTTTCATATTTTGTCTTGTTTTTCCGAACCAATTTCTTTTTTGTATTATTTATTGATGCCCAAATATGGTCTAGACTTACCATTATGTATGACCTGGTGAACAGCTTTGACTCGGTTTGTCTGTAGCATATTTTGCTGTTTGTTGTTGTTGTTGTTGTCAGTCGATTGTCAGTCTTACGAGCAAGCCATTCTATATTTTCCAATGACTGCCACTGGACCCAAAAACTTTTCACAGCTGCACTTTCGGTTGCAATTTGTTTTGCCACGTTAGTCTTCTGACCTGCATCATATATTTAATATTGGGGCAGTTATTTTGTCCTGAGCTCTTCTACGCGACTTTGATTTTTGCAATTAGAGCACAGATTGAACCACTCTAAGAATCAGGCCACGTTACGTAAAGCTGCTAAAGAAATCACCATGCTGATGAAACGGATTCTAGTGATTTGTTAGGAGATGAGGATGCAGAAGAGCTATAAATCTGATATTTGTTTATGTTTAAGGATAGCTTAGGCTCAACTGGAATCAAAACATCATACATAATTAAGGTCAACTTCACTTACAGCTTAAGATTTATATTGCATCCGCCGTCTAGTCCCTCTTTGTTACCTATATTTCAACAATCAAAGACTGTTACAAAATGGTTTTAAATTGTAAGCTTCGTGATAGCTAAGCTTTAAGTCGTACCAAGCTAAGAAGTTTCAATACTTTTAAAATTGTTCAAACCACATTAGAGAGCAAAATGTGATTAATTAATTTTAAATCAAAAAGCTTGCCAACTATTAAAAACCTCAGTTTGTCTGGATTTATCTGTTTTTATGGTTAAGTAATTTGCTCTACAATTCTACATTACAATGTAAAATATTCTTACTAAACCATTACCAATTGAATGCCTAAAGTTTTGTAAGCTCAAATTTATGATCCCAAACATATTAAAATGTTCATTTCTTCATTCTATTCAAAATTTTAAGCACAAAACTATACATGTTAGTTTAGAAGCTTTTTCAAAAAATAAAAAAATATCATTAATCTTAAAATTTTATTAAAATTTCTCTAGAGGCCAACTAACTAAAAATGAGCTTTAATTAGCTTTTAGGCAAAACACTCATAGTAAAAGCTTAACAGTCGATAAGATTCAAATTTTATAAGTCAAGTTTATCCTTTAAAACATAATTAAATCAAATTGGTAGAAAAGCTTTAAGCTTATTTAAATTTATTTTAAATAAAAATATATAAACTTGAACTTTCGATTAAGATTAGTGAGAATATGATTTGAAAATCATAGATTGATAAAAATTAAATTTTTACAACACTGTAGAAAAGCTCAGTTGAGAAGATTGACAATTATATTTTAACATACTAAGATTTGGCATTAAAATATGAGCAGTCAATAATACCATAACGGTTTAAAATATGTATTATTTTATCGAGCTTTCATATAATTAAGCTTTAAATACAACACGAAATAGTGGCACGATTTTGATGAATGATACCTTTCTTAAAAGCTTTGCCCATCAGCATAAATACTGCTTAACAAATAATTTTTATGTAACATAATTAGCAAAGGAGTCTTTGGTAATTCAATAGGTAAAATGGACGAGATGACTATTTCAGATTTAGTCATAAAATTCAATTGTGAGCATATGCTTAGGTTAGAATATAGTGTCTTGTCATATACACTGGCCACTGCAGTGATCAAATAGATAAATGACCCTAATACAGCAGCATTACTATTTTATAAGGATGTACTCATTACCTTTGAACTTTTTGACATTGGTTCACTTTTTGTTGCTGACCGTTATGCTCTAACATGCTCTTCGTGTTGGATAGAATAGTGTGGGTAATTGCAGTGTCGCAATCGGCAAGTCACTAGACGTGTATTCAACAAATAATCAGAACTTAGACAACTGTAGCACAATTTAGAACTTAGCTAAACAATTGTGGCATTAATCAAGTAAAAGTAGGCCCAATTTAAAAATGCGACGGTGTTATAAAATCATAATGGCATTGAATTCATGATAGCATCTACCTTCGTTAGCAATGTAGAAAACATCTCAATGGTAAGTATATGGTTTCTGTTAAGTTGTTAAGTTGTTTCTGAACAGTCCGTTATGCGATACCACGATCTGACGTTTTGTTAAATTTCTCTATTGCAATTTCTCTATTGCAGATAATTTCTTCTGTACAGCTTCAATTTTTTTCATTTTATCCTCCAATTCTTGCAACGCTTCCGTTATAACAGCTGCGATGGATGTCATAAATCTTGTATTTCTCTCTTCATGCCTGTTACGTTATCTGCGCCGGTGAATGTATCCAATTATTGTTTCCTTCGATTTCCTTCGAATAGTTTCCAATTATTGTTTGGCAGCGCGGCTTATATTTGATCCAAGTTCTTATCCAATTTACTGTGTTGTTGGTGCGCTTGTTGTTTCATTTGTGCAACAGAGCATATTTAGAATTGCTCCTATATTCGTAATTTCTTTGGATTGTCTAGTAGTAGTTACTTATCCTCGTAGACAATCTAGAAATTCGTACTTATTCGTAATTTCTTTGGATTGTCTAGTAGCAGTTACTTATCCTCCTTGCCCGTCTTTCGACAGTGGTATATACTCCTCGATTTGAATTCTATTTTCCTTTACCGTTGAACCTTGTGACGACTTTAGTGCCATTAATGAAGCTTTTCCGTACGAAGATGTTTGTGGTATAAATTGCACATCTTTGGCAGTAGCTAAATAATTTAATTTCAGCAAATATAGTTGTTTTATAGAAGCAGTTGCTAGTACAGAATCTTTTACTTAGCATATGTACAGTTTTAATTTTTATACTGTTCCGTACCAAATACTTGTTTTATGATGTACTGTTTAAATCGGTCCAGTTCTGTACCGTGTACAGTAACGTCATGTAATGTATCGTTTCATTCCCTTTTGAAATGTGCTATAGTGAGCGGTTTTGCTACTAAACACAAAATATGTAGCACTAATCAGATAAAAACTATTACAAACTTAATTGTTGATACAGTAGGTAATAATAACAGCTGAAGAAAATATTGTAGAACGAACACACTAGTTTACTGACAATCACGAATGATGTTTCTATCTAGACAAAGCAATAACAGCTATACCACATTAGAAGCAATAATTGCAATGACTCTGCACACCAGGAAAACACTGAAATACGTTGCATAGTATAGACTGCCGATTAATGTTGAAATAACTTTTAAAACGTACCCCGATAGATTTTGTGAGCTACCCAATTAAGAAACATCTATTTTAATAATTTTTACTTAAGTCCAATAAGCTAAACCACAGACACATTCCGCATTGAAAAAACCTAACTAATCGGAATGACTGATGATGTCACTATAGCACTACTTACGACAGTCTAATATTCTTTATTTAGTTCATTATTTTTGACAGATAAAAAATAATTTTACTTTTTTATGTCAAATTTAGGAAATCTCTTGTAAAATGGAGCTGAAACTGTATGAAAAGACGACATTTTGTTGTTGATGCTAGCGCACAAGAAATAAGGTACACAATTAGTACAAACAATTTAGGTACGATTGTAAATTGAGTAAGAAGTATCTAGATAGGAAATTGTTCGAAACAAAATTTGCTTAGATCATTTTTTAAAACAGACGGGAAATTTAGACAACAAAATTGAATAGCAAAAGAATTTGGTTTAATGGATCCTTAGAACCGATATGAGGTAAAAATACTCTTGTTTAAAAGAACTAATCATAAATTACCCGCTTGAGTCCACGCTCAACACCATTTTTACTGTAAACAAAAAGACAATTAATCAGGAACTACCTTCATCCTTTTTATTATCACCACTACCTTAAAAGCATATCACCATTTATTTTATCAATTAAGTTGTTTACACGTCAAAAGAATAACACATCATGAGATGTGACACATATCCATAATACTACAACCATTAGCCAAACTAGAGCACTTAACACGCACATCAAAAAAATAACCATAGACAAAGACTACAAAAAGAAACCTGGATGCTAAAGCAGACCCACACACTTATAAATATTTTCGTAAACAGAAATATTCTTTTGTCTGCGTGAATTTGTTTTTGGAATAATTTACCAAATCGAAAAACTATGTCTTCATTTATCATTTTAGTTACCTGTCCTTTTTGTATTTTAAATCTTTTCAAGAATACAAAATCTTAATATCTTGTGTGGGTGGTTTGTGACGTAACACATTTAAATTTTAATTAATTCATTTTTTTGTCGAACAGATTTATTTTCGTATAATTCAAATAAATCATTTCATATATAAGACACAAGAGACATACTGAGAGTACCTCAATAATGAGATAAATATTGCGGGAAGATGATAAATGTTTTAAAATTAATGGTAAAAGCTTAATATTTTCTTCCGTCTTAGATAATTTAAACAAAAACTTTCTTAGGGACACAAGAAAATAACATAGATTTATAAAATATCGAGTTTATTGTTCGAATAAAGTGAAAATGTTACTAATATCATTTGTTATTGTTATCACAATGTTACTCGAACCATACATATGACGTTTCTATAATTGGTTTCGTTATGTAAACTTATGCTATGTTTTATGTTTTCTCAATCAATTTTTGTTTACTGGGAAGATATGCTATATAATCGTGTCAATATTATACTTTTAGAGTCTATTTTTGAAGAGCAAAGGTTTGCAAAATACTTATGTACATATAATATTTTGAAAAGGTAGATAAAATTTGGATAATACATTTAATTTAATTGTGTGGAAAAGCTTTTGAGAAAAAAAATGTGAAAGCATGGTGTGAGTATGCACACTTAAGTATTTTGCATTATATGTAATGGTTCATTTGTTTTATGTATATTATTTGCTATTTCCAAAAAAAAGTTGCCCAGAACTTTTTTAAGATCCAAAAGCATTCTGTATCAGAAATTTAGATTTATTTTGTTTTAACATACATATTATCTTTAATTTCAATGATAGAGTTGTTTGAACAATTGGATAAAGTTGACGTTATTTTCTGCTTCTTCAGTATAAAAACGTCACCCAAAAGAAGAACGTGACCAGACCTTACCAAGAAAACTATTGGAAAACACATTTAAACCATCTGAAAGCATCCTTTTTCTTGTGTCCTCCTTTCAATACTTCAACATTGTCCGTAGCCCTACCACAACGAATTTTCTTACCACCTCTCGCTACTAAAATCAAATCGAGCTCCTGACCAAGCGATGAATATCCCTAACACTCACTCCACTAAGGTCTGTGAGATCACACAGTATACGAACTCCTAGAAACTTAAGCCTGTACTGAGCCAGTCTAGGACAGGTGCAGAGATAGTTGAGAATATTTTACTCTTCCTCTTAATCCATGCAATAATCACGAAAGAGAACACCAAGTCTACTTGCATGCTTTCCAATGAGATAGTGTCCAGTGATGACACCCACATTTTACCAATACTATATCGCTTCATAGATATTAATTGGTTAGACCTGACTAAGGCGAGTATAGGCCAAATCTGCCGAGTAATGACGCATGCCCAGTGGTACCCCAATGTCAGTCTTATTTCGTAATATGTGACAGGAGGTACCCAGTCTAGCGAGCCCATCGGCTTTAATATTCCCCGTTATGTTGAAATGTCCTGGCACCCACGTAAGATGGATGTTGAACTGTTCAGCATCTCGTTAAGAGATGAGAGACAGTTCTGGGCTACTTTCGACGTGAAAAAGCCTGATTGTAGGACCTTAATTGCAGCCTGACTGTCCGTAAAAAATGCCGATATATCTTACAGATATTACATTATACTTCATCCAATCTATGGCCTCCTTAATTGCAATGAGCTCTGCCTGAAAATGCAGCTAGCTTTACCATCCATCTTCGAGCCATTCGTAAAAAAATTAATCGCATCAAGCTTTATAACTGCTTCACTCGCCCTGTCTTCTTTGGAGAGAATATCAGTTATAAATTTAGCCTCGAGGTAAGATGATGGAATGGTATAGTCGATTGATTTGGGAATTCCTTTATTATTTAGAATAGATGAGTGCCCCTTATTATTGCAGGTCCACAGGGAAAATGACATGAGCCTTACACCTGTCTGTTTAGCTAAAATATCAAAAGGGATAAGATGAAAGAGATTCTCCAGTGCTTGAGTAGAAGTGCTCCTAAGTGCACCACTAATACACAGAGTGGCATTTCTTTGACATTTTACTTTCATCAACAACTTTTGGTAAGCTTTAGTACTTAGAGCTGGCCACCAAACTGAGACACCGTACGTTAGAACAGGTCTAGCTACAGAGATATAAAGTCATTGTACGATACTGGGACTAAGCTCGCATCCTTCCCCAACGGCATTTTTACCTGAGCATAACGCTACAGTTGCTTTCTTTACTCTTTCCAAAATATTAGGTTTCCAATTCAATTTGTTGTTCAGAATAAGACCCAAGAATTTTACGTTATCAGTGATTTTCAAACCAACTCCGTTAAGAGTGGGTGGGTCAAAAAAGGGATGTTTATACTTCCTGGAAAAAATAACCGCTTCAGTTTTAAGAGGATAACAATTTGGACCACACCTATTGGTCCATTTAATTAGAATACTAAGGGCATTCTGCATGAGAACTCTCAGGGTACTTGGATATTAACCGAATTGCAATCCCAATTGCATCGTCGGTCGCTTAAGCAACCACTTTAAAGCCCTCCCCCATCCAGGTTTAGTAACAGGCCAGTTATGACCAAGTTCTAAAGAAGAAGGATAATACACCTCCTTCCGATGTACCTCTACAAATAAATCTACGGATGGATGCTTCACCAAAATTAGCCAAAATGAAACTGCACCTAAGCATCTGATCAATCCAGCAACCTAGTGATACATCCACCTCCAAATTTGAAAGTGCCTGCTTGATCGCCTCAGATTTAACATTGTTAAAGGCACCTTCTATATTACAAAAAGGCACCAGTGAGAATTCCTTACCGTCGAGCGATTCCTCGATAGGGCATATGAGAAAGTGTAGTGACGATTCCACCGATTTTCCTTTACAGTATGCACGGTGAGATGCAGACAACTTAACCGGCTCAATCGAGCCTCTAATATAAGCTTCTATTAGTCTCTCCAGAATTGTTGATAATAAAGAATATAAGCTAATTGGGCTAAAGTCTGTCGGATCGCAGTGAGCGTTTTTCCACCTTTGGTAAGAAAATAACCTTTACTTCAGTCCATTTTTTTGGAATGGGACATAGTTGCAGGCTACTTTTGAAGATCACCTCAAGGCAGGGAACCGTTAAATCAGAGGTCTGTTGAATGTCAGCTAAAATAATACCATCCGGACCTACTGACTTAAACGGCTTAAAACTTTTTGCTGACTGCAGGATGTTCATCCTGCTGACAAACTTCCCAGCGAGCCGTATTTGCCATTGACAGAATAAGCGGAGCTGAAAATACAGTTCAAGTAGAAGATCCAAAGATTCCGCTCCCGTTGTAGCCCACATACCATCCGGCCGTTGAAGATAACTTAGAATGGCAGAACAAGTTGATAAAACCTTACGTAGCTCTGCCTCAGAAGACCACCGTATATTTTCACAGAATTGGCTCCTGGATTTGCTTTTGCATTCCTTCATTCATATTTATAAGGTTTTCCTTAAAGGAGTCCCAGTCCACGTTATGTTTTGTTCTCTTCGCAATTTTGAACAGTCTTTTGCATTCTAGACGCATTGCTTGAAGTTTCTTGGACCACCACAGTATAGGCGAAATTTACCCTTAGGCCTGCTGTAAGGACACGACCTGAAATAGCTTCATTGAAAGCATTAGACATCCTATCAATTAGTTTTTCTCCTGTTTCTAAAAGTCGGAGTCGTAGAAAATTTTATGTCCACTCCATATTGCAGATAGAAATGATCAGAAAAGGAGTGTTCATCAGACACCTTCCAATTTACTAACTTATTTGACAAGAAGTTTGAGACAAGGGTAATGTCCAGAACTTCCTATCTATTGTTAGTAATAAAAGTAGGCTTACAGCCTATGTTACAGATAGATAGGTTAGTATCAAGAATATAATCTAATAGTAACTCACTTTTCATTCGCGTCAGTGCTTCCTCAGATCGTATAGTGTGAGCTCGCATCCTACCTAGGGATGATTCCAACTCTACGTACCTGAGCAACCATCTCCATCATGCGGTAAATATACTGATACAAGTCAGAGTTATTTGCTTTTGACCACAATGCTAAGTGCTAACACATCTGCATCGCTGTAATTGGAAAGCAGAAAAATCTTAAGCTTGTTCTTTGTAAGAATGCACGAACTAATCTTACCTTTACCTTGCACAAACCACAGCTTATTGTTAGTAGCTCTTAGATCAAGAACCCGATCTTTATTGTCTTGAATAATGTTTTTGTTTAATTTGATTTTACTTTTACTGCCAGTTCAACGTAAAGGTCAATTTACACTTAATAAACTTTGAAGCTAAATAAAGGTTTTTGACAGGCGCAAACTTGTGGGTTCATTAATTTAGCATTTTTGCTACAACACATAAAAATATGTACGGCATATGATGTTACGGCCACAGTAAGAATATCAACCATGAACGCACCTCAGTTCATATTATTTGTTATTGTAAATTATAACTAATTAAACAGTGCCATCTATGAAAGAGTGGTGGAAAATAAATAGTATAAAACATATACATCCGTAGTGTGAGAAAAAATAAAAACAAAATGAAATCAGATAATAAAAGACGATCAAACAAGTCTGAATTGTAATTAAGAAAAAATATTTTTATTTCGGTAAGGGTGGAATCATATGACACTAAAAATTGGTAACATTGGTTTAATTTATCTAACGGTATTTGCCAAAACATCATTTGTTAAATGTAAAAAGGCTGTGGGAATAAGACCAGCGTTGACCGGAACACTAGACAAGCGCTTGGTTTCACAGTTTCATCAATCAACCAATCAATATTGGTTTAATATATCTAACACACATAATATAGCTTTTTAATAGACGTAAATTAGAAGAATAAATCTGGTATTCTGATATGATCGCGTGTGTTTTGGATTTAGAGAAATTTAAAAGGTTTATTTATTCACGACCGCATCTCTACATTTCTTCTGTGTTACATGGGTTAGTAAAAGTATTTTTTTTTTGTTAGGGTTAAAGTGTTATCCTTTTATCTTTTTATCATATTTGAACAAACATCACGTAGATACAATATTCCCTTATGGATTACACAGCAAAAATTGAATAAATACATTTTTAAACGCAAAATCGTATGAACTCTAAATCAAATTCAATTGAATTATAAAACGATTTAATTAGCATCTTACCACAGTTATAATAATCTAAATGTCATTTTCTATGTTCGCTTTTTATGGAAAAAATTTTCCGATGATTTCATTAAATTTATTCAGTACATGCCATATACAAGATTCTTAACGGTAAATAATTGTCTATATGAGATAAATCTAAACACCAAAGATGTCTTAATCATATATAAACGAATACAAAAAGGAGTTCATTAAAACAGTTTTTTTAGCACATACACAAAACCAGCAGGAGTACTAAGAATTGCGTATTTAATCGCAACCCTCTCGAATTTTTTCCATTTTCCAAATATAAGTGCTATTATTTTGGGAGTATTGGATGAAGGTTTTTGTATATGTGTAGCATAAAACACAATCAGACAACACAAAATTATTTCTATTTAGATATCATTGTATTTTCCTTTTAAGATTATAACGACGACGTCATGGAATGTTATTTTTAGTAACAAGAAAATGTTTCAATTTTTTCCCCCCTTCTGAGGTTTGTATACGATTCCGTATCAAGTTGTTTAATGGAAAGTGAATGATGGAAAACGCTTAATTATTTTGGGTATATAAATGAAAGTATTTTATGTAGCATTACTGGGTAATTAAATAAGTGACCAATATTACGAATGTTATATGCTCGTACAAAATGAAATTTAGTTAAGATTTAAATTACATTAAAGGATAGGTATTCTAGATATACATACCTTCGCATTACATAGATTTATGGTTATATTTGAAAAATCAAAGAACATGTATATACTGCTTTTCGGCTCATGTACCATCTTTGGTTTTGTAAACACATATATGATTACTAAGAAAACTTCAAAGTATTTTGTCTTATTTACTCGAAAAATGTTCCATCAGCATATTTCGGGATGAATTTATTTTTGCTTGCTTGGATCGCGAGGCTAAATCATTTTCCATGACGCACAACTCCACGGAGATAAGTACTGTGCAGTTGATGTACGTCGTCACGTAGGTTCATTGCTGGCAGTTGTTTTTTTTAAATTATTTCTAGGCCGCTTTCCAAATTTGTGAAATTTAATGTTATCATTAGGTTAATCACAAGTTTATCGTATACCGCGTTGTTGTATTTATGATTTGTTTTTACAATTTGTCTATTTGTTATTTGTGATTATTTGTGTCAAAGGCGAAGGTATAGATATTATGGTTTTTTTAGATTACTAAAGACGACGAGCATGTACTACTCTTTAAATTTTTTTTCTTTTTTTTATTTATTATTATTACAATTGACTTATTATATAAGTCATCTAGCAATTTTTCTATCTTAATTTAATTCACATTTGTTATGATAAAGCCCAATGGCTAGTCCCAAAGATAATTATAATTATTTATTTAAATAAATATTTGCTATAATAAAGTATTATTTTAGTTTGTAATCACTAGATCCATTGGTGTGGTTCTTTGTAAGCGTCGTATTGTTATCGGACAGTCCAGCATACGACGTATTTCGATATTCTCATGCTGTTGAAGGCGTGAATAATGTTTGGCAGCATAAATTGCAATTACTTCATTGATGTCTTCCATCTGTAAGTCACGGTGCAGGTCTTCATTTCGAATGTACCACGGGGCATTTACAATATTCCGAATTACTTTATTTTGGAACGTCTGAATTATCTTAAAGTTTGTTTTCTTAGTACAGCCCCAAAGCTGTATTCTGTAAGTCCACACAGGTTTCAGAGTTTGCCGATATAGGAGATAATATATATTATGTATATATAATAATATATATTATGTATAGATAGTTCCGAGTCTCTCCCTATGAGCCAATACATTTTCCTGTATTTGATGTTTAATTCGTGTTTTTCTTTTTGACATGTTCTTTCCATTTAAGTTTAGCATCTAGCGTCATCCCTAGATATTTTGCTGTATTTGCATAAGGGACTTGTTTAGAGTTTATTACGATTGGTATACTGACATAGTTTGTTTTATTAGTAAAATTCACATGAACCGATTTTGTTTCATTGATCTTAATTCTCCATTTCTTCGTCCAGTTACTAACTGTATTAATCGATGTTTGTAATTTTTTTGTAGCTTGCGTTACATTACTCCCAACTGCCAAAATTGCTGTGTCGTCAGCAAATGTAGCTATGGTTGTTTCTTTCATTAGTAGTATGTCTCGTGTGTACAGGAGGTACAAGATGGGGCCCAAAATGCTTCCTTGCGGCACTTCTGCTGAAATTTTCTTTAAATCCGAATATTTATCTTCATATTTTACACGGAAATGTCTGTCGGTTATGTAAGATTTTAGGATTTCATAATACTGTTTGGGAAGATCCCAATGTAACATGTACTCTAATCCTTTGTGCCACACACGATCAAATGATTGTGCTACATCCAAGAAGAGGCTTGAACAAATCTTTTTCGTTTCTAGAGTACGTTCTATAATATCTGTGATTCTGTGAACTTGCTCTAGGGTCGAATGTTTTTCTCTGAATCCAAACTGATAAGCAGGTATAAAATCATTATCCTTTATTATAGGCTTTAGTCTCTTCAGAAGTAGTTTTTCAAATATCTTCGATATAGTAGGAAGTAGGGATATTGGTCTAAATGACTTTTTATCGTTACTGTTTTTGTTTGGCTTTAAAATCATGATCACTTCTGCTACCTTCTACTGCCTTGGAACGTATCTTAATCTAAACACAGCATTAGTTATGTGCAGAAGTTTGTGTATTGCTTTGTCTGGTAGTTCTTTTTTCGGATTTAAATTTTTTATTTCTTCTTTTAACTCACGGAGAGTTACAGTTTGTATTTCAAGCTCATTAGATCTGTGTACAAAATTAACATTTCCATTCGCCGATTGTCTGGGTAGTGGTTGAAAAGTTTCTTCGAGGTGTCTCGCAAACAGATCCGCTCTTTGCTTACTACTACGAGCCCACGTACTATTATCATTTCTAATAGGTGCTATTGAATTGTTTGGTCTCTTGATCAATTTTGTTGCTTTCCATAAGGAGTATTCAGTGTCTTTTTGACCAGTAAGTAAAGATAAATATGATTCTATTGTTTCATTTTTTACTTTCCTGATAATAGATTTCAGTTTTTTTACATAAGTTATTAAGCTCGGTTTTATTAGCTGCAGTTCGATTTATTTGCCAGAACTTACGTGCTTTACACTTTTTAGCCACCAGTTCTCTTATTTCGAGTGGAGAACTGTTTAAAGTAGCCAAAAAATTAAAATGCGACTTCCAATCTGGTGGTGTACCTACTTACTGGCCAACAGATCTAAACCAAACTCCTGATCTTATAGATTTTTATGTAACAAAAGGAATATCTGACAACTAAACTTTCTTAATCAGTTGTCAGATATTCCTTTTGTTACATAAAAATCTATAAGATCAGGAGTTTGGTTTAGATCTGTTGGCCAGTAAGTAGGTACACCACCAGATTGGAAGTCGCATTTTAATTTTTTGGCTACTTTAAACAGTTCTCTTCCTTTTGGTGTTGTAATTCTGGAGCCCCAAAAAGTGTTTTTTGCGTTGAAGTCACCGCCAATAATGAAACATCGTCCCAAAGAGTAAAAAAGTTCTTCATATTCTTCTTTTTTTAAGTTATAGCGTGGTGGACAGTATATAGCTGAGATACTTACATCTTTGTTCTTAGTTTAAATTGTGATTGTTGTCACTTGCATGGACTCACTTTCAACCTTTATTTCTTCATGGTGTTTTATATTATTTTTAATGAAAATGGCAGATCCCCCTCTTGCCCTTTCTGCTGGATGAATAGCATGGTAGAAACTGTACCCACGTATTTTGCAATATGAAGATATATTAAAATGACTTTCAAAGATTAAACATATGTCAATTTTTTGCATGTTTAAAAATATTTCTAGCTCAGGAATATGATGGATTAGCCCATTTGCATTCCGTTTTCAATTGGTCAAATATAAGTTTATTTATTTCAGCTTGCTCGTCAAGTTTTTTACTTAAAGCTTCTATGGTTTTGATGAAATCTATTTGAACTTGGCCAGTATTATTTACTTTTGTGGTTGATTTTTGATTTTTAGCTTCTTCTGCATATGATGCGTTACCTTGCAGATTGTATAATCCCTTATTATTCGTTTGTACCAGGGTTTCTTTGATTTTGCTCAGAATTTCTTGCACGGTTCTAATTTTTTGCAATTCTTTAGCTACTTCACAACCACGATAATTTGCAGGGTGTTGTCCTTTACAATTTATGCATGTTGCTGTAGTGTTTCTGTCTAATGTACACATGCTCGTAAGATGTTTACCAGCACATTTGACGCATTTTCTGCATTGGACTATCTTTGAAGTATTCTTCCTCATTGGCTTATTCTAACTTTCATGTTTTGAACTGCTCGAATATTATATATCTTTTGGATGTTTTCTTGATTGCTAAACGTAAGCATAAACAGCGGTAGTCCCCTTCTTACCAGTTCGCGACTTCTTTTATCGCTTTCAGTTCTGTCTTTTTTAATCATATTTACAGCATCCTGTATATATAAACCTTTATTCTGTAACTCTGCTAATATATCATTGCTTTCACATGTATGGTGTAGCCCTCTAGCCATAACCTTAATTGGTCTAGCTTGCTTATCTTCATAAGTATACCACTGAAACTTGTCAGCGTTAAGCTTCATGGTAAGTGTACGGTATGTTTCTGAGTCTGGTAAATTTATCTTCCAGACATCGTTGTTTAATGCTACTAACTTGTAATCTTTATCCGTGATATTTTTCATCAAGGCATTGATGGTAGGGTAACCCTTGACACCAACTATATTAATTGGTGATGGCTGAATTATTTTCTGTGGTTTAGTATTTTTATTGTTTTTTAAAAAAACTCCATACTACGTAAGGACGGAAATGGTTTACCCTCCAAACAATTGCCAGAACCTCCTTCTCGTCGGTTGGATAATTTTTTCACCTTTATTCAACGTACGGCTGGCATATGCAATGGATAAGTCAACATCATTGTCCATATACTGTGATAACACGGCGCCTATAGCGACATCACTCGAATCTGTAGAAATTATGAATTCTTTCGAGAAGTCCGGATACTGTAAGATAGGTGGACTTATTAAGTTAGATTTCAATAGATTAGACGATTCATCGCAAAATGTCGTCCACTGAAATTTAGCTGATTTTTGTAATAGATTTGTCAGAGCACTGGAAGTTTTTGCAAAATTAGGAATGAATTAACGATAGTACCCGGCAAGTTCTAAAAACGATTTTATTGATTTCGTATCGTTTGGAACTGGATATTCTTGAATAGCAATTATCTTCTGCAGATCAGGTTTTATGCCGCTACTAGAATTAATATGTCCGAGATATATGAGTTCTTTTCGAATAAAGTTACACTTGGAAGGCCAATTTTTCGTTAGATTCAGGAATATTTTTTCAATATATTACTATATCGTCCAAGTAAACCAAACATTTAATTCCGTTGAGTCCAGTGAGAACTGTATTCACTAGCCTCTGAAAGGTAGCTGGACCACCCTTCAACCCGAAGGACATTCTTAAAAACTGCTAATGTCCAGTACCGGTGCTAAATGCAGTTTTCTCCCTATCAACGGGATCTAAAAGGACTAGGTGATATCCTGTTGACAGATCAAGCATGCTGAAGTATTGTGATTTACCGAGTTGGGAATTTCCGCAATATTAGGCTTTCAATTTCTTGAAATCAACTACGATGCACCAATTTTTTTTCCCATTCACAGATTTTTTTGGAACTGCCAATAAGGGGAAATTACAGGGACTGGAACTCATTATCTGTTCGTTCAACATTTGCTTAATTTGAGAGGAAACTTCGCCCTTTAAGGCTTCTGGCATACGATGTGGTTTCTGATATATGGGAGGAACATTTGGATTAACGTTAATTTTATGTTGTATGCGATTGGTAATATATTACGACAAATTAACATATATTACCAATCGCATACAACATAAAAATGAAATATGTCGTTAAAACTTCTACATAGTTCTAGTATTGATTGTTTTTCTTCTGAATTTAATTCGAGAGATTTAGTTGATTTTCAAGTGGTTGAAAACGATTTGATATGTTGTTATCAACCTCCTGAATTTGGAAGACGTCATAGTTGGATAAACTTTCAGGATTAATGGTTAAATTCTGAAGTTCGACTAATTCTTCATTTGTGGTGAGTAACCCGAGTGCAGCTACAACGTTGGAAATATTTATTAAATTGTTAATTGTTACCGATGTAGACACCAGGAGAGACTTCTTCTCATTGACAATAATAATCACCATCTGATGCACTACTAATTGAAATATTTACAATTTCTTCACAACTTTAAGGTATGTTAACCCTTAAATTCAGAGGTAATAGAAAACGGTTATTAGAGTATAGAATTTCCAATTTTTTTTAGGAAAAATTAATGATACAATTATTTTGTATTAGGAAATCTTGTCTAATAATACCATCAAATGAGAAATTAAAATCGGCTCCAATTATTTGAAAGGTATGGTTAATGATTGTCAGATTATCTAAATGTATATTACCATTACATTAAGCTAAAGTCTCTTTGGGTTGAGATGTTATACCACTTAGAAGACACTTATGATTGGGAAAACAGAGTGCATCAACCTTAAAGAGGGAAACCTTAGCACCTATATCAAGAAGAAATGTGTTATTTTTTGAATTGGAAATGTCTAGTTTAAGTTTAATGAAACTATGGAAACTAGCTGACGAATAAGTGGTAGTGAAAATATTAAGCAGTACTTGCTTTAGATCCTGATTGTTTAATTTGCCTGGCTTGATATTATTTTTTGAATTTAATGTGTCCGATTCAATTTTTTTGTTGATCTCTAATAATTTTTGATTCATTGTTTGAATTGAAACACAGTATTTTCCTGAACTCGAACCGGCGTGTTATAGTTGGTATATATATAACAAGCACACCATTATTCCAAAGAATTATAAATTGCATGACTCGATGTTGACTCCAAATGTAACATCAACAGTTGAATTGGAAATAACTTATATTTATATTCATACATGATGTTTGATCCAATAAAAATTGATAAAATATTGCAGAGAAATCAAAAGGGTTGGAATACTTAGTTATGAAGTAGGGTTGATAATAAGAACTGATAAATAAAAAAAGATTAATGAGCATAATTTACCTTAAAATTGAAAACCTTTATATATATATATATATATATATATATATATATATATATATATATATATATATATATATATATATATATTTTAATTCTCTTACCCAAATGCCAGCACTGTGACCTAAAAGATCTTTAGTGCTATTGGGTTTATTAGTCCAAGAGTTTCTCCACCTTCCTAATAAAGGCAAGAATGCTGTTTGCAGAGGCCAATTTACATTTCTCCTTGGTCAAATACTTCTCTTCAATACACTCACATAGTAAGTGCTCTGAGGTTTCTATCTCCTCCAGACGCAGTCGGCACTCCATCTCTGTGAACATGTTCATTTTATTCAACACCCAAAAAAATTCTAATAGGATAGTACCTGATGCAACTGTTTTTTGTCGCTTGTCAATAGTCGGTTATTTTTTTAGATCAGGCGGTTTAATTGCCACTGTTGATTGTATAAGATTACGTACTCCAAATGAGTAAACGCTGTTTACAGCTCAGTGTGCGGTGATTTATGTCAATTTCTTTTGAAGAATAAAAAATGCACCGAGTGCAAAAAGGGTACACTTTTTACCCTGATTATTTTCGTTAGTAAAAAAGTATACAAAATAAATTACACTAAAAATTCCCATCAAACCGGAATCTATGTGCAGTGTATTTTCATGTTCGCTTGATTGGAAAAATAAGTACTCGACCAAAAAGGGAAAATAAAACGAAATCAGCATTAAATACCTTTATCTCTTTCAAATAACTTATCATATATTTACAAAGTTTAGTTTATGGCTAATGGTTTTATAACAGGAATAGTAACTTATCAAAGCAGATCGCATTAGTTACCTTTGTGATGGTGGAAACGAATGTACATATAATTTGTTTCTGTTGGTGGGTTTGGATTAATGACTTTTTGATTTGATGGGTAGTCGGTTTATTTTGTTATTATTTTTTTAAAAATCTCTATACTTAAGTGTTATTATTAGGACAAGTTTGGTATTTCAGGATGCAAATTCGATGATTATCGACGATTCTTGCTAATGGCCAATAAAAGGCTAATAATTGTTTGTCTTTGAGAATAACTAATTCTTCCTTTATTGAAGGTTAGATTGTTGGATTAATCAAATCCTTTGTTCAAAGTGGTCTGCATTTGCCATTTTCTGATGGCATGAAATGGCTCCAAAGCAAGCTGTGGCGTTGATATGATAGTTTTCCTTATGAAAAAGTGTGCCGGACTTAAAAATCCGTCGTTTTTAAGTCATTAGACTGCCGAGCTCTTTTACTTGAAGGATGAGGAAATGCTGTGCTAGTCTGATGTATTGTAAAGTATATTATTAACGGACACGGATTCTAATCGAACCCATGATGGTTAATTGGCAAAAATAATCACAACAATAATTGTTATATAACAATTATGTTTAATTATTACGGTTTTGTGTTACTGTTGTACTTTTAATCAATTTTCGGTTTAACCAAATTTGTTGTTATAATTACAGTTTTACATTCTTGTTCCATCGTTATAATTATCCATAATTACCAGATACTTGACATCATTTCGTATACACATAAATGCCTGAAATTTATTTTGTTGTTAGCAGATGATTTTATTCTTCATTGAAAAAAAATGTTGACATTGTTATAAAATATAATTGCTGTATGCTAATGCGGTGTATGTGTATTCCAAATGTGCCAATTATGGCAATCAGTAAGTTAATTAACTTAAAACAATGCCGACAACTTGTTACTGTATGATATTTGTATGTTTTAATTACGCGATTTTATTATGTCGGTTCCAAATTAGCGGTTTTGGTTTCTCATATATTGAAAACTAATAAAAAAAAACCTTGAAACTTTTACCATAACATTTTTAGAGTTGTATACCATACAATGTCCTAAAGCATATGTATGGCACATGAAGCGGAAAGTCCACTAAAAAATATTAGATGGTTATTGGACAGAATTTATTAATTGCAGCGAGCAGATATGACTCCACACTTTGTTAAATAACTACGAGTATTAGTTTAAAACCAGCGAGTTAGTGCTCCCAAAAAACCTAAAATGCACTGAATTTTCTGGTTTGGTTGATTTATGCGTTTGATTTGTTTATGAACACTAACTTCAGTTAGGTAGCCTAGCATTTAGCAAACACTAATTTAGAATTATTAAAAACCTTTTAACAAATATAACATCAAACTTTTTTGTTAAACTTAGACTGCGTCCGAAATCCATGATAAATGATTGTGAATACAAAATTTTGACATTTACTTTATAAATCGAAGCCACCTAAATTACGGCTAGTTGCTATGATAATTTTTGAAAAAAAAAATAGAAAACTTTCTAAAATAAAAGCCAAACTCTTCGCGTAGCACACTGGGATAAACACAATACAACATATAATATTCACTACTTGGTTTTGTAAGTACCATTCAAAAACCATAAAACAAAAATTTGAACTTTTTCGTTCCTATGACAATAGTTTTTACGCCTCGCAAAAACTGAATTTAAAAACATATTATACTTTTCAGACAGCGTAATAAAAATGTAGGGGAATATTTTTCAAATAAATGTCAAAAATTGTATTCACAAATATTTATCATGTGTTTCGGACACAGTCTTAATGTGAAACATAAAAGTACTCAAGTTGATGCTCATTTTTTTTTGTAATTGTCTACAAATTAAAAATATATAATTTATTATACTATTTGTTAAATTGCTTGTCAAAATTAAGGATTTTTATGTTCTAAATCTAAACCATATCATATGCACCTATAAAATCCAATATGCGCATGAAAGAGTTCCTTCATTCATCATATACATAAGAAATTAATTTTATTTTTAAATTATAATTAAAATTTTCAGTAAGTTTTGTTGTTACTTTATAATTTAAGTTGCTTAAAATTCGTATTTTCTGTTGTGTATATGCATCTGTCTATTTCGTACAACAAATAAGCTTACATAATTTTTTTATGTTAACATTGGGACATATAAAACGAACAGTCAAGATGTATAAAGTACATTAAGTTTCTTGTTAACAATAAGATGTTGTGTGTTCGACATAAAGTAAAATAAAAGAAAAAGGTTTTTCGTCAAATTTCCAAGATACCTGATCTTTTAATATCGGTGC
Organism: Tipula confusa; assembly: GCA_963556175.1. Taxonomy (NCBI): domain Eukaryota; kingdom Metazoa; phylum Arthropoda; class Insecta; order Diptera; family Tipulidae; genus Tipula; species Tipula confusa. The sequence continues at coordinate 23,458,472 of OY744475.1, forward strand.
CATTTAGTTTATGTTATACCATTAAAATAGTTACATATTTTGAATTTTTTTTTTTTACATTAATTCCCACATGTGTAACTTCGTATAAATGTTTGTGTGATGAATATTTTTATGATTTTTTTAGTTGCTTCCTATATACAATTTTTATCATGTTTCAACAGTATTTTAGGTTCTTGAACCGAAACCAACCATATCATCGCTATAGTTTTTCCCATATGTAGAAAAGTGTTTTTATGTAACCAAAATAATTTTTTCAACCATTTGTGTAAATGACTTATACTATTAATTTTTCACGTCCCCAAGATATTGTGTGTGTAAATGTTCTTCTTGCCGTCATGGTTCAAAATGTAATAATCATTATTACGTTTTTCCTTTGGTATGATTTTTGAAAGCACAAAAAAAATGAAAATAAAAAAAAAATTAAGAAAAATCGGCAAAAGGAAAATATTGGTTTTGTTGTGTCGCATAAAATGAAAAATCAGACCTTATATACTATAGTAATAATAATAATAATAATACATTTGTAATAATAATAATAGTAATAATGCGATAGTAATGAAAAAGCACAAAAAATGTTGTGGGGTACAATAATATAACCAACTAACAACGTTGAATATTGATTTTAACATTCATCCGGATTTTTATCATTTTAATTTATTATTTTGAATAAAAAAGATTGATAAAACGAAATAAGCTTGAAAAGCACGAACCGCTTTTTTAGGATAGTTATACGAGGTACCTTCGAATTGTGTGAACCTAACTCGTATAAGCTTAAAAAATAATGTTTAACGATTTGGTGAGATTGAATAGGGCTCCGGCTGTGAATTTAATGTTGTAACGATATCTATAGCTGTCTGTTAGGAATCAAAAACGGGAATCTGCGTTGATGTTCATTGCGAGCTATGCATCACGAGCTTTTAATATCACAAAATCGTTAAACATAATGAATATCAATGGTCTATTCACCTGAAAACTGTGCCATCATAATATTAGATTTTTAAAATTATTCAGAATTTTTCATTTATTTTACAATACTAGAAAGTTTCTTAAAACTATTGCAAATAATTAATTTTTGTTTTTTACATATTTAAATTTTAAACAAAGGAGTTATGATAATCATCGCCTACTATTTTACTGATCAAAAAACATTTGTTACTAATAATTAAACTAGATCTCTTAATTAGATTAAGAAAAAACAGTATACGTTAAAAATGATGGCACGTGGGTACAAATTATGTATTATGGCGGGTTCATCTATATGATCAACAATTGTCTGCGACCAACCTATACAATCAACACATTTTAATCATATGACATGTTCAGCCAGTTTAATTACTATAAAAGCACGTGTGCGGACGACTGTATATCGCGATTTGAAATAAAACCGGAGTTAAAATATTTGTATCTTTCAATTTGCTTTGTGTTGATTCTGAAATACAAAATTTTGTTATTCGCACACGTGTTTTTACCAAAAATTATTTAATTTTTTTTTTAAGAAAAACGAATTTTATGAAAAAAATAATTATTAGTTTTTATTTAAAGTTTCATAGCCTTTAAAGTGTAATCGGATGCAAATGCAAGAAGATGTCTCTATTTGATGAAATTAATAATAAGTATAGCATAAAATGTAAACTCAGTATTTTTTTATATTGGCTTGAGGGTGTGGAACCAGCTATTAAGTAACTAGTATGTCATTCGACATATCGTGATTTTCAGGAAGAACATTATTCTATCTAATGTTGGGCTTATTCGTTGAAATTTCTTCAAGAATTATTAAACTATAACTCGACTTGCTGGATGTGACATTATTAATCATAAATTCAATTTACATATTTAACCAAAAATTGGATTATAGGTCTAAGGTTGTGTGCCAATTGGTTAAAAACTTAAATAGTTTAACTGTGGTAAATAATAAAAAAAAAGTTATCTTTTTATACCTTTTGCTGCGCCAATTGAAACCAGCTAAAATTTTTGACATTTCATCATTTATCCTTGTAAAAAAATACAATAGTAAAAAATTAAATATTTAATAATAAAATATAAGATCATATAAAAAGTCCTTGCGGTTTTGGCCACTAGATGGTGTTGATGCCTACATACATCGGGCAACACTTACCCGATGGTGTCAAATGTACATGTGCTTAAAAGGTGACTCCATGCTTATGTCTAAACATCTGAAGAAATATGCTATGTGATGCTTTTTTACTATAAAAAGGTAAAAATGCTGCAAAAACATGCCGAAAAACTTGTGAAGTATATGATGAGGATGCTGTAAGTGAACGAAGAACCCAGGAGTGGTTTGCTCGATTTCTTTCGGAAATTTGGATGTGAAAGGTGCACATCGTTCTGGTCGGCCAGTCACTGAAAAAGTTGTGAAATTTTGCAACTGCAGTTTGGTGAATCTATGGTAAAGCAAGTCCGGCACGCAAGCTGTCAGAAAATAGCGGAGGCATTAAACATCAAACACATGACAGTTTGGAATTATTTAAAAAGAGAAGGCTACAACAAAAAGCTCGATGTTTGGAAACCACATGAATTAACGTAAATAAATTTGATTAACCGAATTAGCATCAGTGAAATGCTGCTGAAACGCAACGAAATTGAACCATTTTTGAAGCAAATCATTACAGGCGATGAAAAATGGGTAAAATGCGAAAATATCAAATGGAAACGCTCATGGTCAACGGCTGGTGCCCCTCCAAAAACAACTTCAAAGCTTTGATTGACGGCAAACAAAGTTATGTTAAGTATTTGGTAGGGTTGGAAGGGAGTTGCTCATTATGAACTGCTGCAACGTGGCGAAACCATCAATTCGGTCCTGCACTGTGCACAACTCGACCGTTTGAACGAAGCAATCCAGAAAGGGCGACCAGAATTGTCCAATAGAAAGGGAGTTGTGTTCCATCATGAAAAAACGGACACACACATCTTTGATGATTCGAAACAAATTGGCGGAACTTGGTTGGGAAGTTTTGATGCATCCACCGTATAGCCTGGACCTTGCATCGCCTGACTACAATTTGTTTCGGTCTCCGAAAAACTCTCTTGATTGATTGATGGATTTAGAATGTACGGCCAAGGACTTGCCAGGATCTCCCGGAATTGTCCGGACCCACCGCACACCCGTTTTTACATAAAATTGGAAGGATAAGGTAGGATACTAGTTAAATTATTGAGATCGACCCGGATCCAGACACCTTGACGGCCAATATTTAGTAAATTTTTGTGGGGTAGGGAAAGGAAAGGTATGTCAGTAATGGCAGAGTGGGTCCGGTTTCCCGGTAGCCAATATTCAAACTACTGTTAGCATAAGACATCACAATTTTACTGAACTACTCTACATTCTGTCATCTGTCATTTCCTGTCAACAACTCAAGTGTGCCACCATTAGTCTGTAATAATCTATTAACGAACTAATTACTCTTAGTTGTAGGCTGTAATAAATTGAATTAATTTTGCTCTGAAATTATAATTATTTAATTTTTAATATAATAACATCATTATACAATTTAAACCCTGGAAGTCATAGGCTGTAATAAATTGGATTAGTTTTTGCCTGAAATTTACAATTAATTAATTTATTACATAATTAAAAATATAAAATTATAATATAAATTAGATTTTAAAAGAACTGATTAAACATTACAAATCAATTGCATTTACCGTTTTATGATAAATACGTCATATAATCGCCGAAAATCTAGTTTATATACACTTTATTTGACACAAAATTTTAAAATTAATACCAAACAATCAAATCTATATTTAAAATAAACAAAAAGGCACTCCGATAAAATTATTTTAATTCATATAAGGAATCCCTGTAAGGAATCATAATAACCGCATTTCGTTGGACACTGTAATAAATATTAAAATTAAAATTTCACCTTATATGTATTTATATAAAACTAACGATTTTTTTTTCTCACAACTAAACCGTATAATATTAAAAATGTCCGAAAAGAAATCATCACTTCACTAACATTTAACACTTTAAAACTATTCTAATAAACAATTACACATAGTATGATTTTTAAATTTCACTATAACTATTAAAATTATTAAAATGAATTATATGTCGGTAGCGACCAAAACGGACGTCTGTTTCGATCGTTAGACGAGACACCCAAAACGATCTTGATGGTAAAAATTGGCAAACGCAAGAGCCACTGAAAATCACTTAGTCACGTTTTTCGACGATAAACCACAGAAGTTCTACACCGATGGAATTATGAAGCTACACGAAAAATGCAAAAGATCACAGATAATAATGGTCAATATGATTAAAATTTATTTTCAATAAAGACAATTTTTGTTCAAAAATGTACCATAAAACCTCGGAGACTTTTTATATGACCCTATATTTGGGATTAAATATAATATTAAATTTATAATTACATTAATTATTGATTTAATAATAATTATATTATGTAAAATATAATATACAATGTCCGTATATTTTTTTTTGCAAAAATATACATAGCAAAAAATTTTAAGTGGTTTAGTACCCAGTTAAAATTTTGTGCTAAATAAGGGCTCTATTCCATGCTCTGCACTGATTTACTGATTTACTGAAAAGGTGATAAAAAATAAATTGTGTTAGAGTGATCGAGTTAGCGAGTTAATTTTTATAAAATAAAAATACAAATTAACTCGCTTTCTCGTTTACTTTGATACAATTTATTTTCTATCACCTTTTCAGTAAAGAAGTAAATCAGTGCATGGAATAGAGCCTTAAAATATAAAACTTTTAAATTTTTATACGGTATTTTTTTGGTTTGGCACAAATACTAAGAAAATTTCTAAATATTTTAGTTAGATATGCAGGGTCACTTCAGGACCAAAGGGTTCTACGAACAAATGAATTATATAGAGTTGATATTTTTCCTTCTATTAGATATTACTAATTAGGAAATAATGGCTTTATAAATACCAGTGAAGACCTGTGCCAATTATTTACTCCTAGAAAAATCTAGAACAAGAGTTTAATCAACTACAAAGTCGACCAAGAAATATTTTGTAGTAAATAAACTATTTACTAAAATTAAAATTATCAATATTCACCTTATATTTCAACATATAATATTTGACGACTCTTTAAGTTACGCCAATCATTTGCTATATCTGCTTCTTCACCCACTCTCCTATAAAAGTGGAATAGATTTTTTAAAGTTAGACCTCTTAAGAGAGAGAGAGAAATAACTAAACGATCAATTCTGCTTGTTTTTGATCAATGGTATATATACGTCAATACTTTTAGGCTCAGATCACGGATATGTTTGATTAACTAAAACTTGTACAAGAGAAATATTTAGATGCAATTAATTTAGGTATCGCAAACGACCTTTTAACATAGGCTCTCCACCTGCCATTAACATCAAGTTACACCATTAATATTATAACAGTTTGCTAATGGAGACTCGCAATTAACATAACATTGCCATAAGTCTACCATCAAGTTATACCATTATGGTATAACTTGATGATAGACTTATGATATACAAAATTATGACATTTCTTTATTTTCAAAATGGCGTCATTATGATTTTACGTTGAAACTTTGTGTAATTCATGATTTTTTAAACCCAATTTAAAAATAAAAAGCAAAAATATATTAAAATTATAAAATTTCTATAAAAACAATCAGTATCTATTGATTATATCGAGGTATATACTCCATAAATACTCATTGTCACGAATGATTCCTAAATGTCAGATTTATCGTACATTGACCACACGAGACGCCATCTTTAATTATTTAGTCTTATGGTATGTTAATGGTAATGGTATGAATTATATCAGGTGGAGACGTAGGGTAAGGAATATAAGGAATATTCGTCGAAGGTTGGTTCAGATTAATAGATTTTAAAGCTGAATATATCAGTAATTATTTTTATAAAATACTTGTGGTGTAATAGCAATAAATTAAGGAGCCAGATTTCTCCTAAATAAACAATAAATCGATAAAAATAATTTATATACCCACGAAATGGCTTTTAATTAATTCTATCCTAAACTCTAAAGAGTATGTTGTATTATTACCTTCGTTAATATACTGTATAATACAAAAATTTTAAAAATATAACTTTTTAATAAATCCAAATTTAGTTTAAACAAGAGTATTACATTAAAGTTAGATTAACATTCCAAATTATATAATTATATCGTATTTGAAAGCTTTAAATATGTAAAATTCAAAAATATTAGTCTTTTATGATTTCATAAAAATGTTTAAAAGTTCATTATCTTCTATTTTTATGTAAAGATTATAAAAATGTGGATTTATTTTGAATGCTTTTCAAATATTTTTCAATAAACTCTAACCATAAAAATGAATATAATTTTTCTCTAATTTTAGCTTTGTAAACATTTTTTTTTTAATCTTGAGCTTTTGTACCGTGTTTTTCCAATGGTTGAGTTCTTTAATGGTTAGTAATTTAATTCATTTCTAGAAACCATTAACTATTACTATCCTTTAATTAACAATAGAAATTATAAAGTTATTGAATTTAAAGTTGGAATTGTTATTTCAAATGAATAAATCTGCACAATTTACTGTGGAGCCATTTTAATTCATTAATAATGGTCCAATATTTCATAGAAACATTCATTTCATTAAAATAAAAAGACATCAAAATGAGGTTGAAAGTGGTGTATGGTTGGGCCATCATTTCTATTTTTATAATTTGTTTTGAATTTTTAAATATTTTTTTTTGTGATGTTTATAACTTGGTTTTAAGTACTGAGATAGAACTATGGAGACGACATACATAAAAAGTCGTGGTACAAAAAAAACGAAGAAGAAGCCAAAAAGTTTGCGTCTGTGTAACAGAGAAAAAAATTATTTATTTTCCTTGTCTTGAATTTCGAATTGTCGGTAATAAAATATATTAATAATAAAAAACAATTGTTGAGTTGACAATTGTTTTTTATTATTTATATATATATATATATATTTATATATTTATTTATTCATGTTGGAAATTTGACATTTCCCTCGATTTTTTTTTATATTTCCAGGTGTGTATCGTAAATTTCAAGGAAAATTAGTAACAAATATTTTTATTTTTTTCTGAAAATAAGTATTTTATAGTTTGAATAATTCAAATAATTCTTCAATTAATTAATAATTATTAAAATATTTATATATTTAATGATTAAATGCTAATTTAATGCTAAAAATATGAATATCGAATTTATTTCGAAGTTTTCAAGTAGTGCTCTTTTTCGGAATTAACTTTTTAGAGTGTAATGCATATATAAATTAAGCGGTACAACTACAAAAAAAGTTGTACTATTTGTTTTGACTGTTTAATATGAGACAAATTTTCATGTCGTCTCCATGTTTATATCTTAGTGCGCTATACATTATTTGATATTTTGAAAAAAACAAAAAAAAAAATAGAACAAATACTCAATATTAAACACCATGTAACAACAATTTATAAATATATATATATATATATATATATATATATATATATATATATATATATATATATATATATATATATATATATATATATATATATAGGGTGGCTGAGACCAAATGTTACTGACTTCACTCTGCTGTCATTTGTGTAGTTGTCATTTTCGCGCGTCAATTTTTTGACAGATTGAAGTTTGGTTAGTTGTTTACATATATTCAACAAATAATTGTTCTAAATTAATATCTTAATAAAAAAAATTGTAATGGAATTCAAACGTAATAGTGTAATTGCACTGTTTTTGGGTGGAAATTCACAAACAGCAATAGTTCGTCAGCTCCAGCATTTGAATGTGAATAAAATGTTTGTGCATCGAACCATAACTCGATACAACGAAATTGGTAGCATTACTAAACGCAACAAAGGCGGTCCTAAAAAGACAGCAACATCAAAAGAAATGATACGAACGGTGAAGAAACGAACCCAACGAAATCCTCGTCAAAGTGCCAATCAATTAGTCGCACGTCTACATGTTTCACGATACAGCATTCAAACCATATTGAAAAATGAATTACACTTGAAGCCCTACAAGATACAAAAAGTTCAAGATCTTACGGAGGCACAAAAACAAGTTAGGCTCGAAAGAACACGAGCATTGAAGGCCTTGGCCGAACTTGATGAGATTCCAAAAATTGTCTTTTCTGATGAGAAAATTGTCACCATTCAACAGTTTGTGAATAAACAAAATGATCGTGTTTGATTAGAGCACAAGTCCAACGATAATTTGGACACAAGAGTTGCCATGCGCAAGCAATCACCAGCTTATGTTATGGTTTGGACTGCAGTTACTGCAGATGGACGCACTCCTCTGGTTTTCATCGAACATGGAGTCAAGGCAAACCAAGAGGTGTACCACCAAAAGATCCTAAACGATGCTTTGCTACCTTGGGCACGTAAACACTTTGGTACGAACCGTTGTACATTCCAACAGGACTCGGCACCGTAACACAAAGCTCGAGCGACACAGCAATTTTTACAAAATTGAATTCCGTGGCAGATTTCGTCGAAAGAATGGCCACCATATTCACCAGACTTGAATCCCATGGATTTCTTCATATGGTCCATTTTGGAGAGTAAGGTGTCCACTAAAAAATACGAAAGTGTTGATGCATTGAAGTCAGCTCTTGTTCGAGAATGGAATAAAATTTCGCAAGCCCACGTTCGATCAGCTGCATGCTTTCTATGAAAGACTGAATCCAATAATCAGAGACAAAGGAGGTCATATCGAGCAGTAACATGTTTTTCATAAAATGTAATATGTTTTCAACATATTCCACGAAATTTTAATAAAAAATAATCAAAATTGTATATATATATATATATATATATATATATATATATATATATATATATATATATATATATATATATATATATATATATATATATATATTTATATATATATATATATATATATATATATATGTATATAAATATATTATATATATTATATAGTATATGTATTTATATATATATATATATATATATATATATATATATATATATATATATATATCTATATATATATATATATATATATATATATATATATATATATATATATATATATATATAAACATATATATATATATATATATATATATATATATATATATATATATATATATATATATATATATATATATATATATATATATATATATATATATTAAAATAATAATAAATTATAATAATTATGTTTTTTATTTATATACTTTTTATAATTATATCCACTTCAGACACAACAAAACAAACATCAAATAATACTTTCCTGCACATGTGATCGTGTAAAATGTCAAAAAAGTAGGAAATGTCAAAAAAAAATCAAATTGAATTCTTTTTTTCTAGAATTGCTCGATTAATGCTAGAAAAATTGAGCTACCATTTTTTTTTGACGTTTTAAATTTATTTTCATGCTTGCTGTTTATTCACTTACTCTTACATATATTTTGAATAGACATTATTTATCTCTCTCAGTGTGAATTTTCTAGCCACTAAAAAAGTGGCAGAAAAGCGAGTGTCATACGGCTAATACTATTTATTGATAATATTCTACCTATTCTTCAAATCCAAATACAAAATACACAAATGTCACAAATAACCGCCTGTGAGTGTGTTATTTTTTGGAATTTTTGAATAATTTTGTGTTGCTGTTGTTAAGTAATTTAAACCAATCAGCAAAGACGTCAAAAATACGATAAACGAAATTCTCGAGACGGGTGTTCGTATAATATTAACTCTAGCAAAATTGTGACTGTAGATTATGAATTCGATTGAACCAAGTATATTGTAGAATGTTGAACCAAGAATATCTCTTAAGTCTATGGTATTCCTCTTATTTGAATACTTTTAAGGAACACTTATGTAATTTGAGTTGTTTTTACTGAGAATTGGTGTGTGAAAAATTCCAAAAAATTTAACAACACATAGATTTGTTTGGCTAAGTGAAATAATTGTATTATTAATTTTGCAACACAGAAAGCTCAAGTTGGTGTTACATAAAATTAAACAAAAATAAAATTGGATTTTGAAATATTTCCTGACAAAATAAAAAATTTTTGATGTGTTATTATTCAGAATAATCTTGTTCATTTTTATCCAACTAAATTAAATTCGATACATTAGATTTAGTTGGTGATTTTAATGCCCATTTAGGGTTTAGCGAATTATGCTTAGAGATTAAGAATGAGAAGTTGCTCTAAAATTACATACTCCTTAAACCGCACTATTTAACAACTCGATCAATGAGCGTCGATGAACATGAAATCTTAAGACTTGGTCAGATGGTTTTGCTTTCTCGCAACTGGACTATATTTTAACCCGTAGGTACATTACCGACTTATTTACATCAAGTCCGTTAAAACATATGAATTTTTCGATCCATATAAGCGATCATGGCTTACTTATTCCTTTTTAAGCCGTTTTAGCAGGCTGGAATTAAAAGTACTGGACAATACATCACCATTTCTCCTTGGGCTACTGAACTCTAAAAATTTGAAGAATGTAACTGGCTTGCTTTATTAGCAGAAAATGATTACTTTCGATTAGGATATCCTTCAACTTAGGAAGAAAATCATTTTATCATCAAAGCATTTTATCAGCAGCTACTCCCAAACCTCATGAGATAGCATGGATAAAAAATTTGCCTCCATCCGAGTTAGTCGTTACTATACCACGCATTTGTAAAGTAAAAAACCAAAGCGTTCCAAAATATTCCAATGACTATCGGCGCATAACATTATGTAATATGGGATATACAATCGATGTTATAAGCTCTTTCTAGGTAGATTAGACAATTTTTTGTATTTAAACATCAACCTACTAAGCCATCTTTTAAGTTTGCCATCTGTTTTGTACTGATTGAAGAGTAGCGCCCCGGAAATAGAATTTGCTGTTTTTTTATTGACTTATCAACAGCGTTTGGTATCATCAGGTTAGATGTACCACAGCTTTTGGTACCATCAAGGCTAGTTTTTGGAAGCGTATACTATTGTAATAAGAGCAGTATAACGTATGTACAGTGGTAGTTATAAAAAACAAAGGGGTCGTCGCATTTCTCAATTAAAATGTATCTTTATTACAATGAAGTGTTAGAGTGTCTGATTAATTTCCAGAGCTAAGACTCAATTAATGTAGGATATTGCAGCTTCCTCTCTTTTTGGCTTTTTAGGGTGATTTGTTGTTTGATGATTATTGTTTGACACTTGTTATGAAATTTTTATAGGTCAGCCCAATAATTCAATTCCTTGATGCTATTATAATTAAAAAAAATTGTTTTAAACACGACGTAAGTAACGTTTACCGCCTGTAGTTTGGATAAATTCCATAATTACGTTAATGCTACAGCAAGTATCATTTCTGGAGAAAATGTTTTTTTTAACTTAGATGGAACTTGTCTTTGATCAATGACATGCGATAGTTGAATGTACCAGCTAACTTCCAAATTTGAGCAATAAATTCACATTGAAAAGTTTCCCGCGATCCTCATTTTTCATTTTGAGCGAATTGACATTAAAAATTCCCTAAACTAATTTTCTGTAAATAGGCATGTAAATGTAATTTACAATAGAAACCATGTTAAATGAAGCAACCCTGTTTTTTTTTATTTTTCGCTCGATTACATTGAGGTTTTATCTTGTTCAGTTTTTTTCTTTTTGTGGTAACTATGCCGGTTTTGTTTGAATACTATTAGGTCAATCGGTTTCAATCAATCAATTTGGTTTGAAAATAAAATAAAAAAATACTATAATTCTATCAGTATTTCAAAAAAAGGAAAATAAAAAAATTGAAAATCTAAAAGATTCTATACACTATCTATCGTCAAAAAGATAGCCTTTCATTTTGTTTCGTACATAGCTGCGATAAGGGAATATAAATTGTATGGATTAAATATGTAGGAAACTACTTGGAATTCTATTTTTTAAATCAATTTGAATTTACGATGCCGTTCATAAAATCATAAAACATTTTATGATAGTTTTGATCTGCGAACGTTATCGAATGTACCAGATGCTTGGGAAAAAAATGTTATTTAACGATTTCAAAACACAGCTGAATATTATGGTTTACGAACGAGTTGTTGTAAAAATTAATTAAAAATATTGTAAAGCACTTAGAGATATTGTTACAAAGTAAGATGTTCAATATTTTTTCTTGCCTATAAATAATAAATTGGCAAAGAACCATAACATTATTATCCCCGCCAGTAAGACAAATATAAGCTATGTTGTCTGTCGTTTTAATCCTATTTTTAAATAAACATGTATGCTGTATTTTACTCTCGAACATATATATAGTGGTGCTATAATTCTGTATTTTCTAAGGCAAAAGCATCCTTCATTCATTTCGCTCACAATGATAAAAAATTCAACATTTTAATTCCATTTTTCTAGTACATGTATGTTGTGTAAATATAAATGTCGTCTGCATCACGATGATTCATTGAAATTCATATATGAGCTCATAAAAAAAGGGTGAGATAATTTTTATGTGACAAAGAGAAAATTTTAAACTTCTCGTGACGCAAATCAGGTGTTCCTAAATTTCCAGCAGGCATATATGACTCAATTAGTTGGGGTAACTAATTGACTTTTGTGCAGTCCTCGTGCAAACTGCTTTGTGCAATTTTAATGTTGGACCATGATGCCATCACAAATTTGTGTTAAAGTTGAAATTAAACTATCGGAAATTTTTGCAGTAAGCTATAGTGTAAGACAAGGACATGATCTGACAACATCACATACCATCAGTCCAAACAATTTCTGACATATGTAAATTTGTAATTGTGCTGCACGGTGGTAAAGAACTATTGGATGCATTTGAATACGATTTTCGGCTTCCACTGGTTTTAAAACCTAAGAGTTTAAATCGGATCCCTTATCATTTATGACCATTATGTGGAGGTTATTTAAAAGCGTGTCTTGCTGCTGTTAACTGTGCTTTGTATGCCTGATGACTACTGTTTAAGTCAAAATATTTTGCAAATGCCGACAAGCTTAAGTTGAACAAGGTGTTGATCAGACCCGTTGGCGAGTATGGGTAAAAGAGTTGGACCCTCTATAAACTCAATGATAACGACTCTTACCAAGTCCTCATCAACCAAGAGATCAACAATTTATTGAAAATTCCTTCAATGGAATTCATGATGGATGGTACAGCAATTTCTGAAAGGAGAGAGGCCATTTGACAAGCGTGGAAGTCACTGTCGATGACGGTGGCTCCTTATTGTAGATAATGAATTGTCTGCTTTGCGTTCTCAAGAATAATAGTACGAGAAAGCTCAAAACCAAAAGCTTTGGAGCCGGATTGTTGATTCACTGGCCTGAAAACCCCGATTATTGTTATTATCATTATTTTTAGGTATAATATGTTTATTCAAAACCAGATCCTAATTTTGAATATTATTATATTATTATAATATTTTGAATCCAGTAAATAAATGATGCTGTTCAGAGAATGTCATGAAACCACTCACAGTGCCTTGAATTGGTTGCACCTTTCTTGCTAAAGAGTTAATAATACTTTTTAACGTGATAATGTTTTTAATCTCAGAACAAAGGCTAGCATGTTCAGAAAATCGAATGAAATTTGTCTTTGTTTGCATGGAAACTACTCATTAAGTATAAGGTATTACTTCAATCTAAATATATCATTGCGTAGGTTCATCTTTAATCTCGATGCATCATTCTTTGTATTTGCACATTGTGGTTAACAGGAGGTGGTGAAGGGCGCGCCGCGAACCTCTGATTAGAGCGATTTAACATGCTAGCGAGAGAATGCATTAACTGATCGAACCAATTTTGGTGTCAAAGTTTGCGTAAAAAAACAGTGCGATTTAATTAAATTAAAATTAAAATAATTAATGTCCACATTAATTATAATTAAGAAAAAAAAACATAAATTTCAAATTATACAGTCTGAATGTCTCTCTAATTGCCTAATTATTGCAATTATTTGTTTTCAAATTAAAGTTGGTATTACAATAATGCATACATTGAGGCGAATTACATAAAAATATGTGTGAAATAAAACAATATAAAGTAGTACATATTAATAGTAATAGATGTCACTTTAAATCATCAGTTCAGTGTAGTTTCACTTACATTTCTCTATGCCGCTCTGTATGACTATGACAGAACAGTAGCCAATTTCAAAATTTCAAAAAAAAAAAAAAAAAAAAGTAACATCATCGCAGAAACCTTGCCCTTCATATCGTATTATTCGTGCCATCGAACAATACTTAATCGTTTGTACACCGTCGATGGCGTGATTGCATGTAATAAATAAATCGATTTTGATAAATCCATACAGTCTATCATTTCTCACACTACATATTTACGTTATCACGTATCACTATGGCCGTGCAGATGACACAGCCACCTCGTTTTTTGCATGTATCTTTAGCCATTCATTTGCTTTTATCATCAACATCGAAAACGCAATTCCGTTTTACGAAATGAAAAGGTTTCATTTGTTTTGAATATTTAAGTGTAATGTCAGGGTAAATATACTAAAAACAAATGAAGTTATAACGACGGTGGACTGTTGTGTCGTTATTTTAATTATTCAGAATTGGATGTTGTGCAAAGCAAAGCTCAGTTTCGATCTGATGAGAAATCGTAATAATTTTGTTAAAAATTATTTTGTCGTCTTATCAGGCCATGGCAACCGAGTGCTATGTGTAAATGCTATTTTACGCTCTATATATATTTATGTACAGTGTACATGTAGCGTTAGCGAATTATATAAATGTGCACGAAATATCTGAATAATTGTTTTATTTTGTTTGTGTAGCGAAGTCGCTACAAAGTCAAAAAACTATACCTTACATTTAGGCGCAAAATTGTTCCCACCATTGGGTTGCAATTCCGGTTCGATGATAATAACAAATGATTAACTTATAATCGATAAACAAATTGCGGTTTCCTTTTGGTGATAAATGATAAACTAGCATCAAATTTGTTTTCGCTAAAAATAGTTTTATTAGTTTCTTTGCGCTTAAATAAGTTTCTTTGCGCCTAAATGTCGTCATTATTATTTATGATTTCATATACCGGATGATTTTTTTAAGCTGAAACTTTCGAATAAATCGGAAAATAAGCATTCTACAAACAAAATGTTTAAAGTCAAAATTTAATCATTCCGCGGGAAATAGATAAGTGCTAAAATTAGTATCACCTTCCCTTCCTTATAGGTGGGCGGGGGTAATTTTGAAATTAAAATAGGAACTTCTATTTTTTATTGCAGATTCGGATTCTCCGGCTAAAAATAAGTACGGAGATTAGTTCATTTTAGCGGAAATCAGCTACCCGGAAGTGGCCCCACAACGAGGGGAGGGGGTAATAATTTTAGTACTAATGTATTTCCCCCGTGGAATGATTAAATTTTGATCTCGAATATTCGTAGAGTGCATTCGTTCTCGTTCGTAGAGTGCATATTTTCCAAAATATTTGAAAGCTTCAGCTTTAAAAAATCACCCGGTATAATAAAAACATTTGCCCTGACACTGTGCGTAAATACACTGAACTATTATATTTTTTTTCAATTCGTATGTTGGAATCTCGATTTTGATATTGATGATAAAATAAAATGAGAAAAACAAATGAAATCTAAATGATAATTAGTTTTTTTTAATTATCATATCAGCGGAATGGAATCGCACCACAGGTTATATTACAGTTTTGATCATCTTAGTTTGCACTCTATTTATATACACTTGTGGAGGTTTTTTATTTTAAAGTGTTACTTTAGGCTGAATCATTAATGTTTGATAAGCGATGAAATCTTGGCCTTTTTATTACTTACCAGCTTGCAATATGACTAAAACTCTTTTTGCCTGAAAGTATTTTCATAAATTGATTTTCTGCCAAAATTAGTGGAAAGTGCAGATATTAAATTGCTGTATTTATACTGGTACTAAGAGCTTTTGATTATAGTGTCACTCACCAAAATCGGACCTCCTTCACTTGTTCTATTGCACAATTAATGAATATTTGTAATTTTATGAGCTAACCTCTTGTCTAGAGTTAAGATTTGGCAGATGAACGTTTTTAACTCATTTATAAAACAGTCACGGCAGTTTTCGGTAAGTTCCTGAAAAACTATGAAAATTCCAAGAAAGTAGTTGTGCTCCAATTCTTTGAATATGTTGACAATTTTCACAACATCAAAGCATCTGTTGTGAACCGTTTTCTCTCTTAATCCAAACTGTTTTTATTTAACACAACATAACTTAAATAAAAACCCGTGTAATGATTGGTTATAAGATTTTGGGTCAGTCAAATCTAGTTTATATCGAATTATTATGATAATGGACTTACTTTTTTTCTAAAATTAGAAAAAATATCCTTTTCAAGATAAGCATTTAGAAAGTCTGTGATTCTGAGCTAAATTTTAGGCCACGCTCTTAACACCATTTTAAACTCACTATTTTCACCCTTTTTTAGAGTAGACCTTCCAATCTGATTAGTTCTGTGCTCATTGTAATGAATGGATTGCTATAATGAAACTGAATCTTCCAGTTTATTTGGTTCTGAAATACTTGCTGGGGGGCAACAGATCGATTGTCTGTTGGATTGTGAGTGATGTGGCATCATCTTATTGAAACCAAAGGTCTTTCACATTCATAGATTCAGTCGATTTATAAAAAATTGCTTCGCATGCCTCTGTAAAGATCAAAGGTAACGCCGTTTCCAGTAGCGTTTTCGAAGAAAAATGGGCCATCTACTGACGAAACTGTTACTATTGATGTATGCATTGGCACACTCGAACACCAAATCCGTCAGTTTCGCTTGATTACATAGCCCCAGCGATGGAAATCGTCATGAAAATGCATTATCAGGCTGGTTTTTGACCAACTCAGAGATCTTTTTTCGAAGCTGATGGTCATTTCTTTGAAAATAAGTTTTCTATATTTCGAAACGCTCTTCAAACAAAAAAACGATTGTTTTGTGTTGCGAAATCTATATGATTCAAAAACCAACCAGTAGATGGCCCACCTTTTACTTGAATACTGGTAGTATATTTGTAACAATGTAACAACGTGACATAGTCATCTATAAATTGGGGTTGAAATCGTAAGTTCTTCATAATTTATTTTGAACCACATCATCAGTTTCTTTTTCTTTTTTCTTTTTTTTTATTACGATTAAGTTGTTACAACTCATTTAGCAAATTTTCTTTCTTCTTTTAATTTTCTGTTAGTTGGGCTATAGCACAGTAGCTACTCCCATTAGGCTCAGTTCTTCCGGTTACATCAGCTACTTTCAGTTCTGAAGAACTAATTCAAGAGGCTTTGTTCTTTTTAACCGTCTTGTATCTACGTTGTCGACGTCGTTGACAATATGTTGAATATCCTTGTTTTCATGGAGTTGTAAACGCTAGATAAATTTTTTGACATTTTTTGTGTTTTCTTCGTTGACGGTTTCTAACTTTGGATCTCTATGTATATTATCATTTCTAATAAACCAAGGTGCATTGACAATACATCGTAGTACTTTGTTTTGAAATGTTTGTATAATCTTAATGTTAGTTTTCTTTGTACATCCCCAGAGCTGGATGCCATAGGTCCACACAGGCTTAAGTATTTGCCTGTATAAAAGCAGCTTATTGTGAATTGCAAGCTCACTGTTTCTTCCAATGAGCCAATACATTTTTCTGAACTTTATATCCAGTTCATGCCTTTTTTTCTTGACATGCTCTTCCCATTTTAACTTGGCGTCGAGCGTCGTAACCCCGTATTTTGCCGTGTTCACATGTGGTATTTCCTGCTTATTTATGTAAACAGGTAGGAGATCTACCTGTTAGTAGTCCAGTGGACAATCTCATTTACATTGTGCTGTAATTTGTTGGTTGTCTCTTCGATTGTACTTCCAACCGCCAAAATTGCTGTATCATCCGCAAAGGTTGCAATATCTGTTTCTCCAGTAAAAAGTATGTCATTCGTATAAAGCAAATACAATAATGGTCCCATCACGCCCGTTTATGGTACTCCTGCTTCAATTCTCTTGAGTGATGAGAACTTTCCTTTATATTTTACCCTGAAATATCTCCCTTCATTGTATGATTTTAATACCTCATAGAACTGCTTTGGGAGGTCGTGATGTAATTTATATTCCAGTCCTCAATGCCAGACTCGATCAAAGGCCCGGGCAACATCAATGATGGAAATACATATATAGGTCAGTAAGACGTTTTATCATTAGGTGGCTTATTAGGCTTGGGTATCACAATAACTACTGCTATTTTCCACTGCTGAGGAACATATTTCATTCTAAAATATGCTGCGTTGATTATGTATAGCAACTTCTTAAGACATTTTTCTGGCAACTTTTTAATAACTTTTCCTGTAGTAAGATCGTATCCAGGAGCTTTTTTTACATTTAGATTATGTTTCATTTCATTTTTCGAGCTCTTTCATTGTAACTGGTCATATATCTAACTCGTCTTCCTTTTGCATTAGAACGGTATTTTCATCTACTGTTTGTTTAGTCGAAGGTTTAAACGTTTCTTTCAGATGTTGAGCAAAAATATCAGCTTTATCTTTGGGGCTTTTGGCCCAAGTAGCATCTGCTTTTTTTATTAAAAACAGACAGACTTATTAAATATTTGTTGAAGTTTACCGCTTTGGTTTATTGTATTAACTTCGGCAGTTTGTTTTTGAGCTGATTGAAAATAGTTTTGCTCTCTGGTGCTCGATTTCTATGCCAGATTTTGCGAGCTTTCCGCTTTTCTCTGACTTTCTTATTTCCTGTGTATATGTTTCATTCTTGTGAGGTTTATTTTTGGCAGCAGGAGTGCTTTTCGATTTGAATGTTGTTTATGAGCAGCTCTACTTCTTTTTCAAGTTGTGTATGGGTTTTGATTGGGACTTGAAGATCAATACTTCCTCAACTAACAGTGCGAAGGTTTCCCAATTGGTCTTTCCAACCTTGGTGGATTTTTTTTTCAATTACTGTTTCACTGATCAAAAGAATGATTGGAGAATGATCCGAAGATAAACCTTCATTATTTCCAATATGGATATAATTTTCTTTAGCTATGAAGAAGTTAATCACGTCTGGTATTTTATTTGTGTCCGTTGGCCAATAAGTAGGAATACCACTTGAATGAAAACAGCAGTTTATCTGATATCCAGCTTCCAAAAGCTCTCTACCTTTAGGTGATATTAGTCTTGAACCCCAATGGGTATGTTTGGCGTTGAAGTTTCCTCATATGATGAAATTTGAGCCCATCATTTTAAACATTAAGAGGTAATCATCCTTTTTAAGTTGATGACTATTTCGAGTTTGACATCTTCGAAGTGTTTGATGTTTTCTCTGATGAAGATAGTTGCTCCACTCCTAGCTTTTTTTGCTGGATGCATAGAATGGTAACAAGAATAACCTTTTAATTTTGCATAAGACTTTCTAGTGAAATGGCTCTCTGCTATTAAGCATATATCAATTTTTTTCTGTATTCAAAAAGATTTCTAGCTCTGGAAGATGCGGTAGAAGTTCATTAGCATTCCAGATTAATATTCATAGTGTTTTGTTCATTTTGTGTTGTTTAGTGAGGGATCAGATAAAGCAACTTTTTTGCTACAAATCTGGTTAATTTTTCCTTGATGTTCTACTTGCTGTTCAAGATTAACTTGTCTTTTGTTTAGAAACTCTATATTTTCTTCTATTTTAGGGAGGCGATCAACAATAGCATTAATGGTATTTTGCATTGTTGTGATAGCTTGTTGAATTCCATTATTTTGATCTGAAGACCCAAGTAGTCCTTGTCTTGCTGCTTGTGATTTTGAAAATCCCTCTGTCACTTTCGCACTATGGAACGTAGTGACAGTTTTTGTCGGGATTTCTTTTTCTTTAGTTGGTTTTTGTTTGCCCTATTTCGGATGTTTTGTAGTGTTTTGGCTATTTCACATCCCCTATAGCTAGCAGGGTGGGTATCCTGGTAGTTAGTGCATTTTGCTGGAGTGTTCCTATCTATCACGCAGTTTTTTGTATTATGCTTTTCCGCCCATTTTACACACCTGGTTTCACGATTGCAGTATTTTTTACATGTTGGTGTATGCCTGACACTTTTTGCATTGTGGTATGATCCCTGTTGCTTTTTTCAATGGTTCCATTCGAACAACCATTCCCAAAATGTTCTTAGTGTTAAATATGTTCTCAATTTTCTCTGAGTTTGCAAAGGTCAGAGTGAATAGTGGTACCTTTATTTTGTTAAAAGTACTCCCTCTGTTTTCGGTAGGCTTCCTTTCAATTTTAAACATATTAACTGCATCTAAGACCATTAAATTTTTTCTTTTGAGGTCTTCAATTATTTCATGTGGCGTGCATGTTTGATGTAGGCCCCTAGCAACTACTCTAATTGGAATTTTTGTCTTTATATGTATACCATTGGAGAACTTTATCGTTCAATGCAGTTGATCATAAGTAAAGGCCTATTTCTGACATCACCCATTCAAATTTTAGAATTAGAGCGATGAATAAAATAGTGGCATATATGAATGGTTTAGGAGTTTATTGCCAGAAACAAAAAATCTCATTCAGTTGTGACAAGCTAAATGACTCACTCGGTATACAGTTTTCAATACGAATGCACTGAATTATGTCCAAATAATTTATCTTTAGTTAAATTCTGTAGCATTTATGTCAAAAATACCAGCCGGAAATCAATAAGATATAAATTGTCGGTTTAACATTTAACCATGAGGTCATGCACCCTATATACATAAAATATTAAAATTTGATATAGTTGGGAATTTGATTTAGTTTGAATAATTTATTTAACTTTAGCCAGACTGTAGCAAATTGAATTAGAAAACGATTTAATTTTTTTTTTTAGATTTTTAGCTAAAAGCATAATAATTTTCATCAAATTTTTTTTTCAAATTTTATTTTCAGATAACATAAATATTGGAAAATTACAAAATCAACCAATATCATTATCGACATCTTCGGGCGATATTAGGAATGATGAAAAACATAACGTTAAATTTTCATTAGAAACTAGCATTTGTACGATAGACGAGATATTTATACCAGAACCACCACCACCACCAATCGTATCGTGTCTCAAAAAATCGGTTCAATTTAAAGATGATTGAAAATATTTTTAACTTTTTTAATTTCGTTTTTTTAAAACTACGTACTGTAAATATTTATAAATAATTAAATTAATTAAAATTTACAATTTATATATAGGTTTGATATTATATAAGGGAGTAATTCAATTTTTTTATACATAAAATAATTTTAAGTGGACATATAGTTAAATGAAAATATTTGTAATCAATTTTATCGATTAGAGTATAATATTATGACAGCTAAACCATCAACCGTATATGACTGACACAATAAAATTCATTATAAATATAGACGGACATATTTATATTTAGTTAAGGTACAAAAAACATTTTTTTTGATAAATTTTATATAAGCAGATGCGTCCAACAGATCCAAAAAAAATAATACGGTGTCATATATGGGGTGTGTGATGTTTAAAAAAAAAAAAATTATATCAAACCACCATAACGTAATATCTTTCAGACGGAAAAACTGAGTTGGGTGCTCCAATTGGAATAGCCCAATATATAATAAATATTTTAGATTCATGCAGTAAATTAACGAAATTAACTTTTAATTACCGCATATAGATGGCAAAACAGTTAAAACTTAAAACTAAATACATTTTTCAGATAAATGTTAACGCAGTCTTCAAAAGTCACCAAGGTTAGTAATTTGTCTAGAGATACATTTTAGTAACTTCAAATTTTTGACCAGCTTAATTTAATGGAGATATGTTAGTGGTACCATCTACATTAAAATCCGCGAAACAAAAATTTTAGCGTGAAGCTACAACTAAATCGAAATGTAAATCTTGCATTTGTTTTTAGTTTAGCTAAATTTTATGTTAAATTTGGATGGAAAATGTATCTAAACTCGAGTTGTGTACCTACGTTACATACGATAAATGTTAAGCTAAATCGACTAAATTGTATTTCTATCAAAACAAATGAAAACAACATAAATTAAACTGTCATAAAAATGAATATGGGCGAAAATTGTATTTCACTTCAACAACATACTGGACATAAAGAAGATAATCGAAATTCTAATTAAAGAAAAGAGGAATTCAGACCCAAGAGCCATATTCAAAAGCGCAAGACATTCTCTGCCTAATTAGAGTACTTATGATTAGAGCGAATGTGGATACTTCATAAGAGGACATACTGCGAAAGATTGAGCTGGACCCAAATATATTGTACCTTGGATACAAATAAAAGCGCTTTCGCAAAACTATAATGAGTGAGCTTTTATTACAATTGCCAAACTCCGGAAATTCAAAACTAACTACGAAATTTCAAACCATGCTTGTGATTGGCCAAATAGGTAATATAAAATTATCAATTAAAACCATATTCTAGTTCTAAAATATCGACTAGGTTATCATGATGTAAAAAATGGATGGCGCTTGAATAGAGGTTTAAAAGGCATTAAAAAAATACTACTATGCGGATACTGCGTGTAACTCAAATTGCCGTTGTTATTGTTCCCCAGATATCTGGTGAGAAAAGTTACTTCTGAAAATAAAATTCGTATTGGGTATTCAATAGCGCATAAGGAAAAATAAAGTACTACCAAATGCTTTAATATGTGGCGCGGACTTCTCCTATTAAAGTTAAGCAATAAGTCATAACAATGCTTAATGAGATTTCCAGGCGAAGTTACCAGCTTGCAAATTATGATTTTTGAACAAAAAACGAAAATTCTATGATGTTATTTTTTAATACCTCGTGGCCAACATTTGAACTAAAAACTTGTAGTCAATAAAAAAATCATGGGTTTACCTGAGTTTAAGTCTGCGGTAAGTACAGTTGTAATGATCTTCCGAGTACTTTGGTGACAAACTTTCAAAATTTAAAGTTCACCGGTTGGGTAGAGGCGCACGAGATCGACTTCCTTATGCAGTGAACTTAAATACTTGAGCTTTATAATGAAGCAGCAGACTGACAAGCGATCATTATGTTACCTTATTAAGAACTTCGGTCATACTCAACTGTCCTATTAAACAAAAACAATACGCTAACATTTTTCAGAAAAAATATTCCGCTAATATTTAATGTTTGGTGGGTTAAAAGCGGAATTTTGCGAATAAAAGGTTATTATCTTCAAACTTACAAGTGTTACACCCCGCATATGAATACCTACCATTATACCACATAAATGTTGGAAGGACCCGCCATTTTTTGATAAGATTATGTGTTTGGACATATATCATTAAACGCAAGCGATGCAGTAACGCCGTGACCGTGACATGAACTGATTGTAGCTGTACATAAAAACGCTTGAAAATCACAAGGAAGTAAAACATTTTAAGGCATTGATATAATGAAAATTCGCTACAAGCTTACTGTTTACCAAATTTTGCTCTTGAAGTATCATTTTGACCGATATTTGGTCTGTTTGCTAATTTAGTTGACTCATACTTGAGCGAAGGTTGTTTTCCTTATGTGGAAAACCAAAAACTTTTGATATAGATTTGAATTCGACAGTAAAGCTTCTTAAATCATACGTATATTGATGCACATAGCTCGGTCAAAATAACAGCGCAGAAAGCAACTGACAGAATAAATCAAACTTTTAAATGGAAAAAATCAAATAAATGTTTTCCATCGGACATAGGGGAGTCGACTATTACTTTACTCAGTTCTTAAAGGATTCCATGAGTACGAAGACAAGTACAACCGCAAAAAAAGGTGGTTAGATGATATATGTATGAACGATTCGTTGATACTGATGAACGTATAATAAATCGGTATAAATCCGACCATCCAAGACATGCATATTTTAAAACTTGAGAAGCGATGGTAGCTAGCGCAAAACTTCCGAAAGGAGTGAAAAGCACTAAAGAAATTACCAGTATCAGAAACGAAGAACCCAACAGTTACAACTGTTCAAAGTTCGAATCACCTCAAGCCGGAGAGTAGATGCCGTCAGTAAGAAAAAATTGTGAACTAACCCCGTGCCACACAATTCAGAAGCATGTTCCAAATAGAAACATGCACCATATACAATAATAAACATCATCAATTGCTACACACCTACAATAATGATGTAAAGTTAAAAGTATTCAATCAATACAATCGATGGGAATACCACAATCCTGCTCCCAATGGCTAAAGTAATAACCATAACGTCAATAATCAAAACGGTTATATTATGGACATTAATTGGTCACATTATGGGTATAACAACATTCTTAGAAATACCAAATGTGCCAGAGCAAAAAATTGAGTAAGCCACTTACACTAAGAGCAGAAAAGGGTGGTTTTTACAACATCGTCTTTATCAAAAATAATCACCTTCAAGCTCGAGGAACAAATATAATTTCATCAAGGTGATCGCCACAACAATGTTGTATACATGTTTGATAATAGTTCACATAAAAACTCTTTAAATTATTTGCCGGCGCCACCATAAAAAAAAGCATTTCCGCAATTATTTTGTCTGGTAATTAGTTGATTAACGTTACAAATAATTTTAGATCTTCATTCACCACATTTAAAACTTTAAACAGCTCTGCTATGAGCAACCAAACAAGGTACAACATCATTAGCGACAAATATTACCAAAAAAATAATAGAGGCCAAAAATCTTACTCTTTGTAAATTGCTACAGTGGAGTATTATTTACGCTAAAAATTGACCCACACGCGTACGCTAAGTGAAAACCACTCACACTAAAAATATTTAAGAATTTCCACTCCGTTTATCTTATTTTTAGCAAACCGATCATTGCAAATGGCAAACCCTCTCTAAACCACCATATATGTAACTAAAATAATTAAATTATAGTTTTATTTTATTTCGTATTTTAGGTTTTATAAAATTAATGTATATTTTTTTTGTGCTATGGCAAACAAAAAATTGTAAGCATTAAAAATTTAGCGAAAAGTGGGTCACTTAAAACTAGTGATTACAGTAACAAAAGTATACTGCAGAAACAAAAACATCTGAATTTAATCCAGCTAAATAATAAAAAATAAAAATACCGAAATGGGAGAAAAAACAAAGTTGAACTACCCAAAAAAAAAAAAATTGGATACACATAATAACGATGGGAATATGTACGAGTATTTGGAATAGGATGTTTCCGCTTGAAATTTTGCTCAAACGAATTTACTATAAGTCGTTGTAATTTAATTATTTTTCTGCATTAACTAATATGTACCACGTCCAGCAAACATCGTGCGACTGTACTCTTAAAACTGCTTTAGCTATGGATATGATCTAGATGGGTATTTATCTGAAACTTTTCAAATATATAAAATCGGTAGGTTTACCCCTAAATCAGAATGAATGGGAAAGTTCGTCATACCAATTTTATGCATTACGATTTAAAATGCAGTGAAATTTTTTCACCTTACCATTTGCTTCGGGAAGGTATGCTGTTGTTCGTATACGGTGTGAAAAAAGTTTGTGCGTTAAAAAACATGTGAAAAACAGTAGAGGGCTAACTAGATTCATGTGAACATGTTAGAATCGCTCGGAGGAAGGAGCAAAACTTTCTTATTAATCTCACCTTTCTGACAACCTTTACACTCACGAGATCATTTAGTTATGTCCCAGATGCTATAGATTATGAGTTTGTTTGAAAACATTACGGCTGGAAAGGATGTACGCCAGTAAAAACTTTGCATCAAATTTGAACATTTGTGAACATTTTTTAACTGTTTCTAGCTTAATTTTTGATGATTTTGACTAAGAATGGAAGCGGAAATGCCAGATCGCACAAAATATAGTGCTAACTAGTAAATAACGCTGCTAGCTTTTGTTTTTTTCGGAAAAAAATCCCAACGGTTGTCTAAAGGTGGAAACCATTTGCTCTATATAACTTGCCATATTTAATTCATTGGTAGTCGTTATGTATTTTGCTCCATTTATCGGATGTGAATTTGAAGCTTTCGCAGGAAAGACTGAAATGTTGGACTCTGATAAATAAAAGACTTGATACAGTGAATAGTCCAAGCGCTTGTTGCTTAAACGAACGGATCAACTTGAGAAAATATTAATAAACTTGTTATTAAATTATATGCACGTGTCGAGTAACTCGAGTTAATAATACAAAGAAAAAACAAAAATTCGTAAACAGCATGGCCACCTTTTACATATTGATTCATAGGTGCTTCCATCTACAGTTCAATGAGTGAACTTAAACCTATCTTTCTCACTAGCCCTCGATTCGATGTTCATTTCATTCTATTCCTTTAACCTGAATTTAACAACAAAACTTAAAAAGAAATTCACGTCGAATCTTTAATTAATAAATTTTAATTTAGATCACAGAGGAGAACATCTCGAAATTTTATAAACTTCTCTTTGCATAATGGAAGAAGTCAGCCATAAAATATTTAAAAGATCTTTAATGAAATGGTACTTAATTTCGTTATGTTTTCATCTCTTTGTATTTGAGAATGTTTGTACCAAGGAAAATGCACTCAAGTTATCTACTTTTAGAATACAACTTGTTTTACTGTCGGATACTTCTAAGCATTCATCACAAGACTTGTTCAGCTCCGACAAAACACCTTTCAAGTTTACTGCTTCTTGTGCTTTTGAAGCTGCCGCAATGTACTCAGCTTCCATTGATGATAATGCGATACACCGTTGCTTCTTGGAGTGCCAGGCAACTTGATTGCTTGCAAGGAGACACACAAAATCACTCACATTTTTTCTATTCTCTCTGTCACCTGCCTAATTAGCATCTGAATACGAAATAAGTTCAGTTTTAGAATTTGGTAAACTCCTTTTATACTTTATTCCCAAACTGCTGGTGCAACTTAAATAACGAATCACTATTTTTGCAGTTGCCCAACAATTTATTGTTGGCTTAT
This sequence comes from Tipula confusa, assembly GCA_963556175.1. Lineage (NCBI taxonomy): Eukaryota > Metazoa > Arthropoda > Insecta > Diptera > Tipulidae > Tipula > Tipula confusa. The sequence goes on from OY744475.1 coordinate 23,485,345, forward strand.
CTAGGTATCTGTTTAAGAAAGATACCGAATAACTAAGGTCTTAAAAAAGCTGTAGGCACATCGATTTGTCTCAACGGCCAATTGTTTTGTAGTGCAACAGAAAATAAAAGAGTAGGTATTCTACAAACAGGAGAATACAGATATTCATTTTCATTTTCTGGTTCTTAAAATCTTCTCGCAACCAAACGAACCTTCTCTCCATTTTCTTTCACTTTAAAGACCCATTTCGTATTTATAGGTTTAGCATCTTTAGGTAGATCACACTTTCCAAGTTTTTGGTTTTTCGAGGGAATTTAACTCGCTCTGTATTGCCTCTTTTCATTCATTGGAATCCTGAGCTTGCTTAAAATTATGAGGCACATTTTCATCGGCTGTTAGTAAGGAATAGGCCGTATACAACTCAAATTCATCTAATCACTCTTCCTGAAGATGTTGTTTGCTTTTCATCAGTTGTTGGCTTTTCTATAACGTTTTGCGTTTTAGTTGACTGTTCAATAGTTTCCTCAATTTTGGTAACATGATTATTTTTTTCAATTTCCGGTTCTTCACATACATCACTGGGCAATAAATATTTATTCAAATCTTCTCTGCATTCCATAAACTTTTCATCAAAAGTTACATGTCTCGATCTTATTATTCTGTCGGTAGAAGGAAACCAAATTTTGTAACCTCCTCCACAATATATTCATCGACCAAGTTCGACATCCAAAAATTCTTAACTTTGATAAATCATTTCTTCTATTCCAAATCATAGACGAGATTTTCCCCTTTTCTAGAGTTGAAGTAGGTGTCCTATTTAACTCATAAGCTGATGCTCTAATTGCTTCACCCCATAGATATTTTGGTACACCCAAATCGACTAACTTGGTTTTAACCATATTTTGAAGTTGATCGTTCATTTTCTCTGCTTTACCATTCATAGTTGGGTCATGAATTATTGTTTACTCAATATTTATTCCCTTTTGTTTAGCAAAATTTTCAAATGAAGATAATTCTCCACCCCTGTATGCGTTTTACCGTACTTCCGAATTGTTTTTCTAATTCAACAACATATTCAATAAGATTCTGTGCAGCATCACTTTTGTTTCTTAATAGTTTTACTATGATAAAATGCGAAAAATCATCCAAAATAACTTGAAAGTAGCGTTCCCCATTTCAAGTTGTGAAAAACATTCTCTCTTTGCTTTTCCTTCTATGCAATAGGTACATTTTTGAATTCTCTGTAGTAGTCCGAGAGTCCTAAGAACTTCATTATTAGCATGCCTCAATCTTTTGTGCCACAAAAAACTCCGGAATACTAGCCATTCGATTACACAAAGCACGTTCCGCATAAATTACATATACATTCATTTGGTTATTTTCAAAAATTATTTTATTACTATTTTTACTTGTAATTTGAGAAACTGATAACAAATTCTGTTCTAGACCCGGAACCACAATAGCTTCAATATTTATCACTTTGTCTTGAACAGTAATTTGTAGATTCCCTTTTTTATTTGCTAGCAGTTCTGTTCCGTTCGTCATTCTTATTTTGATACCAGCATTTAATAACTCCAAATTATGTATTTGGTCCTCCAACTCACCTTTTATCATATTTCAGGAACATCCAGAATCCACGACAAATAAATTATTATTTTCGTTTTGTAGCGACAAACATGCTATAAAATTAGCTCCGGCTTCATTAGCATAATTTTTAGTTTGATCACTACGGCCTTGCCCCTTTAGCAATTTCTATTACCTCTTTGTGGTCTTCTAAAGTTTTACCACCTCTGCCTCTATTTTTGGTCAGATTAGGATAATTGTACCGTAGGTGAAATTAACTTCCACATTCGTAACATTTTTTTTGTGCCTGCTCCAAATGAGACATCATCTGTTTCACATTTTAACTTCCCATGTATTTTTATTTCTTCATCTAGCAATCGAGATTTCACAAACTCTATTTTAAAATTTTCGATTGTTTCAATTACAGTATCATATTCTAAGGGTAATGTTAATAGAAGATGCCAGATTTTATCAGAATCATCAAGTTTTGATCCAAGATTCTCGAGATCATGCACCAACGTATCAAAAATAAGAAAATGTTCTTCCAGGCTACTGTTTTTATCAAATTTCAAATTTACGAGTTTTCTCCAATGACTTAGTTTTAAAAAAGTGCTTGTTCTAGAAAAGACTTGCTTTAAAGCATCTAGCATACCTTTCGCTGTTGTTGCATCCTTAATTAAGTCCAAATGCTCGTAGGATACATGTTGAATAATCAAAGCTTTTAATTTAGCATCTTTCAACAAAAATGTTTTTTTTGTTTTCATCATCTGGCACTGGATCAGTAAATACTTCTGCGATTTCGTTTTTCTCCATTTGAGACATAATTCTAAATTTCCAATTATTGAAATTTCCACCTGACGATAATGAGCGACCACCGAAACATTTGACGAACTCATTATTATACAGTTTTATTATTTATTCATAAATTTTATTTAGTTGCTCGAGTATGGCGCTCTGGGCCCATAATTTTAGAAAATATTATAAACTTGTTACTATTAATTAGTTAGTTTATTAATTATATTAAATATAATATTCAATGTATTGAATTATATGCACGTGTCGTCGAGTAACTCGAGTTAATAATAAAAAGAAAAAACAAAAAACCTAAACAGCATGGCTACCTTTTACATATTAAATCATAGGTGCTACCATCTACAGTTCAATGAGTGAACTTAAACCTGTCTTTCTTACAACTACTTAGATTTCATGTTGACTTTGAACTGTTTGGGGCTTATCTGCCTCCGGTCGTATCGTATCGTACGATAAACGATCTCAGTAAACGGTGAACTTTGGCGTAACGCTATTGATTTTTGTTCCTGCTTATCAAAAACGTATCTTCTACTACTTCATTTATTTGCATTTTGTCTAAATGTGGCACCATACTAACAGAGTCTAATTTTATTAACATATTATGAACGGGATCGATCTCGAGAACGATTGAAGATTATCTGGTAAACGTTTAAGCCAGAGGTTTGCAAAAAACGAAGTAAGAGAGATAATATATAAAAATTGTATAATATGAAATAATATATATAAAACCTCTGATAATCAATCATATCAATGACCTTTACAAACCTCGCCGACTTTCGATTACGCTGTTGGAAACGTTATCCCATTAACTTGGCATGATATTAAAGCTACTAAGTTTTAGCTCCATAGAGCAGTTTCCCTACACTATAGCAGAAACTGTTTTCATGTACAGCGCTCCACAAACAGCAAAAGCCTCAATGTATAACAATATCGGATATTGATAATAATGACTTATCAAAATTAATAATATTATACTTTATCATACAAATATTTAGGCTTGTGGACGTGCAGTTACACAGGGAATAAAATTTAAAATAAGAAAATAAAATAAACAGTTAACTCACAGAATACACAAAACCAAATCGGTGTCACAGTGGTATTACCAATATACAAAGAAACACTGAGGCATCGTGGTATGTCAATTTCTAAATATTCATTTACAGTTAAGTAAAATCAACATATTGAGTACTGAATGCGACCGATATATTCGATATTTCTGTTGAGCTAAAAGCCTTTTTTTCATCGGTGTTCGTATCTCGATACATTACGAATATTTATAGTGACATTAAATTAGATCAATTTATGGTCGCTATATGTTAGCGGACCTGAATGCCTTCTTAATCATTGTAATACAATCATTTGTGCATTACATACGATAATAAAATACAATGCAGGGTCACCTACATAAACCTATATGCGACCAATTTAACAATGCGCCTTCAGTATAACATGAAATAATGATCTAATTTAGATTATTGTTCTTTTAATTAAAAGCTCTAGGCTCAGTAAAAATATTGCAAAAATATATCTGTTCTTTTTCCCAAAACAATGCTCTTAGCTCTTAAGCTCAGCACAAATATAAAAAAATATCAACATTTTCACAAAAATATTTTGATTATAACGGGTCTAATCAGCATATTGTTTCACTTTAGGTTTTCGACATTTTCAAGTATTGTTAAAGTACCTTAGTGGAAATGTTTCATCGTTGATATTTACGAATAAATAAATAAAAAATATACAGGGTGTCCTAGAAGAGGTGAATCAAACGCTGCCGAGTGATAGAGGAGCTCATTTCCAACAAAAACAAGTAAAGTTATTTTGAATGGTTGATATTGTTTAAAAGGAAAAACTCACCCATCAAAAAATTAATTTATAAAATAGAAAAATTTTTTGGTAACCTTTCTTTTTTAATACGATCTAGAAGGATGTGCCATTCCAATAAAATTATTTTTATAAGCTGTATTATCTTCTGTCAAATAAAAACAATGGTTTTGTCAGGCCTTTCTGCTTTTCAAAAAAATTTGCGGATTTTTATCACATACATCACATATGGCAACAGAATGTTTTTCATCAATTTTTTTCACAAAGTAAGTCGGTTTTTCAAAATATGCAAAATGATGAACACAATGGTCAACTATATAGCATAACAATTGTTTTAAACAAAGTAATCCAAATTAAACAAAAGATGTTGTATAAAACGGCAAACATTTGATAATTTATACTAGTAGTCCCATACATACGCTGCCGTTTATAATTAAAATGTCAATGCGCCGTGTGTCTTACCGCATATATGCAGAAATGCATTTTATTTATTGTTTTGTAATGGCATCGAGTGTACAGAGAAGGCGATGCCACTTGTCATCCGATAAGAGTTGTAAAAGGCAGTAAACATATAATATAGACGAAAATGGAATAACTGGAATGGTGAAAGACGACCCATCCTTTAGTATTCGGTGTTTATTAAAGACACCGGGGGGGGGGGGGGGTGCCACGGTCCAATTTGCAACGTATTTATAAAGGAATCAGCGGCATCCATATCATCTGCAACATCTACAAGACCTTTTACTCGCTGACCATGAAAGTAGGATGCACTTTTTCAGTAAATGCTGCATCAAAACCAATAAAACTCGAACTCTTTAATTAATTTTTTGTTGGGTTTGTATTTAATTTCAATAAAAAACGCTTTGAACTATCTACAATTCGAAATAACTTTATTTGACTGTTTTTGTTGGAAATGAGCTCCCCTATCACCCTGTTGCGTTGATCCACCACTTCTGGGACACTTTGTAAATATATATATATATATATATATATATATATATATATATATATATATATATATATATATATATATATATATATATATAGGGTGTCCCTAAAGTCGCTGACACGAATAGTACCGTTGGATTTCTTGATCAAAGCTAACATGACTTTACTTCTACCACTTTGCACTGTGAAGCCCCCCTATCAAGTTATAGACGTTTGAAGAGGAGCCTTTCAACGTCATACCTTGTATTAAAGATAACTCAATATCTAGAGAAATAACCATTTGTCTTTCCAAATTTTTATATCGTTAAAAAGCTGATTAAATTTTCTTTTAAATAAAGTATAATAAATATGAATATTTATGTAAAAAGTATTTCAAATTAAAACAAAACTTTTAGAATTAAAATTTTTTTAAGAAAAATTATTGTTTCTTTACCATTTATCTTTTAACAATTACTCTACGACAATAAATATTTTTTGATTAAAACATAGTTCAGACCCTTAGCTTTTAGAAAAGCTAACTATTTGTCATATTTGCAATAATACGTTATCTAAAAAAATTAAAAGATTACAATAAAAATTTTGCATTTTCATTATTAGACGCAAGTATTGAGGTAGAAATAAGTACTGGTATTAGGTAATAATATTTCGCAATATTTACAACAAATTCTCAAAACGACCACCATAGCCGTTACGCATTCCAAACACCTATTCATTAATGAATTGCGAACTTTTACGAAAACGTTTCTATCCCGTTTGATTTCGTTACAAGCTTCATATATTCTAGCAATTAACGTTGCTTTATCTGGGATAGATGGGAAGAATAAAATTTAGTTTTTGAATGACCCTAGAAGTAAAAATCTAACGGATTTAGATCCGGTGATCTTGCTTGCTAATGTATAGGTCCTCCGCGGCTAATCGACTGCCTTGAAAACAAAGTGTTTAAGTGGGATCGTACATTTCTTGCAAAATGTGGTGGAGCACTATCATGCATAAACCACATACATCGTAAATTAAACAATGGAACTTCGTCCAATTCTATCTGGAAGTATGATCGGTCCTAGTAAAAAATATCGTCTCCAAAAATACCACACCATACATGTACTGTGAAATTATGTTGGTAACTGTTTACAATTTTTGAATGAGTATTATTTGATGACCAGGAATGCATGTTGTGTAAATTTATACATCCGTTTCGAGTAAATGCAGCTTCATCTGTGAAAATTATCATCTTCGGAAACCAAAAAGGTCGTGTTTGTTGCTCAATTACCCATTCACAAAAATTTTTTCTTGATATTTTATCACTTTCCAAAATGTTTTGTACTGTTTGGTAATGATAAGGATGGATTCTTTCTTTTGTAATTTGCCTGTGTACGATAGATTTTGCAATTCCGGTTTTTGCTGCAATTTCCCGAATACTAGTCGTGGGATTGTTATAAACTTCACGCATCACTCTATCAGCATTATGGTGTGATGTTGATGTACGTCCTGGTAGATCTCTCCGATTATTTAAAAAAGTGCCGTTCTCCCGAAAATTCCGATCTACATTAACAAAGGTATTAATAGATAACAATCTACGATAAAGGTATCGATCTCGATATTTCCGTTGAGCAACGGTCCGAGTTCCAGCCTCGTATAAAATGCATACCATATCCACATATTCGTTAGAAGTATAAGGATTCATGTTTTAATAAATGTTAAATTATTATTTTTTTAATTTTAACTACTAAAACTACTACTAATTTTATTTTTTTAATTTTTCTACTTTAATTTTAATTACTACTTATTTATTTAATTTAAGTTTATTGATACCTCAATACTTGCGTCTAATAAAGAAAATGCAAAATTTTTATTGTAATCTTTTAATTTTTTTAGATAACGTATTATTGCAAATATGACAATTAGTTAGCTTTTCTAAAAGCTAAGAGTCTGAACTATGTTTTAATCAAAAAATATTTATTGTCGTAGAGTAATTGTTAAAAGATAAATGGTAAAGAAACAATAATTTTTCTTAAAAAAATTTTAATTCTAAAAGTTTTGTTTTAATTTGAAATACTTTTTACATAAATATTCATATTTATTTTACTTTATTTAAAAGAAAATTTAATCAGCTTTTTAACGATATAAAAATTTGGAAAGACAAATGGTTCTTTCTCTAGTAATTGAGTTATCTTTAATACAAGGTATGACGTTGGAAGGCTCCTCTTCAAACGTCTATAACTTGATAGGGGGGCTTCACAGTGCGAAGTGGTAGAAGTAAAGTCATGTTCGCTTTGATCAAGGAATCCAACGGTACTATTCGTGTCAGCGACTTTAGGGACACTCTGTATATATATATATATATATATATATATATATATATATATATATATATATATATATATATATATATATATATAATATAAACTATGCAGCCTTTTTGTAGAGCTTTTCGGATGCGCTATATAAAATTCACATAAACAAACAAATCCTAATTTTGACTAACTGTGCGCTATAAAAATTTCCATCCACCCAAATAAAAATTCGACGAAAACTTTTTAATTATAAAAAAAAAATGAAAATGGAAACAATCAGAGCAGCAAAAAATTATTTTTGGTTTTTTATCAGTTAACCGCGAATGATATAAAAAAAAGGATATTTTTTCATCCTTTTTTTGCAATTATATTGTTGCCGTATAAGTTCTTCCGAATTATTTATGAGTGCCCAGCTTTTTCTAAACTTTCCACAAAACGTAACTATGCCAGATTTTATTTCCTTGTAGATAGATTTTAAAACGGATCTCGACTATTTATATTAATTTATCTGAAAAAAAACATCCTTCCAACTGTTTACAAAGAATATCCTAGAAACGAGAAAAAAAATTATTTTATTTTTTATTTTTTTATTGAATGTTTAACAAATTAAGATTATCATTTGTTTTGTTATTTATTTCTTTTTTAATTTAAGGATTAAGATAAGACGATTTGTTGGCAATAATTAAATTAAAATTTATCCTTTGATCTGGATATCATTATTTTTTTTTTCGTTTTCGAAGTTACTAAATCGTTTGGGCGGTAATAAATTTGTTTTATTTCTTCATTTTAATTGCTAAAAGTGTGAGAGGACATTCTAGAATATATTTGGCTTTCCAGACATTCAAAATATATTATTATTATTTCCTTTTCACTACACCATTACCATCATGTTATATTGGTTTTTCGTCATGATACTATTTTTCTGGTCCCGTATATTCTCCGCGCACCATATATGCAATATAAATAAAAAAATGTTTTTTGTGTAAATAAATAATTTAGATATAATATAATTAAAATAATTTTTTTATTTATTTATTAAGTTATAATATTAAATATTACAACAACAATTATGTATTAATAAATTAATTAACTATAAAATGTTATAAAATGATGTCATTTTATTTATAGATATAATTATAAAATAAATACAAAAATTTTATTAAATAAGAATAAATAAAATGGTTTAACAATTACTTTTAAATAAAATTTTATTGTACTTTTATTTGTTCGTCCCTATTTTAGTACTCGTCCATCGATTATGAAATTGACACTGTATATTAATTTGTTGTGTTTCCATACTTTAGGTTTGGTTTGTTTCTATGATATCAAAGAAACTTATAACAGTATATAAGAGAAGCTTTTTAAAATTTTAGTACTAGTTGAGAAAAAGAGATGGCACACTTTAATATTACTACTGTTATATTAAAATTATAATGCTTTTTTTGACATTCGGTCGAATTTCCTTAACTTTTCGATCCTGACAGACGCTTACAGAGCTCATTACCAAAAAATTACTTAAGTTAGGAGATTTTCTTTAGCAATTAGTATAGATAGATGGAGAATCTCTTAAATGTATATACCTCCGATTAAAAAGATGGTATTAAACCTCTTAACTTTGACGTTTCAATATGAAAAAAATAATAATTTATTTTGATTGATTTTCCTTATACTATTATAAATTTTACTGAAATATCCTAAATTTAAATTAACAAGTAGCAGTGCCATCTATTCAACGAGTATGAGAATTCAATTAAAATAAATTTTAAGAAGCTTAGCAAAAGCGCAAACCAAATAGTTGCCTATTTATATGAAGATGGGGTAATATTTTAGTACAGTTATAAATGCAGGTGTATGCAACATATCTTGGCTTTAAAGTTCCAAATTAGTATGACCAATAAAATTAAAATTTGTTTTTAATAAATTAATGGTCAAACGGTTTATTTACGTTTGGTGCGTAGTAATTTGTTTAGTCTACTTGTTGATGAGCACAGAATCCATTGGAGAAGCAGAACAAATGTTTTTAATATACTAAATAGTGAAGTTGGTTAACCATGATCAAAACTCATTATTAAAGCCTGACCAGCAAATATTTGTTAAAAGAATATTGCAGAATAAAGAATTTTTAAGCCGAAACTATAATTGACTACCAGTACCAAGGAGAATTTCGTCCACACAAGTTATTCAGGTTTTTCGTGATTAAAAAAACCCCAAATTTAGACAGCCTATAGCCTTGCTTATTAAGAACACAAAAATAAGCAAAGGCTATAGCCTTTGTAATTTTGGTATCGTATCGCACAAATGTGTTGACTCGAAATCTAAAAACTTTTAGGCATCCGATCTGGGTGATCGATATACCAATCAAAAGCTCTCAAATTTTGTATGAAAGCTACATTAAAATTTTAAACAATTGAAAAAAAAATTTAATACACTAAAATATGCAAAGGCTATAGCCTTCGTTAATTTTGGTATCGGGTCGCAAAAATGTGTTGACTCGAAATCTAAACCATTTTAGGCATCCGATCTGGGTAATCGATATACCAATCAAAAGCTCTCAAATTATGTATGAAGGCTACATAAAATTTTTAAACATTTGAAAAAAAAATTGAAAACACTAAAATATGCAAAGACTATAGCCTTTGTTAATTTTGGTATCGGATCGCAAAACTGTGTTGACTCGAAATCTCAAACCTTTTAGGCATCCGAACTGGGTGATCGATATACCAATCAAAAGCTTTCAAATTATGTTTGAAGGCTACATAAAAATTGGAAAACACTAAAATATGCAAAGGATATAGCCTTTGTTAATTTTGGTATCGGATCGCAAAACTGTGTTGACTCGAAATCTCAAACCTTTTAGGCATCCGATCTGGGTCATCGATATACCAATAAAAGCTCTCAAATTTTGTATGAAAGCTACATTAAAATTTTAAACATTTAAAAAAAAATTTAAAACAATAAAATATGCAAAGGCTGTAGCCTTTGTTAATTTTGGTATCGGATCGCCAAAATGTGTTGACTCAAAATCTAAAAACTTTTAGGTATTCGATCTGGGTGATCGATATACCAATCAAAAGCTCTCAAATTATGTACAAAAGATACATAAATGTTTTAAACTTTCAAAAAATTGGTTATGAAACGATGGACTAATAAATTCTTCAGTCTGGAAAAATTACTATCTAGAAAGACTAGTTTAAAAATCCAATCAGAGATAAAATGATGTAATATACAAGGCCATATGGACCGCATCGAATTGGAAGATACTTCCAATTTTCAATATTTACGCCACCACTGTATCTTAGAGTTTGACAGTACCATTACTATGCTAGGATTGGTATTTGATCGATTAGCGGAAACCACAACAGGCACGTTACTCACATATTTAATAGTGGTATGCCCGATTGCTCAAAATTTTCTATCCAGCATACCCATTCGATTTCAGGCGCATTAGGGTGGATGTGTTAAAAATGTATAGATCAGTTTGGGTGGAACAAAAAGATACCAGCTACAAATGTGTTCTATGGGGTAATAAATCTAACAAAACTATTCATTCGTATACAAACGCCAAGTGTGACCTATGGAATAAGTTGATACACTTTTTGAGACATGTCGTGCTGCTCTTGGGGTGTTTCGGCCTTCTATCAAACTAAATTAAAACAATTGCATAATTTTATTTTCCAAACCTATATAAATTATATAGTTTATGTCTTTATTTTATTTATATTCATCCTCGTTCATCATCATGGTGTGAATGTGTGTCTTTAGAAATTGCACAAAATTGTTAATCTTCAAATTAAATCGTTTACATAATTAATTAAAAAAAAAAAAAAACGAAAAAAAAATTAAAAACCAAAATCAAAAATTTATCTCTTGTTTGTGTGTGTGTGTAAATAAATTTTCTTTTTCATATTTTGTTTTGTTTTCTTTTGTTTTTTAATATTTAGTTAGTTTTTCACTTATACACAATTTCTATTTAGTTTATTTTTTATTTTTTTGGTTTTTTTCTTATAAAAAAATACTTATCTTTATTTATAATATAATTTAATTCTTATATGAATTTTTACGTTCTTCATTTGTTTTCTTTTTTTTTTTTGTTTTTGACTTAATTTAATAATAAAATTTTATATTTTCTTACAAATTCTAAAAAAAAAAAAAAAATTAAAATAAAATTCGTTAGTTTTTATTTGAAAATTAAATTACATTTTTTTTTATGTTGACTTAATTACCGAAAAATAATAATAGTCGTTAAAAAAACTTTATTATATTAGGCAAATTATTTGTATTAAGTAAATGAAAAGCTTTTTAATTTAAAATTTTTATTTTTATTTTTTTAATTTATTTAGAAAGCGAGAGTATTATGGTACAGCTTTTATTTATGCGGTAAATGGTTTTTTTTATAATGGGCACATGGACAATTTTAATTTGGTTGTTTTAAAATATGTAAATAATGAACAATATTTACAAATAAATTAATATACTTCACCTATAAAATACCTATTGTTAATGGTAATTAAAAATTATAAACGGTAAAAACCATTTGTACCCAAAATAAGCTGTAATTTTACACACAATATATTGTTTTGTTCTTTAAATTAAAAAAAAAAAATTTTAAATTAAAAAAAAAAACTATACACTCTAAATTTTAATTTTAAATCTTATTTTTGTATTTTTTTTTTAGTTTTTATGTTTTTTAATTTAATAAATGTAATTCAAAAGTTGAAAATTTATTATTATTATTTGTAAGGTTCATATATTCTCTCACATGAAACGCAATTATAAAAGTAGTTTCTAGATCCCCATTTATGTATTTTATGTTTGTGTATATATGTATGTGATTACCAAATTTAACATTTATAAATTGAGTTTTTCATCTGTATGTGATTACGTGATTATGGGGAAAATTATAACACTTGAAAAATAAAAATCTTTTGAAATGGAAAAATCTGACTATTAAAATGCATTGTTCTGTTTCATTTTAAAGTTTATTTACATATTATATAGAAGAGATTTAATTTATATATATATATATATATATATATATATATATATATATATATATATATATATATATATATATATTTAAATTAGTTTTTATGTAATTTTTAAAATTTATATTTATCTAAAATCTATATGTGTGTATAGAAAATCTATGATAAAATTCTAAATATATTTATAAAATATATAAAATATAAAAAATATTTTAAATATATGGACTCGAAGATAAATTGTTTCGTTGCAAAACTGTACGCGTCCGATCCGATGTTTTCAATGTTTTTGGAGACGGCGGGTTGAGCTGATGGTTCCATTTCAAGATCTAAAAATAAATAATTTTAAAATATTACTTTCGATACAATCAAAGTTATTTAAATTTAAAGACTTAGTTTCGTTTTAAAACAATTGTTTATTATAGGTCGTTTTTACAAGCCCATAATAACGGACAAAATAATGAAATAAATCGAAAAAGCCACTCATCACCTAGCATGAATATCACAGTTTTGATAGGCTACATATCACTAATTTCCATGTATTTGGAAATTTTCAATTTGTGACATGAACACAGTTTTGATGGGCTTACCATCACCATAATATAAATACACCGAGTACTACTATCATAAGAAAAAAACCGTTTACCCATTGATTCCATATGCCGGGTCAATAGATAATCGTCAAAATTTAGAATAAATAAATGACATTTAGGCGATTATACATAAACAAATATTTTGATTATTTTAAAACGATACCAGTAGCGACATCTAGCAAGTCAATGGGCTAACATACCATGGTAGAACTATTTGTATTTATATTATGACATCACTGCTTTTCAAGATTTTGGAAGTTTTCGATTTGTGGCCCGATTCTCACAGTTTTGATATGCTAACCATTACTGATTTCCAGGAAGTTGGAAATTTTCAATTTGTAGCATAAATCACACAGTTTTGATGGACTAACCGTCACTGACTTGGTTATAAATGACTAGTTATTAAACCTGAAAAGGGCTGGATTCAAAGTGGTGGTTTATGCGGGTAATGTTGCTATTGGCACTTTTGGTAAACATCCTTGTATCCTAAGAGATGTTATGAAGAATGCTCTTGGTATTCTAACTCAATGGACCAATAGCTGTGGTCTCAGTGTTAATCCACTGAAGACTGAAGTGGTTTATTTTTTCAGGAGGTATAAACTTCTTCTTTTCGACTCTCCAACTCTTAATGGAGTTGTTTTCAAAATGAAATTCTTAGGTCTTATCTTGGACAGCAAACTAAGCTGGAAGCCAAATATTATGGAAAGAGTAAAAAAGCTACTATAGCACTCTGCTCTTGTAAAAATGCCATTGGGAAAGGATGGGGGCTTAAGCTTCATATTATACACTGGCTTTACTCTGTAGCTAGGCCAATTCTAATATATGGAGTCACGGTTTGGTGGCCCGCTTTAAGTACAGTGGCGAACCAAAAATTGTTGATGAAAGTGAAAAGAACTGCTGCTTTGTGTTTTAGTGGTGCACTTAGAAGTACCTCTACTCAAGCACTGGACATTTTCTTTCATCTTATCTCTCTGGATATCCTGGCCAAACAAGTAGCTGCAAGTACAGCTATAAGGTTTAAATCTATTTCTTTGTGGTCCTGTAACATTATGGGCTACTCGTCTATTCTTACGAACAAAGAAATCCCCAAATCTATTGACTATACCATCTCGACATCATACCTTGAAGTTAAATTTTTAGCTGATATTCCTTCCAAAGAGGACTGGGTGAGTGGAACTGTTTCAAAGTCAGGTTTTATTAACTTCTGGTGGGGTTTTCTGCGAAGAACTAAATGTAAACCTCTCTTTCCGCCTTCCTGAACATTGCAGTATTTATCAGGCAGAGATTATAGCAATGAAGGAAGCCATAGACTGGATGAAGTATCATGTAATATCTGCGAAAGATATTCGCATTTTTACGGACAGTCAGGCTGCAATTAAAGTTCTACAATCAGGTTTTATCAAGTCGAAAGTATCCCGGAACTGTTTTTCGTCTCTTAACGAGATGACTGAACAGTTCAACATCCATCTTATTTGAGTGCCAGGGCATTTTAATATTACGAAGAATATAAAAGTCGATGAACTTGCGTGGCAAAGTATTACTTGCCTCTTATTACCATGCAAGATGGACATTGGAGTTCCACTTGCTACGTACGAAAAGCTCCTTAAAGATGAAGCTTATAAAATTACAAAAAACAGATGGGCAAATTGTACCTATTGTGTGATTACCAGGCAAATTTGGCCTTATCTGGACTTAAAAAAGTCGAACCAGTTAATGTGTATGCAAAGGTCCAACATTAGCACAATCGTGGGTGTCATAACTGGTCACTGTCTTATAGGCAAACATACTAGTAGACTTGGCGTCTTTTCTCATGATTACTGTTGAAGTTGCAAGGACGAAGAAGAGAAAACAATACTTCATTTGTTATGCACCTGTCCTTGTTTGTCTCAAAACAGACCCAAGTTTTATGGAGCTCGTTTTCTAACGGAACTAACGGATCTCAGCAATTTAAGCGTTAAAGATATCCACCGCTTCGTGAGAAGCTCAAATTGGTTTCAGTAAGGTAGTGCGGAGAAGAAAATTTTGTGGTAAGGCTATGGACCACATGTGTCTATGCCTCGTCCTTGTTGGACGGCCACCTAAGCCTAACCTAACCGTCACTGATTTTCATGATTATGGAAAATTTTCGATTTGTGACTCGATTCTCACAGTTTTGATAGGTCAACCATCACTGATTTTCAGAAATTTGGAAATTTTCAATTTGTGGCATGATTCTCACAGTTTTGATAGGCTAACCATCACTGATTTCCAGGAATTTGGAAATTTTCGATTTTTGGCCGGATTTTCACAGTTTTGATAGACTAACCATCATTGATTTCCAGGAATTTGGAAATTTTCAATATGTGGCAACAATCTCACAGTTTTGATGGGCTAACCATCACTGATTTCCAGGAATTTAGAAATTTCCAATTTGAGGCACGGATCTCACAGTTTTGATGGGCTTATACCATCACAGATTTTCTTGATTTTGAAAATATTCGATTTGTGGTAAGATTCTCACAGTTTTGGTCGGCTAACCATCACTGATTTCCAGGAATTTGAAAATTTCCAAATTGTGGCACCAATCTCTCAGTTTTGAGGGGCTTACCATCACTGATTTTCATGATTTTGGAAGTTTTCGATTTGTGGCATAATTCTCAAAGTTTTGATTGGCGAACCATCACAGATTTTCTTGATTTTGGAAATATTCGATGTATGGCATGATTCTCACAGTTTTGATTGGCTAACCATCACTGATTTTAATGATTTTGGAAGTTTTCGATTTGTGGCATGATTCTCACAGTTATGATAGGCTAACCATCACTGATTTTCTTGATTTTGGAAATATTCGATTTATGGCATGAATGTCACAGTTTTGATAGGAAAACCATCACTGATTTCCAGGAATTTAGAAATTTTCAATTTGTGGCACGAATCTCACAGTTTTGATAGGCTAACAGATTTTCATGATTTTGGAAGTTTTCGATTTGTGGCATGAATCTCACAGTTTTGATAGATTAATCATCACAGGTTTTCATAGTTTTGGAATTTGTAGATTTATGGCATGAATCTGTTTGGTAGGCTTACCAAATATCACGTAGGTAGCTCAGTAACGGTAGATTAAAAACTACAAAAGTGGTTTTAGGAGTGGCTGGTTTCAACCATATCGAACCATTCCATACCGAAGTAACCAAATTAGCAAATTTGATAGAAAATAGCGTGGCCAACAGCGACTCGGACCCTAGAATTTGTGCTATAAATTAAGAGCCATCGTTAATTGTTTCGAAATTCCTGACGATTGGCGTTGGTTTTATTTATTTTCGATTATAAATTTGGGTAGAATAAATATCCAAATAATTTCGTTAAAGACTGAACCAAATGAAATCGGAATGGCATATAATAAGCTGGCAAGGGTGTGCCACTAAGTAAAAGTTCTTTAAAAATGTTCTTTAATGCATTCTAAATCATAAACATCATTTTTAAAATCTTTCAAAATTTTGTTTTCTACCTGACGTAGAATTTTTCCTTATCTAAACTGATAATACCATACATTTATTGAGTCACGAATGAAAAAATTTGTCCCGTACATATCTCGAAAAATTCTTAATATTGATACTTACCAAATTTATGCCTCATATGTGTTTCAAATAATTTTCAATGTAAAATTTCCACCGCAAATATTGGTGAAATAATAAAGCCCCCCCCCCAAAAAAAAGATGAAACCTCACACATAATTAAGAGTTAAATCTTAAATTACCATCCTTTTTCATATATGCGACAATATATAAGGACAATATCTACCTGTGTGCAATATGTAACAAAAATATAAAAAATAAATCGAAAATGTTATCTTACCTTCAGCTCGTGTTGAAAAATGAAAAATACTCGATAATTTATTCCATCCATGTTCATTCCGTGCCTGAATTCGAACAATATAATTTGTCGATGGTGTTAAATTTTTTATCATATAATACATATGCTGTTTCGAATGGTGATGTGGAAATTGTTGTACATAATGAAAATGATTTATACTGTTCGATACGATATTTGAGGATCCACCACCACCGCCGCCATAATCATTCGATGGTTTTCCCGGTATTATAATATTTTCCCATTGATCGAACGATATTTGATTGTTGTTACCATTTGAATTGGACGATGATGACGATGATGATCCACCGTATCCTTGATTCACTGAATTATCCTGTATTAAATTGTGGGTATTCTGTTTGACATAATATAACCTATACTCTCGAATTGGGGCGTATGTTATGACCGACCATGAAATGTTATATTGATCGCGGTAATCACCTAATGTTGGCTGTGGAATACAAAAAAAAAAAAAACGAAAACCATTTTAATAAATTAAATGTGTATAAGTCACCTGAATACACGAAAAATATTTAGACTATATGTGTACATATGTACACAAACCCTCAGGGGATACATCTATACAAATAAATATATTTTAAGACATAAAAGAGCTTTTACAGCAAATAGCCAAAATCGATATACGATGCGGGGTGAATCACCTTCTTCACATCGCATCAACCACTATAATATACACCAAACATTTTAAAGTTCATATTTAAATTTATCTACACATAATATAGTGTTGGTAATTTATGCTTTTCGATACGTAATATGAGAGATTACACCTTCGTCGACCGTACCGCACCATCCACGTCTAGAAGGAATTTATTCATAGTCAGATTTTTTTTTTATATTTCACTAGTGCTACTTCTGTGTTGTAGAGACGCATACGTTTATTATGCAGAAAAATAATATTTACGAATAGGAAAAAGTTGGTAAAGTTGAATATGTTAAAAGCTCTATGAATAAATTTGCATTCCACAGTGCATTTAATATACAAGATAGTGGTGATATTAAAAAACAACATGTTTTGATTGGAACAAGAAACTATTAAGCAATGTAATCCAATAAACTATATAACACGATCTTAAAATTCTAATATATTAGAACATAAAAATTAATTTGGCCTAACTAACATCGACTGCACATATCGAAAACATTTAATTTTTAATTCCCCTAAATGTATGCTATTACATTACCCTCCCTGAATAAAACGTAAAATTTCTCCACTTTATTAATGTTCGTTACCAATTCAACATAACTTTTTCTATAATCGATATCTCGTTAAACGGATTACCGGATTTAACAAAACTAAACGGGTAGATAGATATTCACTTAGTAAGTTTACAAAAACAAATTGAATGATAGTTTAACAACTTTTTATCCTTAGATTTAACAATATAAGTTCAAGTTTTTACATAATAAAAAATATGTCATGCGATTTTGATTTCAAACTTTGCATAAAACAATTTCCGTACTCGAGAGGAATTAATAACGAACATTTTTTTTTTGATTTAAACTATTGCAATTTAGAACAACATGTTACGTATATAGTTTAGGAAATAATAGAACTTACCGAATCAAAAACACAAATACTTGGTATTCCAGTCAATTTTACCGAAGCTTTTTCTTTGCCCAAATTATTATTTGCCTGGCACGTGTAGTTACCAAAATCGGTGAATGTTACGTTACGAATTATTAAACTGTATCGATTGCCACGTGACTGTTGTGAATATATTTCGGTTGTGCCCAATTGTATATCATCTTTGAACCAAACAATATTTGGTGGTGGTTCTGCATGAACAATACAAACGAGTTGCGCTTCATAACCGACTCCGGTATGTACATACGGCCGTTCAACTTCAATTTCTGGTGGATCTGTATATATAAAAATTAAGTTCGGAAAAAAATTAGATTTGTCTGATGCAATTATGATATAATACTTACGCAAAACATTTACAAATATTTCCCGTGAATCGGTCTGGCCAACACGATTATCTGCCGAACATTTATACAAGCCGGTCGAGTGTCGATTTGCATGTAGAATTTCAAGAACATCTTTGGTGATGTTCGGCTCTCCATTAAACATAATATTATTTTTACGGGTCCAAATGATTTTCGGTAAAGGATTTCCCGATGCTCGACATTCAATTCGTATAGCGGCACCTTGATTTATGTCGAGTCGTGACGTTGGATTCATATACTCAATTTTTGGTGGCACTAAAATTTCTAGCGTGTGGATAATCTCTTTCGGCACCATAGTACCAATTTGACAGGCATAATCTCCGGCATCGGTGGTGCGCACCTCGCGAATTTCTAAATTATAGCTTTTTGTTTCGTAATTACTATTTTCACTTGTGTCGATATTCGACATTAATCGTATTCTAGGATTTACGGTGACTATGACTTTTTCGGCCGTTAGGACGGCAATGTCACGTTTCCAAACCAGCGAATAATGGCCGGTGTTTACCGTTTTATTTATTTTACATGGCAGTACGACCGTTGAACCAATTGGTATGCTATACTTTTGGCCGAGTGTTAAAAAGTTCGGTGTAAATTTATCTTCTTCGAAATAATTTTCTTGCGTATAGGATGAAGCGGACACTAGAAAGAAAAGAAACGGTAAATAAACAATTGGGGTTACAACTTCGTATAAATAATCAAACCAAATGTATCAGTTGGAAATATATGATAGTTTCTGGAAAACAAGAGACTGACAATTTTTTAGTATTTTAAATTTTAAAGCATACAAACATTACTAAATGGCGATATAAGCTACCTCAATTACTACGTCTGAAGAAGTATTTAGCCAAGAAAGATTCTCCGGAGACCACAATAAGAGTTCTTTGGGTGATAAAATCACCTTCTGCAGTTCGGATGAAGGTTCGATGAACGATTTGAAAAAATCACAGAACTAGCGGATAAAATTCTAGAGACCACATATTATGGTAATGTCTTCATAATCACCAAAGCTGATTGTAAAACTAACTCGATGGTATGCAAAAACAAATTAACGAAATTTTGGAAACGATTAACAACTTACAGAGATCTGGATCATCCAGCTTTAAACCGTCTAAAAAAAATGTAATCTCGTGATCAGCATCACTCAAGATCAAGCTCACGTACCTCTAACTTATCTTTTAAAGCCGGAGTTTGCTGATACCACATCATTTCTTTGTTTCTTTGTATTGTGGAAAATCTATGACGTATTCTCCTAATTTATAATCAAAAAAATTACCATGAGCACGAGGGAGCACCACCGCACGATTTCTGCACTTCCAGTAGACATAGTAGGATAGGTTTTCATTGTAATAAGCAGATCATTAATAGAAATTAGCGAAAAAAATGAAAAAAAAGCGCAAAGAAGTCATTACACCCAAAAAATTATCTGAGACACAGCGCATTGAGCAAGTGCTTGCTACCACTGCCATGGGGAACCAATCACCATTACAATTTTTTTGACGCCTTGAGCAAACTACTGAGACAACCAAGGGTATAGGTGAAGATATGTTGACAACAAAACTTTAAAATCGAATATTAAAACATTTTTAAAACGTCTACAACGCTCGATCGATGAGCTATACGATTGCAATTTAGTCGTAATAAGGATAGTTCTCAGAGTAGGCCATGGTTTCCCAGTTACTCAGGTCATCGTCAATCTGGTTTTAAAAACAGGCAGGAAAGAAAAAGACTGTTATTACTACAGGAGGTTTGGTTCAGGTGCCAGGAAGTGTAGGCTCCATAGAAACCATTCTACTTAGTGCTTGCGGCGGCAGGTGAGATACAACTAAACCATCGCCTAATAGTTTTGCATCTATCTACAAAACTTCTAAACTTCTAAATGGTACCGGAGTAAAAGTGTCGGTTATATCTTTGAAATATTTCCCTGACTCTCATAGTGATACGGATAGTCTGTGGGTTACTGAATGAAACACCCATAAGAACTTATGGCACATACCTATTATGTTTTAATTTACGGTTACGTCACGATTTTAGACATACATTTATTATTGAATTACCAGTGCCTCATCGATAAACATAACGAACGAAAGCTAACAACCTATAGGAGTTAGGTTTTATATGCATCCCTGCATCATCTTTTCAACCACCACATTCCAGTCGCTACAACAGACATATATAAGACCGCGATTAGTGAAATCACGATACGTAAACGAAATCGGACGTATATATTATACCGACGATATGTTGGTGGCTAGAAAAGCGAGATCGAACATTTGGATCAGCTCAAACAAATTTTTGAACGACTACCTAGCTACGGGTTAGCGACAAAGTTGTCCAAATGTGAATTTATTGTACCATCTATTTGATGCAGATCAAATCGTTTATATCATTGATTTTCCTAAATCAATATCTATTAGGCAGATGTAGCTTTCGTGAACATGGTTAACTATTACCAATCCTTCATTCGGCTATAGCCAAACATTTATTTTCAATGCACGGAGACCTCATATGGTAATGCAAAAAAAATGCATACATCAATTGGACTCCTGATTGCGAAGCAGATTTTGTGAAAACAAAAAGTGCCCTTTTTCAGGTTACTTTATTTGCTGGACATCCGCAGGAGAACGCGCCGATTAAAGCTACAACTGATGCATTGGGTAAATAAGCTTTCTTTTCTAGACAGCTTTCCCTTTTCCAAAAAAATATTCTGCCTTTGACCGAGTGCTATTCTCGAAATTCACTGTGCTATCAAGCATTTTTGGTACTTTTTCGAAGGTATATTCTTATACACACTAACCGACCGCAAACCTTTGACTACCGCTATTGCATCAAAATCGGAACGAAATATGCGACGGCGAGCTCAAATCTTTAATCCAACTGGCAGCAGGCTTTACTAGTATACAAAGCGAAAAATAGTACAAATACGCGACCCATATTCATCTTTAGCAATTTGATGCAAAACTTCGCTAGGAAACGATCGACCGTATATACTTCGCGACTTACGTCAGTCTATTTTTTAAAAATACATAGTCTATTTTATCTAGGAGTTCGAGCTACTCGTAAGCATATTACATCAAAGTATTTCTGACCAAACATGAACTTTGATGTCGGGTTTAGGGTGAAATCATGCGTCGTTTGCCAAAAACCTAAGATTAATCGTCATACTCGATCCGAGTACGGCTTCTGTGAGATACTTTCTCGCAGGTTTGAACATATCCATATAAATCTTGTTAGGTCATTACTGCCATCCGAATATGAAAACAACTACCAAAGTACGTGGGTTCGTTGGCCAGTACATCTCAAGATTTGGAGTTCCACTTAAGATAACGACTGATCAAGGCAGCCAGTCAGTAGCAAACAAAACTGTTAAGTTCTTACGCAGGATACAAACGACATGTCAACCTCATGTGAATGGTAAGGGGAACAATTCCGATTAAATTTTATCCTTGGCATTAGGACATCAATCAATACTGATCTCGGATGTATCCCAGTGGATCTTGTCTATGGACTCAAGTTTCCTGGAGAACTTATATTACCCTCTGAAAATACGCCATAGACAGACCCTGCATATCACACTGTTGGTAAACTGCAACAGTCGATGTCAATCGTCTCACCCAAGGATACCCAGATGAACCTTCAAAACAACATATTTATTCTCAAGGACTTGACGAACTGCGACAATGTTGTTGTTCGCTTGGGAAAGGTCAATATCGGTTTAAACCCATCCGAAGGCCCTTATCGAGTGATAACAAAGCTCCGAAAGTCGAGATCTATTGACAGACTAAAACCCACCTACTTAATCTAAGAAACATTTTCGTTTCCGTAACATTCGGAAGTAATTTTAATTTCAGTATAACTGAAATACTGCAAAGGGAGTTATTTTGGAATTTCCAAATACCAAAACGGCAGTCCAGTTTCTCTGACCTGAATCGGTTTCTTTTACAAATATTATCATCAAATATCATGATCTCACAGAATATCCACCTATTAATGAAAATTTGTGATTCTTTCTGGTAAAGCATGGACCAGAGCAGAGCTGGAATGAATCATACCCTAAGTTGGACGATGGCAGACATTTTAAAGTGGACTGGTTTTACAAAATTTTTAAGAATGGCGAAAGAGTCCAAAGAAAATGGTTGCTTCACAGCACTTCAAAGAACGTATGTTCAAAATTTTGCTTCGCATGCTTGTTATTTTTAATGGACAAACAATCGGCCTTCACTGATACTTCAAAAGGTTTTTGTGATTAGAAATATTTATATCCAAGGATATCCAACCATGAAAATAGCTCCTGAAAATAATTTCACAACATTCATGAACAACGTCAAGCAACCATATGCGAGGTTAGTACATATTTAGTTGGCCGCTTAGGAACATCTAAGAAAAAAAGTACAAACATGAAAACGAATGAGAACCTCCCCCTGGTATGCCAGTATACCTTATCCAGCAGCCCTGGAAACTGGCTAGAATTCAATGGAAACTGTGAAACATTCGAAACAGGAGGAAATTTAACACAAATAGATTGAGAGACACTGAAATAAGAAACCCTTTCAATGAAACGCTTCAACTCAATCTCTAGTCTGAAGCCACCCGTACAGAAGAAAGATGAAACCAAGCAAAAGAAGCATACATCAAGACTGCCACGGACGTACTCGGCCACAGAGAATACAATCGAAAACCTTGGATCAATGATGATACATGGCAGAAAGTTGAGGAATGCCGTCAAATTTAAGTTGCAAATGTGCCAACATAACACGGAAGAGGTGAAACGTAGATACGAGGAAACAGTGCGTCAAGTAAAAAAGATGGCAAGGAATGATCGAAGAAAATATACAGAAAGCATTCTCAAAGCTGCTGAAGAGGCAGTAGCAATCCAAAATATGTGAGCACTACACACTAGTGTGTAAGAAAGGACACTGGTAAAATTACAAACATACCACCTATAAGGGACGCTAATGGCCAAGTACTAACAACAGATGAAGCGCAGTTAAAGAGATAGAAGGACTATTTCGAAGAAGACGTCGTCGCCTACCCCGAAAATCTCCAGTCATCAATTGACATCAATAATGAAACTAGCAACACCCATCCACCAACGAAACGGGAAGTTAAAGATGTCATTGATAGACTGAAGAGCAATAAGGCCGCTGGAACAAACAATATAACCGCCGAAATATTCAAAGGAGATTCATCTACAACTGCAAGCATATTAACACCAATAGTCCAAGAAATCTGGAATTCTGGGAGAATCCCACTGAAATGGAAAGAAGGCTTGATAATTACGATACCCAAGAAAGGTGAGCTAAGAAAATGTAGGAACTGGCAAGGTATATCCCTCCTCAACACAACAATAAAGGTACTCGCAATGATCACCCTTGACAGCATTTCACCTACGATCAATGCAAAATTAAGAAACAAGCTGGATTTAGACCAGGAAGAAGTTGCACTGATCACATCAACACAATCCGTATCATCACTGAGCAATCCAATGAATGGAATTCACCATTGTATATGCTCTTCGTCGATTTTGAACGCGCATTCGATACGATAAACAGGAACGCAATATGGCAGACACTTTGTGAAATGGGCATCCCAAAGAAATTAATTGAACTCATACAAGAAATGTATTGGGATGCTGGAACCGAATTCAATACAAAAGCAAACAAAGTGAAACTTACTACAACACTCGAGGAGTAAGGCAAGGTTGCGTACTCTCAACAATGCTGTTCCTAATCGTATTAGACAGTGTAATGCGGAAACTAGATGTCTCCTAATGGCATTCAATGAGGGTTAACTGGTAAACTAAACGATGAGATTCAACACAAATATAACCACACCGATACACATGAACAATATACAAATTGAAGATGTCAATGAATTCGTATACTTTGGTTGCACAGTAACGAAAACAGGTGGAACAGAAGAAGACATACACAAACGTATAAATAAAGCCAGATATAGATTCAACATACTATATAAAGTCTGGAATACTTCTGTCCTGTCACGCAAGACCAAAATACGAATGTTCAACTCATGTGTGAAATTGGTGGTACTACTGTATGGGTGTGAGACATGGAAGCATACAGGAAAAATCATACAGAAGCTACAGGTGTTCGTAAACAAATGCCTTCGTCGAATACTTAAGTGCTTCTGGCCTAACACGATTGTAACATCAATCTGCACAGAACAATATGTCAGTCAGACATTGAGACCGAAATGAAACGACGAAAATGGAGATGAATTAGCCACACACTAAAGGCATCAAGTGATATAACGAGGATGTCATTAGACTGGAACCCACAAGGAAAAAGAAAAGTTGGAAGGCCAGCAATGATATGGAAGAGAACGATGCTAGCAGAGGCAAAACACCTGGGAAAATCATGGGCGGAAATTAAAGCAATAGCTCCAAATAGAGTAAGATGGTTCAGAATAGTAAACGCCCTATGCTCCTAAATTGGAGATACAGCAAAAAAATAAACAATGAAGTCTATTAACGGTTACTTCATTTAATTTTCGTGCTAAATGATTTTTGTTTTGAATCTGTATAATTCATATACATTTTAGGATTTTGTGTGTATTGAGAGTGTTGTGACGTGTTTCACCTCTTGAGCGGGGTTAAGTTTATAGTAATTAGATTTTTATTTTTGAATGACATACTTTCTCTGTTTAACGGTTATTTAATTTAATTTTCGTGCTAAATAATTTTTTTTATCTCATATTCATATAAATTTTAGAATTTAATGTGTATTGTATATCACTCGAATGAGATGACAATTAATTTTCTTAGCATTAACGGGGTTTAGCACAGAAAAATTTTACTTAACTCTTTAAAATATAATAGAATGTCATTATTAATGTTTTATTAACATTATTTTTATTAATATCATTTGTTGTTTTCAGTATAACTGTAGCGTAACTAATGAACTTTTAGTTGGTAACTAAATATATTTATTACGGTTTGGAGAAATTAATGACGTACAATTTTAATATGTAAAACTGATTTAGGATTAGGCCCAGCGTTATCTGAAAGATGAGCCTAGATATTGGTCCTATAGTCACATCAATCAATTAACATTAATTACTTATTCCTTATATATTTGATTTAATCTCAACAATTGAGAGCGCTTAATCCTACTCGTCAAATTCTGAAATTTGAAAGACACCTGTCGTCCAATCATCGCAATAGATGAATTTTTGAAATAGTATAACATATAAATGGCTTTAACTAAAACATCTAGAAGCATCTACATGATTTGAAAACTAAAAAAACTTTTCTACATCTTTATTCGTTGTCACATTACATATGTACAGGGACTAACAGATATATAAACCATAAAACATCAAGTATCTTTCGTTCTTTCGTACATCGAGTGAGATTTAATTTTTTATATGTTCTACATAATATAAACTATAAACTAATTAATTCATAAATTAAAAACATAAATTGGAGTTGTTGTTGTTAACACATTTTACGAGATACATAGTATGTATGTATGTATGAAGATATGTGTAAAAAAAAATACCGCACCAAAAAACAATAAACTTTTTGATTAAAATGTTGACAGAAAAGTTAAAAATCAAAATCAACACAAAAACAAAAATAAAATTCAAATTTTCCATTTTAACAATCTGAAGGAAAATCATACTCTGGTATAACAGCAAGCAGCTCATAATATATATAATGTGCTATATGTAACACACAGTATAGAACATAATACAGTAACAACAAACAAATAAACAAATAAGGATAAGTTGAGCTACTAGTAAACTGAATGAAAAAAAAAAACTAATTTAAAGTTTTGTAATAGTTTTTTGTTCTGTATAAACCAAGCACCAACTATTCATACGTACATACGAGTACAACACAATGTTGAAGATTCTTTGTTTAAATTTTTATTTTTGAAAAGATGATCAAATTTACTTTTAACGTTAACATATTACAATATATAAAGGATATATGTACCATTTCTACTATTTATGAGCTAATTTTAATTAAATTTTTTAATTTTAATTTTACATAATTCTTGTTGTTGCTATAATTGCATATGTACATTCGGAATATAACTATACACAAATATTTATATTTTTTTTATTAATTTTAAAGTTTTACATAATTTATGTAAATAACCAAAATTTTTGAAAATTATAAATTAAATTCTATTTCTTAAAATAAAATAAAGCAAAAAAAAAATTAATTTTTAACTTAAAAGTTATACAAATAAGAAAATAATTTATATAATTTATATATAGGGTTTGAAAATGAAAATTTATAAAATCGATTTTCTTTTTTGAAAAGTTTTCGTCTTTTATTTTTTTTAACTGTTTTGGGTATAGTACAGTATATATCGTGTTAAAAAGTCATTTTTATTGTGAATCACTAATTTTATGAGGCAACAAGGATTTACCCAAAATGACGGTAATTCACGACAACAAGAAAGTTTAAGAAATTTAAAAAAAAAAAAAAAAAAAAAAAATGGTTTCTTGCTGTGCTTTGAATATTTTATTTACGAGTGTCGAACTCATTATAGAGGCGCACAAGGGTTTGTGCACTGATTTATATTTTATAGAAAAAAAAGGATCAAAACATTCTTATGTTCAATAGATTTTCTTCGGCTCATTTAACACTTAGTAGTTGAATGATAAATTGCGTTCCGAAATCACTTTAACAGCTATATATAGTGTTTGAATGGTAACCGTTATTGGGGACATTTTATTTATACTTTGTAGATCGAATACCGTAACATCAACTATTGGCACCATTAATAGTTGTACAGTTTTTTTTAGTATAGTCAATTTTTATACAATAGAATAGTTTGGTGTAGGTCATTGATTATAAATAAGTCAAAGCTTGATATTGTTAATAGACGAAACCTAGTTTGGATCACTATAGCCTGATCACTGAGTGATAAAAAAAAGCGTCTTGCCATGTACAACCGTGTTTTGTAAAGCCTACATCCACTGCTACAATCTACCCATTGTCATGAGTGTCATATTTGGTCATTTATGGAAAAAAAAAGTTAATGCCTAATCTTCTTATGCTTTAGAGATACTTGAAGTTCTGCAGATATCAAAGTTAGATTGGATGATTTATGTTTGGAATCATTTTTGTGATACTCGTATTTTTCTAATTAAACTTGTATAAAACCATAGGCAATAACTATATGTTTGAGGTGTACATTTTAAATTATTATGTATCAACAATATTAGTATTAGGATTTATTTTGCTTACTGTATATAGGTGACCGAATTTTGTTTATACATTCCGGCTTACACAATAATACAAAATATGTAAAAGGTACCGATCGGGTATTGCGATTGTTTTATAAGAGACGAAATTTGATTCAAATTAAAAAATTCATTCATCTCATAAGATGGCGAATTTTTTAATATTAAATATAAATTCACATTAATTTTTATGAGCTCGAAACCAAACTACGATGAAACAAAACAAATTTCGTCTCTTATAAAACAATCGCAATACCTACTCGGTACCTTTATCATATTAAAAAATTAATACGCATATTATTACATTTAACGTTGTTTGTTTAGTTTCCATCTTATAATTCACTAGAACAACATGATCATACGAAATATAAAGACCTAGTATGAACAAGATATTTAAATCAATTGAAGTGAAGTGAAGTGTATAATAAAGTGTGAATTAATCTGTTTACATATTCATAATCCGGTTAAAATTTCTAATAATGAAAAGATGGACGCAAAGCAAACAAATCGGGTGCCGAAAGGCTCGAGATGATTTTCAGATCGCTGTAATCGTCAATCTGAAGTGCCGATCGAACCAGAAGAAGAATCACCAGTATCCCGCACTCTATCAATGCAATCAAGCAAACGAGGGCATGAATCTGGTGAAGAAGACATCAGCTCCACAGCTGCAACAGAGTCTATCTACACAAAAAGGTTCTCGAAAAAATCCAGGAACATTGAAGAGAATGTTAAAGCGATGCTGGATGACTCATTCATCAGTATGGGTTCCACTAGCACCAAGAAACGACATTTTGTTTGGAAAACATCAAAAAATGTACAAAAACGTCCGCCACCAATAGTTCTACACAATATTCTCGCCGAACAGGTAGCAGGAATGGCGGAAAATGCAGTGCCACTGCAGAAGGTCAGGCGAAAATCAAATGTGGTGGTAAATCAGTGACAGTTATCACCACAAAGAAAGATGACTGGTAGAAAATAAAAGCTGCCGTCCAGAAAAATAACATTGAATATCATACGTACACGCCAGCAGACGAAAAAAAAATTGGTGTACGTTAAGCGAGGAGCACATTCTTCCCTCAAGCCAGAGGAAATAGAGATGACCCTTCGTGAAAAACACTAAATAGTCGCCAAGATGACGCCAATGTATTTCAAAAAGAGAACTTCAGAAAGAATAAGCATAAATATAATTATGTCGCTCTTTCAAGTGCTCATAGACAAAGATACTCCACCTGAGAATCTTTTAAGCATAAAAGATATGAGTTACTATAAAGTCACCTGGGAGAGGAAAGGAGGACGAGCCCAGGTGACTCAATGCAGAAATTGTCAGAAATTTCGTCACACTGCACTGAACTGTGGCCGAATCTTTAGATGTATAAAGTGCAAGGCAATGCACGAGCCGGGTAACTGTGCGAACAATGTGGATCTACATAAGCCAGCCGAATGCGTGAACTGCGGAGACCAACATCCAGCGAACTACAGCAAGTGTCAGTTAAGACATAAAATTATTACTTATAATAACCCGCGAAAACCAGGCCCAGCTCTAGTCCCTTTAGGACAAGGTCTGCGAAGAGAATGTATATCGTATGCAAACGTAATGCCCAGTAACCTGCACGGTACTCGGCCGTCTCCTAAATCGTCAAATAATTAACCGACAAACTCAAGAATGCGAAGAACTATTCGGAACTAGTTTTTCCGATCTTAAGTCTAAATGCGATACTTTTGTTTACAGAATACGATCGCATTCCCACCTCAAACTTCGTTGAAAGACGATTTTCCTTAATAAGATTTTCTACTTCCTTACCCTACTCAATATGCTAAAACAACAAATGTATTACTCTAAACGCAAACAGTCTAGTTTCACTAGACCGACGCAAAGAGTTAGAAACATTATTGTTTCTCGCCACAAGCCTCACTTAGTTTTCTTATCTGAAACCCATCTAACAATCCAAAGTGCCATCAAGGAAACTATACCTCTTACTCAGAGCAAAGGTATCTTAAACATTCCTTCTAAACTGCATTCTTTAATAAAGCTAACGCAATCGAATGAATCGGCTGTACTATAAGTATCCCGGATCTATCTCGAAAACGGATATTAATTTCTACTCCAAAGTAATTTCCTATTGTTTCAGTAAACTAAGAAATTCCGAATTCACAAATAGATTACAAATTCCCGATAACACTCCCAAAATTTTCAAAGAAATTCGGAAGGTTAACGGTAAAAAACAAAATGTTATCACCTCAATAACCAAAGGTCCTAGCTCTATCATAAATCCTAACCAAATAGCAGAGGAAATTGATTTTCAATATGAAAAGGTTCATACTCAGAATGAGTACCTGAAAGTTCCCAATTTTGAACACTTAGTCAATAACTGTGTCAACCACTTTCTTAACTCTCCTTCGCATAATTTAACTATTAAAAAGATTGAAAAATCAGAAGTTGCCAACATTCTTCGGCATCTAAATAAAATAAATGTTCCGGGTGACGACAACTTAGCCAACTCGGTACTGAGAAATTTACCAGAAAAATGTATCACACAACTCACCAATATCCTTAACGGAATCCTAAAATTAGGATACTTTCCAGACTGTTGGAAAATTGGCAAAGTCATTCCTATCAATAAACCAGGAAAACCCTCCAACTTTATAGAGCATACACTCGCCCAATTTCACTTGTTAATGAAGTAAGTAAGATCATGGAAATAGTCATTCTCAACAGGCTCCAACCACTAATAGAACCATTCATCCCAGAGGAACAGTTTAGTTTTCGTGCCGGACACTCTGCTACTCAGGCAGTACTAAGACTGAAAAATTCCATTAAAACACCAAACGGTTCGGTCGTTCAACCATCGCAGCCTTTCTGGATATAGAAAAAGCTTTTGACACAGTCTGGCATAAAGGTTTAGTCTATAAGCTCATTCAATGTGGTATTCCTCACTACCTTATTAAATTATTCGAGTCTTACCTTACAAATAGGAGTTTCTACGTTTCTCTGAAGCAACACAGTTCAAGTACCAAACCAATAGCAACAAGAGTCGCTCAAGGCTTAATCCTAGGGCCACACCTTTTCTCATTCCTGATAATAAAGAAACCAAGATTCAAATATACGCCAATGACACGGCCATTTTCACATCTTTAACTAGCGCACGCAAATTGAGTGAGAAGCTATCTAAATACCTTATACAGTATTCTACATATGCAAGGAATTGGAAGATTAAAGTTAACTGTTCTAAAACTGAAGTCATTCATTTTCATCCCAACCAATATAGCAAAATGTACAAAGCTAATCCTATTTCATTCGAAGGCAGCACCTTAGAATACAAATCTCAAGTCAAATATTTTGGTGTAATTATAGAAAGTAAGTTATCACCTGTTGCTCACATTAAGAAGGCACGCAGCCTTCTATACCAGTTTTTCAAACGAAATAATGGCTTTTCCCCTAAAAACAAATTAAGACTTTACAAGGAATATCATTACCTATGCTATCCCCGCATGGGTGGGAGAACAGTCCATAAGCCACGGGAAAAAACTGGTCTCTTTGCAATCAACCAGCCTTCAATTTGTGTTTGACGATTGGCCTAAACCTCCAACCTACAAATGCACAAGTAATATAGATCTCGAGAAACGTACTAATCTAGATAGCCTAAATTATTTCGCTAGGCCACTCCAATCGAAATTCATCGATAGTACATCAAATTCTGAGACATTATTCCTCCGCGAAAATCCTCACTCATAGGACCTGGTGCTCGCGGGAGATTATAACAAGTAAATATGTCACCTAGATCACAAATTTTAACAAATTTTAATAAATATATTTGTATAAATTAACTAGATAAAATTTTAAATAAATGATGTTTATATGTAAATAATTTAGGTTAAGTAGCAAAAAGTAGTTTAAGCCAATAGATTTAAATCAATTACTTAAGATAATAGATGATAAAGTTTAGGCTAAGAATCTTAACTAAGAAAATTTATGTAAATATTAACCAATTAAATATTTTTAGGTATAAAAAAAGAAAAAAGATATTTTGTAGTTTGGTCACTGCAGCCTGGTAAAAACTCACATTAATTCTTATGAGCTCGAAACCGAACTATGATGGAACTAAGCAAATTTCGTCTCTTATAATACGAAATATGATTTTCTGATTAGAAATTAGGGCAAACACAATAGTCAGATGTTGAATCACGTTGTCCGTCAGTAACATAACGATGAAGATATATAATATCGTTATTTTTAAGCAAGGTTTCGAACCGAACCCAAATCTGAACCCGTTCCGGTTCAGAGTTTTTTTTTCATAATTTTTGAACCCGAACCCGAACCTGAACCAAATCAAAACATGAGTTCGAGTTCAAGTTGATTTTTCTTTTCAAAAAGCAAAAAAAACAATAAATTTGGGAAAACAATTGGGGAAAATTTCTTTTCTGCCAATTTTATGTACATGTTCAATACTTTTTCAAACGAAAGAGAAAATTATAGAAACTTTTTTAGGTAATTACAGGTAATAACCTAAAAAAGTCTTGCTATATTTTTTACTGTTAAATTTAAATTTTTTATATATTATGTTATGTATATTTTTAAGCTAAAAAATTAAGATAAAAGATAAATTTATAAAAACAAATAAAAAATATTAAAGTTTCTAGAATATTCTCTAGTTCGCCCGATGGTGAAAATGTCCACGACGTGTTAGAAAAAATCTTGAAGACCAAAGAAAATAGTTTGATGGCAGTTACAAAAGTAAAGAAAATGATAGCGCCAACTGTGTTGATTTTATTATAAGAAAAGAGTTTGCTTCCTACCAAACTTTTCCCAGAGTTTCAAAGGAAAAAACGTTTTGGAGCTCTAGGAAAACCAAAAATTTTATACTATTACTATACGAAGTTCTTCAGATTGTGTTTGCTATCCCAGAAACACTGTACAGTTAGATTTTTTTTTTAAGTTAAACTCGAGCCCGAAATTGAACTCAAACTCAATATATTCTTGTGAAAGACCCTGAATCCAAAATCGTCGGGGTTCGAGACCTTGTTTGCAAGTTAAATTGTTTATATTAACAATAAGTAAAAAGAGTCAAGCACGGTAACATGGCTCATTAGAATCTTTAACCTTGCACAAACAGTTACAAATGAAAACAAATTGTTAATTTCTATCTTTATGCTTAATTTTAACGTTTTGTTATTTCAACAAAGTCAAATCAATATGTAACTTGAAAACACAAAGTCACGCTTTGATTTATGTTAAAGGTAGATACTTTTTATGACCCTATACATTAGTTATTGCTGGTTTTTTCAAAAATTGAGCGATAGTAGTTTGATGTTGTCTCATCTGCTATTTACTAAAAATCTTTCAAAGACTAGCTCAGACACAATAATAGATGGTAGTAAGTTTGCGGACTGTTCTAAATCAAACATTGCATGTTTCGCAACACAAATGCAACCTATTCTGCTTTTGCTATACTTTTAACATTTCCATCTATAATCTCCATCTCACTATCATAATCAGTATCGTCAGCCGCATTTTACTAAGAGGACTTACCCCTTATTTATTCTACTGCTTTTTAATAAAAATTATCCGTATCAGACTCTTAAAACACAACTAACCATTCATCAATATCCTATAGACAATAAAATTTATATTTTGCGATTCATCGAGCACCACACTTACTTCATCTTCTGATTTGGCTGTAGGATGTGCAGTATTTAATATAAAACAAGACTTTTTGAAAATATTGGTAATTGTTTCTAGTATTAAAATTTTTATTTCTGCTTTAATCCAATTTTTTAGATTTTTATTTTAAAAGCTGACCATGATATATACTTTTGGTTACATTGGATAAGCTAAGTTTGTATCATTGTTCTAAACAGCGTAAATATTCACTTTAAAGAATAGTGCGGTGGTCAAAACAAACTTATTGTTTTAAAATGTTTGCCTAGAATATTCTAACGACTGACATAAAACAGTCAATTAAGGCGGAAATTGTTTCTTTTTTAGAAGTTTCACTGTAATCATAATTAAAGGACGCTGAGCAACGTGGTCATATTTTAAATATTCATGTAATTAACAGAAAAATTACTTGCCAAACAAATTTTATATTACTTTTTATTTTAGAAATTGTAATATCTATAAATATAATAGAATTTGCCAGTCCAATTGGGACTCGTGTTTTATGTATTATTAGAGTTGTACGAACATACGATCATGCAATCATATTTGGATAAAATATATGCATAACAAGCTTTTCCCAGTAAAATCCAGCAACATATTAGTTATACCGACAGAATTCTTAGAATTAACATGAATTAAAGTATCACAATAACATAATTCCCTATAATATAGTGTTCGAATTAATTAAAAAAGCAATTTTATCCATTCTGATCCAGTTGTGATGTACACCACAGTAAATTTTGCTTTACATGTAAATCGTAAATCAAATAAGTTGTATAGTGCACGTGCCACATAGGCGAAAGTCATATATATATGTAGAAATCAACACGATCTTCTCATATTATAGATAATCCTTAGCTATATATACGTATATAACGATACTTGCGCCAAAATGTCATAAATACATATAAAACGATATTATCAAACATTAAATATCAATCTTTTTGTAGCTTAAAATATTCATAAAATTATATAATACGTATTTTGGTATGTTACTACACTTCTATACTTCTACTCTCTTGAGACAGTGGAAAATGAAATTGCAATTTTCCATCAACATGAAAAAAAAAATTAATTGTAGCAACAAAACATGTATGTACGTTGTGTGCATACATAAATTAAATAACGTATAAAAAAAATATGTTTTCGTTATTATCTTGTTGCAAATATGACATTTAATTTAAATAATTAAAAAAATAAAGTTTTTCCATTTCCATCCAACTAAATGACATTTTTTTCTCTTGTAATATTCATTTGATCATTGATGGAACCGTATATGAACACATATATGTTTGGATACACTACACTGTATAATTTATAACCTAAATTATATATTATATACTTTTAAATCCATGGATTTAAGTCGCATATTAAAATGCAGATAACTTATCCATTAGTTTTGGGAAGGTTACGCTCCAGTGATCTGTGTTTGTTTCGAATTTACAAAGGAAATATTTGCTATAGAATACAGTTGAGTCTAGTTTTAATGGTCGTTGACATAATCGAGCACTGTGTTTACTAGAAAACTACTCAAGATTACTCCCTTTGGAATTTACATATTGTAAATTATATTTCTTTGTAATAATTAAATAAAATTGTTCGTTTAGAAAAGTTTCTGATTTGGAGTGATGTACAGGATCAGAGTGGATAAAATTGCTTTTTTAATTAAATCGAATGCTTTGATGACGAATTAGGTTATTTTGATACTTTAATTTGTGTTAATTCTTAGAATTCTAATGTTTATTTATATGTGATTACAAAATCGTCTATACAACTCTACTATACTAATACATAAAATACAAGGACCTCATTTTCAAGTAACGCAAAATTTAAACAAATCAAGAGTAGCATGATTCTACAGCATAATTTCCCATTCCATAGATTCTTGGTTTTTAACATCACTATTGACCACTTCATTGTTGAGTTACATTGATTAAACTCAAAATTTGTGAAATTGCTTTGGAGCGTTTTGCGTGCTCTCTGATTTATAAAGAGCAACTTTTTTTCACTCGCTAAAGTGACTACCACTTGTGACTTATCGAAAATAGAAACGAAAACTTTCACTTTTAATTATTTTTGGCAAACTCATATGAAAATTTCGTGTGAAATCTAAGTAAAAATCAATCAGATTTTTCGTGCAAATTCAAATACTTCACTAGTACTATATGCTTACAATGAAATGTATAGAGTTGACACATAGCACTTAGTCCCATGACCAGATGAGATTACAATTAATCATTTTTAACAAAATTTAACAAATTGCTCACCAGATCGAAACTGAGCAGTGCTGCACACACTCACAGTACACACCCACGATCAACCAGTGGCAAACTATATTATGTCAACCAGTGGCAAACTATATTATGTACAAACTAAAGATCATTTTTTCCGACAGAGGCGCCATGATTAAAGTATTTAGTATACCATGTTATCCGCAAGAGGCAACACGATCAATGTATGCAGTATTAGCCATGTTATCCAAAAAGGGCAGCACGAACAAATTACATAGTACCAATCATTGCCAGAAACCTTTTTTTATATTGTTCTTCAAAACATCTCGTGTAAAAGGGTAAACATAAAATATTACAAATTAACAATAATTACAAAATAGCTCAAAATAAGAAACCAAACAAAAAAATACTAAACCTTACAAAAAATGTTATAGTTTAAAGCAACACATTTTTTGAGTAAAATGATAGTCGGCCATGATTTTTTTTTGTTTTTAATTTTTTGTTGTTGTTCGAGATAGTTACAACAAGAATTAGGTTAGCTGTTTATTGTATTTATGTACAGTTAAAATTATTAGCACACAATATTTACAAACTTTTGTCTTTATATTTTGGACACATTAGAGCATACGTGTAAAAAATACCACTTTTCATTAGATGGCAGCATTTTGTTTGTAGTATAATTAACCGTCCGACATGATCCATAAACATTAAAAAAGGCTTGAATAATTTTAATACAAAATGCTATATTGTAGTACAGTTCTATTGTACTTCGTAAAGCTAAGGAGCACACTTTTTAAATTCTATATCGTGGTACACACCTCCAAAGTTGGAGTAGGTATACCGTAAACCTCTGTTACCATTCAATTATGTCTCGTTACTCTGAACTACTGAACCGTTAAAGGACCATTAAAGCGAAGACAACCTATAAACTTAACTTTTTTGATCTTAATCTGTTGGTGAAAACCAATCTTATATTTAGGCCATTTATTATTCAATCAGCTGGTGCCAAATTGTTTCTACGAAAGAGAGCGAGAAAGAAAGAGAGAAAAAGAGAAAGTGCCAATAATTTTAGAATCTTTAAAAGGTTAAGTAACACCATTAATAATGCTTTACTAAAATTAACAAATTTCAAAACATTTCATAAGCCAAGGCAAATTTTTATTTATTCTTTCATTTCAACCTTTTTGTCAAAGTTTCATTTATAATATAAAACAAAAATAAAAATTTCGTCAAAACACCAGTCCTGCCTCTGACGTTCATTACTATACTGTGCCCATTTATAATATGTTATTTTAGTAAGTTTTATTTTTTTGTATTAACTCTTCTCGTTAAGAACGAGTAGTACGCCATCGCTCTTTCTTTTCTTCGACCAAAATGTAATAAAAGCATCTAGAACAAATATGAATTACATAAGTTCGGAGTAATGTCATGTATACCAGCAAAAATGTCACCTAAGAATAAATCGCGTATAAGTGAATTAAAAACACTCCTAATATTTTCATATAAGTGTAAAAAATATAAATCTACTATCAATTTCAGATTTTGCAATAGTAAATATAGATATATGCCAAAATATTTTGGAAAATAATAAAATATTTTGGCAACTTTCAAAGACCAATACACCTAGGTGAGCAACTAGTAAATATTTGCTAAATCCTGACGTTTGGTATTGCCTTCAATATCTATGCAATCGCTAGATATAACTGACATAGTTTACGGAACAAGAAGTACTGCGGAATGTAACAATACCGTTTCCTTGTTGAGAATTAACATGTTCCTGTAACGCTGAGCTGGTATTCTTAAATGCAATTGTTAAATGGGTGTTGAAATTAAAGAAGGCACTTAGGATAATCATGATTTCATTTGAGTAAGGTGTCATGCTGAAACATGTTCTTGACAACAGCACTCTTCAACTGTTTTAATGGCTATCAACCTGTGTTTTCATAATTTTAATAAAAAATCTAGCCTAACCATATGC
Organism: Tipula confusa; assembly: GCA_963556175.1. Classification (NCBI taxonomy): domain Eukaryota; kingdom Metazoa; phylum Arthropoda; class Insecta; order Diptera; family Tipulidae; genus Tipula; species Tipula confusa. The sequence goes on from OY744475.1 coordinate 23,523,233, forward strand.
AAGCGTTACGCCATTCGTATGGTTATGGTTCAAGTTTTAGCAGTAAATCGGTTAAAATATATACCTCTTCGACAGAAATATGTTCGGTTTGTTTGTTATTTCCAAAAATAATTTAACCGTGATGTAAAATAATTTTACAATTAGGCTGTGTCCGAAACCGATCGCAATTACTTTTAACGTAATTTTTGACATTTTTATAATAAAATATTCCCCTCTTAAACAGTAGAAATCAAAATACTATGGGCCTCCTCGATTATAAAGTTAAGTTTATACATTTTATTAATTAAGTTGTGAAATTTTTTAAGTTTACAACAACAATATTGCATAAAAATAAAATGAAAATAAATTTAGCGAAGGTTCTTTGTGAATGTGTTAAGAACTTTTCAAAAATGAAAATTTTAAATCTTAATTTATAAATTTTTTTATTCACCACAAAAAATTAAAATAAAATTTAGCAAAATAGAGACAATCTATAAATTTAGAAAGTGATTTTAAAAAATCATAACCTCATTTTTGACAAAACTACTGTGGATAATATTAAAATAATAAAATTAAAATCATAATTGGCATAAAATATTAAGCGCTACAATTCAAAATTGTATTTATTTCACACAGCAAATTATTTAAAATTAAATTTCACCTCGATTAATCAATTTCACCAATTAGTTTTTAACTTAATATTTTTAACACATTAACAAAGAGCCTAAGAAGAAATTTTTGTATTTAAATATCAAAAATTACAATATGAAAATAATCACAACTGGTTTCGGACACAGTCTTAGTACGCCGGTCATTGAATAATTACATTAGTAGTTGCTGGCACAGTCTTTTCTGTGGTCACTTCAATGAATACATATTCCATCTTCTCCAATTGAATTGGTTTTGTGTTGGCAGACATTTTTTTCGTTGAAGCCAATTAAACTGAATTATATTTAATATAGGTTTTTTCAAGCCAGCAATTTTGACTTGAACTTTGAAGAAAATGTCTTTTTTGTAATCTTCTTGTGTTTGGATGTGTTAAAGTGTTCCGATTTGTAATACAAATTTATAAATTATTGGTTTTTATCATAAATTAATTACTTGTTTGGGTACAATTAAAAATTAATTTAAAAACTTATTTGATTGATTTACATGGAAATCGAAGCAGAGTTAATAGCAATGCTATGATCAGCTTCAACATCGTCGCTTCAACATCACCTTCCAACAGAGTGTCGATTTTAGTCGCAAACTGAGAAAAAAGGCATGAGGAAATGACGAAAATTTCACTTACTTACTAGATGTAAAATTTAATTAGTCACAGAAAAGAGAACACTTTATGCCACTATACCAGACAAAATAAAAGTTTTACATCTAGTACGTCACTAAAATATACATATACGACACTCAGATCTCTGATGTTCGATTCATTTTCAGACGATATTACGCTGACAGGTAACATAAACTGAGCATTATAAAATGTTTTCTTCTCTTTCTCTCTTTACAATACAATTACAAACTCAAATCAATTTCCGTTGTTTCGTGCAACTCAAAACTTCAAAGTTTAATCACCGGGAGAATACTCGCATTACAGAGTTATTAATATGCTCACAATGGTTTTAGTAAATCTTCCTGTAATTCCCCCGAGGACATTTAAGGAATATTGATTAAAATCTTTTGTGGGAATATTTGGCGGAACTTATGGATTTAACAATGTTAGCTATAATGTTCCTAGCCTTATCCAATTAATAGATGGTGTACGCAGACATGGAGTGTTGGGTAATTTTACCACATTTTCTTTTGAAAATTGGTAAGGTATTATAAAATCCCTGTTACGATCAGGAAATAAACCACTCTAACAAATTTAAAATTGGTTTTCTGAAAGAAAATCGGTAAAATATGTATCTTCAAAGGAAAACATCTATCCATATTTAAAAAGGCCAAGGTGGAAGTAGTGCCATCTAGTACGGAAAAATTTTGAAACTTTTCATGAAAACGAACATCAACTATGTGATGTGTCGGTTATATAAACTCCAACATTTCATTCAAACGAAAACGCTGATGCACCCACTGAGTACGCGAATACCTTATTTAATCAAAACTCACAGTTCTTACTTAGTAGTGACTTTAAACGTGCTGGTAGGTTTTCATTTATATGATCGATGCTAAAAAATACCTTTTAAAAATCATAATTCTTTATTTTTTATACTTCTTCACCTCACAAGACATAGTATCAATGCTCCTGAAGTTTTTTTTAACTGAAACATTTGGATCTTCAAGGTTAGGTTTGGGTTTTAAAAACCATGGTTCCCTATATGATTTTAGATGGAAACGGGTGAGAAATAACTCTTTAAAAAACAGAAGATTACACCAAAGTTAGTCGCAGGCGGTTATTCCACTATATCAGATTAACTATTTTACATTTTAATTAGTTTACAAGAACTGGGTAACAATCTCAACAAGTATTTCTCTTTATACCAATCGAAACACAGCGGAAAACAAATTATCAGTAAATTAAAAACCACTACAGAAGTAGAAGAAAACCGTTACAAATTTTTTCATTGGTAAATTTGCCAACATAACATCCGGAAAAATTAAATTTGAAAGTAAATCGATTTTATTTGTTTTAACAAATGTATTTTATAAACAAAACTTTGTCGTTGAAGAATACATAACTCTAATGGAGTAACTGTTATGGTTAAATAGTGGTAAACAGTGAACGACATATAGTCTAGAAACTTATGGATTGTCGTGAGTTACTTTTGTTCAGGCAGTATAAGGACAACTAATATTGTGCCCTATGCGGGCTGATCGTTGGATTTCAGGGTTTTTTAAAACACAATATTTTTCATTATTATTACAACGATTACTATTATTTTTTTGTGTGAATAACCAGTAATTACAAAACTTTTCAATCAAAACTTTGGTAAGTTTATAACTGAAAACAATTTTATTTTTCCAACTTACAATGTATAATTTAACCGACAAATGAACATTAAATGTTCGGAAAATATTTCAACATATACGAAGTAGATTTTTTTTTATTGTAAGTGACTGTTTGTGGTATTGAAAATTGGGTTTCCATTTTCCATTATTTATGTGTCAACAAATAATTAAAATTAACTTTGTCTTCATTATACTAAATTAATACTGGTAAAGACAAAACGTCCTTTTTGCTCATTACCAAAATTTATACATTTAATATTATTGTTTGAAATTTAATTTTATTACCAATTTATTCTGTGTCATAATTATTTCAAGGAACTGGCCATAAAATTCGAGAGGAATACATAATAAAATTATTTTTATTTCTAAAAACATAATCAAAAATTTTGCCTCATCACCATACTAAAATTTAATTTCTCAGAGACAGGGTAAATTTATATTTTAATTATTAATCCTTTTGTCTAAAAGCGTAAAATATAAATATATACAACAACAACAACAACAATAACAACGACGAGTGAAATAAGGATAAATTTTGGTTTAAAAGTTAATAAGAAAATTAAAATTCAAATCACGTAGAAAATGTCGATGTTGTTGTAGTTGTTGTTGCTGCTACTCGTTGGGTGGGTTTCGTTGCTTAAATTACAGTGGTTCTTATAGTATGTATAAGTGCGATGGTATATTTTTTTAGGAGTATTTTTTGTGATGTCCCATTGCAAATTTTTTCTTGTTTTCGACCATTAGTAAACAAAGTTTATTTAAACCTGATCTATTAGGTAATATGGTATGTAACCATTAGATAAAGACCAAAAAATTATATAACTGGAGAAACGATTTTTTGTTGGTTTCTGGGAAAATTATTTGTTATGAATATTATTAGCTATCAGTATTGCTATTGTTATTTTTAACTTTTATTTTTCTTATATTTATATAATGATAATCAGAAAACGTTCCTGGAATAATAATTGAAATCAAGTAAATTTCCTATTATTATGAATAATCCCTGTATACGTACATGTAATTTTGACTTAATACCGATTTTGTTATGTATGTGGTCATTACTAATTAATAAAATTTCGTGCTTTTGTTTATTTTTACCTAAAGTATTTTTTAATATCCTATATGTAAAGTGGATTATTCAATTAATTATTTTCAAAAGCAAAATCCTTTATGGATTTCGAAGTAAAGAAATGTAAATAAAATATAAGTATTTTAAACATTATTTCTCGATGGCTTTTGTATTATAACCATTTTTTAAATTTTCAACATGAAATATGAATATGCCGAATAACGTAAACAAGTATGTATTAAGGATTTATATTTTTGGTAAATAGAAAAATTAAATGGAAATATTCGCATAAATAAATCTTGATTTGCGGTTTCAAAAGACCACTACTTTATTATTTTGAATACATAATGCTTTATTTATAGGTGAAACTGGCTTTTGTATGCCACATTTTTTATAATCTTCAATTATATTTTTTAAAGAAAGTGCTTTAAGTAAATGTTAAAATTTTGCTTGTTAATTAGTCTCAATCGTTTTTATTACAGAACTTGTTGAATGCACAAAGTAAAGGGTGGGTCAAAAACCGATATAATCCAAATTCAAAATTTTAATGAAACTATAACAAAAACTAATATTTGCCTTAATTTTAAGCTTGCACAATCACAAGTTTTGCAAAATAAAGATTTTAACAATTTTGCTATATTCATCATCATAATGAACTTTCAGTAGAGCCTTGATATCTGAATATTTCTCGGGTTTGACAAAATTCCTTAGAGGTATGATCTGTGGTTTCCCGATTTTCCGTTGTTTATATTAGCTATACAGTCAGGTTTGTTTTCCTTTGATAGAAATAGTACAAGGTTTGTCACGTGGCTTACGACATCGTTTTACAACATTACATTGAAAAATGACATTGCCTGGGCATCTTAACGTGTTTCTTAGCTAGCTTATGTCAAACATGTAATTCGTAATTTGTCGACAGTTTAACTACTTTCCCGTATTTCTGAAAATTATTAATATACTCATTTAGTTCGATTAAGTAAGTGATCAACCTTTGAACAGCAAACACTGAAATTGTGAAAAAATAAAATTAATGTAAAATGCAGTGTAAACAAAAACAATTTTCAATATTAACATAAATTTCAAAAAAATTGAACTAAAAAGTGTAAAAGTGCAGTGTTAACAAAAATTGTGAACATTATAAAATGCTAATGACCTAGTTTTAAGGGCATTGTACATTAAAATGTCTGAGTTTGCTAAAAATTCAAAAACTCAACGAACTCTGCCAGGTAGTTCGTTTCATGGGACACAATTTGGTTGGGATTTAAAATCAAAAGAAATATCGTCTCAGTCAAAAAAAATTCGCCAAAAAAAGAATTCCACTAACATCGCAACTTCTGTCAGAATCGGAACCATCTAATGATTCTAGTATTCCGTCCTGCTGCCATCCTTATCTATGTTTGGATATGAAGAAGGATAGACAACAGCTAGCAAAAGGAGTAGAGGCATTATCGACACGGTTTAATTGTCTGAAAAAAAGAATTCCACTAACATCGCAACTTCTGTCAGAATTGGAACCATCTAACGATTCTAGTATTCCGTCCTGCTGCCTTCCTTATCTATGTTTGGATATGCAGAAGGATAGACCACAGCTAGCAAAAGGGGTAGAGGCATTATCGACACGGTTTAATTGTTTGCCTGAGAAGAAAGAAAACACCATGTCCAACTCAAAGATTTAATTAAAAATCAAACTTCGAATGGAAATCATACCAAAGAAAATCAGCCAACGGAAAATTCAAAAACTCGTAACCAACAGCCTGAGCAATCTTCCACACAACGGTTGGAAAATATGATGGAAAAATTAATGGTCAAAATGGACACCACCCTGAACCTTCTAACTACCATTGTCTCCAAATCATTCAATGTCCAGAACCCTTAAATTAGCAATCCGGAATGTCAATGGGTTTTCACAACATGGACAAGAAGTAAACAGTTTTTTGATAGACAAAGAAATTGAACCGCAAATGGTGGCACTGCAGTTATAATCAAAAACATAATTAAACACCATGAAATGAGAAAGTATGAGAAGGAGCATCTACAAGCAACTACTGTGGTAATAGAAGATAGGCTAGGCCCTATAACAATTTCGGCAATCAAAACATGCAATAAAAATGGAATAATTTCATCATTTTTATACATCCTTGGGTTATCGCTTTATAGCAGGGATGATTATAACGCAAAATACCAAGAGTGGGGATCAAGATTGGCTACAATGAGAGGCCGAGCATTACTTAAATCAATTCAAAAAAATAAGTTTTATCATGTGTCAACCTGTGAACCTACCTACTGGCCTAGTGATAGAAGAAAGATTCCAGACGTCATAGATTTCTGCGTCAACAAAGAGATCGCAAGTAATTACATTAAAGCGACGCCATGTTCAGACTTATCATCGGACCACCCGCCTATTTTAATCACTCTGGCTACAAAAATAAGGAACATGCAGAAACAACCGATGTTAAGCAACAAAATAACAGACTGGAATCAATTCAGATGTAAGGTAACAGAGAATCTAAACACAAAAATCAAATTAAAAATGGAGTGTGATATAGATCAGTCGGCAGCTTGGAAGTCCACATTAGTAAAAAATTAGAGAAAAAAGAATGAAGAATGTTCAAATCTGGTCAAGAAAATGATTAAGGACAAAAAAATTAAGACAGCAATGGCAACGATATAGACTAACAGAAGATAAACGTAAGTTAAACAAGGCGGTCAAACAGTTAAAGATAACAGGAAAGGTTTTGCAAAAGCTACCAGATAAGGTTCATAATACAACGAAAGGTTTCACAAATAATACTAATACCAAAAACAGGCAAGCCTCCAGAAGAAGTAATGTTATACTATAAGCCTGCTACCAATAATGTCTAAGCTATTTGAAAAACTACTACTTAAGCTCCTAAAGCCTATATTGCTGAAAAAGAAGCTGATTTTGGACCATCAGTTTGGATTTAGGCCAGAGCACTTAACAATTGAACAAGTACATAGAACAGTTCAAGTAATTCAAGAAGCTCTGGAAGAAAAAAGATATTGTTCTTCTGTATTCATAGACATAGCGCAAGCTTTTGATAAGGTGTGGCATGTGGGATTACAATACAAAATAAAGCAATGCTTACTTCATGATTTCTATTAACATCGTACTTAAAGGACAGATATTTTATTATAAAACATCAGGATGTTTATACAAATGTCCATCCAATTAAATCTGGTATACCACAGGATAGCGTGCTTGGCCCGATATTATATATATATAATATATACTGCAGATTTACCTACAAGTGAACAAGTAACTGTCCAACATTTGCAGACCACACAGCAGTACTCTCATCACATGAAGATCCCATCAAAGCGACAGAAGTTTTGCACGAGAATATTAACAGTATTCAAGTATGGATGAAAAAAAAGGCGAATTAAAGTTAATGAAGCTAAGTCTAACCGGAATATACCTCAAAAATAACCAGAATATACCTCAAAGTGATGAAGTAAAATATTTAGGTATTCACCTCGATAAACGTCTAGCATGGCGTAAACATATATGGACAAAAAGAATGCAGTTGGGAATAAAACTTTCAAAAATGTATTGGCTCGTATGCAGAAAATCAAGTTTAACGATTGAATATAAACTACTGCTTTATAAAATGGAAATAAAACCTATCTAGACGTATGGTATACAGCGGTTCCAATCTAAATTTCTAAGAATTATAGTAGATGCACCATGGTTCGAGTCAAACGATATAAATCACAAAGACCTCCAGGTCCTAGCAATATGGGAAGAAATTAGGAATTCCAGGGCCAGGTATCACTCAAGATTGACAATTCATCCAAACGAACTAGTAAACCAACTTCTCACTACCACGACGAGGGAAAGATTGAAACGCCACAAAATTTTTGATTTGCCAATTAGGTCTTAGATACACTTAACCATAAACTCTAATTTTTAAAATCTCTAATGTATCTAATCAATAATAGTAATTTTTTTATCCGACTCATTCAGTTCGTTATTGTATGTATATTCGCCACAATTTTTCCATTACCAAAATATTGATTGATTGATTGATTGATTGATTTTGAATGTACTGCCAAGCATTAAGCAGGATATCCCGGAAAGCGCCGGGCCCACAGTACACCCGTTTTTACATTTACTTGGAAGGATATGGAAGGATACTAGTTAAATTATTGAGATCGACCCGGTTACAGACACCTTGGCGGCCAATAGTTAGTAAATTTTTGTGGGTTAGGGAAAGGAAAAGTATGTTAGTTATGACATAATTGGTCCGATTGCCCGGTAGCCAATATTCAAACTACTGTTAGTGTAAGACAATCACATTTTTGTTGTACTGCTCTGCATTCTGCCATCTCTTATCAGCAACTCCAGTATGCTGCCAATCTTCTGTAATCTGCAATGGTACCCTGAAAACAGAATCTATTAATTAACTAATTGGTCTTAGCCGTAGGCTGTAATAAATTGAATTAATTTTTGAAATTACAAATTCATTAATTCTTAATATAATAACATAATTATATAATAATATAATTCCTAATATACTGTAATAAATTGTTAGTTTTTGCCCGAAATATAAATATATAAATATATAAATATATAAATACATAAATATATAAATACATAAATATATAAATATATAAATATATAAATATATAAATATATAAATATATAAATATATAAATATATAAATATATAAATATATAAATATATAAATATATAAATATATAAATATATAAATATATAAATATATAAATATATAAATATATAAATATATAAATATATAAATATATAAATATATAAATATATAAATATATAAATATATAAATATATAAATATATAAATATATAAATATATAAATATATAAATATATAAATATATAAATATATAAATATATAAATATATAAATATATAAATATATAAATATATAAATATATAAATATATAAATATATAAATATATAAATATATAAATATATAAATATATAAATATATAAATATATAAATATATAAATATATAAATATATAAATATATAAATATATAAATATATAAATATATAAATATATAAATATATAAATATATAAATATATAAATATATAAATATATAAATATATAAATATATAAATATATAAATATATAAATATATAAATATATAAATATATAAATATATAAATATATAAATATATAAATATATAAATATATAAATATATAAATATATAAATATATAAATATATAAATATATAAATATATAAATATATAAATATATAAATATATAAATATATAAATATATAAATATATAAATATATAAATATATAAATATATAAATATATAAATATATAAATATATAAATATATAAATATATAAATATATAAATATATAAATATATAAATATATAAATATATAAATATATAAATATATAAATATATAAATATATAAATACATAAATATATAAATATATAAATATATAAATATATAAATATATAATTATATAAATATATAAATATATAAATATATAAATATATAAATATATAAATACATAAATATATAAATACATAAATAAATAAATAAATATATAAATATATAAATATATAAATATATAAATATATAAATATATAAATATATAAATATATAAATATATACATATATAAATATATAAATATATAAATATATAAATATATAAATATATAAATACATAAATATATAAATACATAAATATATAAATATATAAATATATAAATATATAAATATATAAATATATAAATATATAAATACATAAATATATAAATACATAAATATATAAATATATAAATATATAAATATATAAATACATAAATATATAAATATATAAATATATAAATATATAAATATATAAATATATAAATATATAAATACATAAATATATAAATATATAAATATATAAATATATAATTATATAAATATATAAATATATAAATATATAAATATATAAATATATAAATACATAAATATATAAATACATAAATAAATAAATAAATATATAAATATATAAATATATAAATATATAAATATATAAATATATAAATATATAAATATATAAATATATACATATATAAATATATAAATATATAAATATATAAATATATAAATATATAAATACATAAATATATAAATACATAAATATATAAATATATAAATATATAAATATATAAATATATAAATATATAAATATATAAATATATAAATATATAAATATATAAATACATAAATATATAAATACATAAATATATAAATATATAAATACATAAATACATAAATATATAAATATATAAATACATAAATATATAAATATATAAATACATAAATATATAAATATATAAATATATAAATATATAAATATATAAATATATAAATATATAAATATATAAATATATAAATATATAAATATATAAATATATAAATATATAAATATATAAATATATAAATATATAAATATATAAATACATAAATATATAAATATATAAATATATAAATATATAAATATATAAATACATAAATATATAAATATATAAATACATAAATATATAAATATATAAATATATAAATATATAAATATATAAATACATAAATATATAAATATATAAATATATAAATATATAAATATATAAATATATAAATATATAAATATATAAATATATAAATATATAAATATATAAATATATAAATATATAAATATATAAATACATAAATATATAAATACATAAATACATAAATATACAAATATATAAATACATAAATTCATAAATATATAAATACATAAATATATAAATATATAAATACATAAATATATAAATATATAAATATATAAATACATAAATATATAAATACATAAATATATAAATATATAAATATATAAATACATAAATATATAAATATATAAATATATAAATATATAAATATATAAATATATAAATATATAAATATATAAATACATAAATATATAAATATATAAATATATAAATATATAAATATATAAATACATAAATATATAAATATATAAATATATAAATACATAAATATATAAATATATAAATATATAAGTATATAAATATATAAATACATAAATACATAAATACATAAATACATAAATATATAAATATATAAATATATAAATATATAAATATATAAATATATAAACATATAAATATATAAATACATAAATATATAAATATATAAATATAAAAATATATAAATATATAAATATATAAATACATAAATATATAAATATATAAACATATAAATATATAAATACATAAATACATAAATACATAAATACATAAATATATAAATATATAAATACATAAATATATAAATATATAAATATATAAATATATAAATATATAAATATATAAATATATAAATATATAAACATATAAATATATAAATACATCTATACATTTATAATCATAATATATAATATATAAATACATTTATATATTTATATTTCTTACGCAGCTTGTGTGGCGCCACGCGCCACACAAGCTGCGAAATAATTGCAATTTTGCAAGAAAATTTTCCTAACCGTGCCATCTCTCGAAGAGGCGATCACAACCGGCCACCGAGATCCTGTGATTTAACACCTACAGACCCCCTTCTTTAGGCCACATGAAAGATCAGGTCTATATCAATGCTCCACAATCGATTCAGGACCTTAACGATGGAATTCGTGAAGTTATCGAGGACACTCAGCCACAAATGTGCAAACTGGTAATGGAAAATACAATGAAAACGACATGGTGCTGCAAGCGCAGCCGTGACGGCCATCTGGGTGATATCCCGCCCCCCTCCTCCCTACACTAAAACAAACATTCATTGATTTCCTTCAAAAAACATTCCTTCTTCTACATCACAATGAAACCTCTTATTGGAAAACTCCATATAAGAGAATAAAATAACCATGCACTAAAAACAAAATAACTAAAAATTTCTGTAACGGTGACACTTTTATAATTTTTACTTTTTTCTCCTTTTTCTATTCTTCTTTTGTTATATACACAAAATAAATTTAATATTTTTTGGTGTACATAACAATACATGCACAATATAAATGAAACATGTATATAATAATATTACATACATTACTGTACAGATTCACAAAACAAAAACAAAAACAGGTAACACAATATTTCGCCCATGAAATGCATTTAAATGTATTGAGTAGTCATATAAGAACAAGATAGTTTTACAAGAGTAAAAAATCAATCATTCATAACCTTTGTTATATACTAAAATTTTGTACATACATGTTATACCTTAATATGAACTCAATACATTACCATGCATTTCCATATATACCATATACCAACTACAATATATAACCCTTCTATACACATAACATAGAAATTTATTAAAAAAAAATAAAAAAAAATCGCATTAAAATAAAGATTAGTACTTGGTCTCTGGGAAAGCGACAGAGTACACAATCCACTTCACTATTTCCTAAACTTTTGCACTAAGAACATGCACACTTTTAAAACATTTACACTTAAAACTTTTTAACTATTTCACTTTATATTTACACACACAAACATTGAAACTAAAAATAAAATGAAATTAATTTTAAATGAAGAGATCGACAAAAACACGTCCGATCTCTTCAACGATCAACGATCGACCACAATTTTTCCATTACCAAAATATGTTTATAAATTCGTATTCTATTGCTCAAAAAGCTTTCCATGATATGTGGTATATATTAATTTTATCCTTATTCTCGAACTGCTTTCATCCTTCGTAGACTTTCTGTGATAGCAATCCCCAAACGTTTTTCACTACGTTTAAGTCGGGTGAATAAGGTAAAGATAGTACTAAAAAAGATAGTACTAAAAATAATTACTTTTTTGTAGGTCATAAAAATAATAGTTATATCTATTTGGAACGTCCAAATTAAATTTTTGTTCATCGAAAAAGACCACCTTATGCCATTCTCTGTACCATCTGATAAATTGCTTTGCAAATCAAAGACACTGATCTCTGCGTATTTTATGCAACGGTGGTTTTTTCTTAATATTTTGGATTTCTAAGTATGGAGCATGCTGTATTATACGATGGACGGTTGCTCTGCTGGTGCAACACCGGTTCAGTCCTTATTTTGTCAATCGACAAGCTAGAATTCGTAGCTTTTCAGTCCTTCTTGAAAGCTCAAATTTGGGGGTTTTCATCTATATTTAGGAATTTTCTTTAATCATAATTTGTCACACATTAAGAGTAAATCACGAACTGATATCTTTCACTGGTTTATTTTTATTTTTTAGCCTTAGAAACGGAATATTTCAGTTGTTCTTGTAGAAAAGTACCTTACCAAGCTATTAAGCAGTAGTTAAAGCAACGGCGTTTCGATTGGACGGAATAATGTTTGAAAAAAATAAAATAACTGACCAATGAATGGTTTCAGAAACTGAAAAATGGTTGAAAACGATTTTTTTAAACTCTTCAAACATCTGAAGAAGAACTTTTGTCGAACAAGTGAAAAAGCAGTGAAATTGAAATTGTCAGTTATGGTATATTCTCGGAAATGTTACTAATTTAAGTTTATGCTTCGGTTTGAATTTTTAATTTTTGGCTTTGTACAAAAAATTAATGAGAATGTTAGAGCTTCACAAAATTCACTATAAAAAAATAAAGTGATTTCTAAAGTTAACGCAGTGCGGCCTCCTGAACTAAATAATACGAGTTGAACCTATAAAAAATACAATCCAGAGTTTTGATTAGTCATGCTTGGCAAAACAGATTTGCGATCTATTTATAGAAATTCATTAAAATTGGATTTACATAATTTAATAAAATTTCAAAATTACTTGAAATACTAAGCAAATTTGGTAAAATTTAAAAATTTCCAAAAACTTTCTAAAACAATTCAGCTACCTGCCTATAAAAGGAATTGAGTATTAAACGATTTCTTGGGATAACCTATATAAATAAAAATACTAGGGAACGTTATATCCGCAGATATTTAAAATAATCAATTATCTTTTTATTATTCTCTGTTCTTAGAATTTTTGAAGTTCTGTAATTATTGGTTTTCCATTACGCATTTAAACATATTGACTTTAAAGTAAGATTTAATAATTCAGTGACGAGCTTTTTAGTAAGCAATACCTAAACCGGAGGAAAGAATTATTGAAATGAATTTTAACTTTCTGATTTATTTTTATCCTTTACTTTTCCATCCATTGGTTTTCAAAGCTGAAGTGTTAAAATTCTACAACAAGCACATCCTCAAAACCTGTAACAATTCCAACAATTTAAAAAAATCACTCAAATGCAATACCAGTATTATTTCATTTAAAAATAATATAAAAAGAGGTCAAGAAACGATGAAGCAAGCCAAATAGAAGGTTTGGACCCATTTTTCTTACCTACAATCTAAAATATTAATTTTTTTTTCACAACAAACCAACTTTAATTGCTCGAGTACTTCACTTAAAACTGGAACAGAACTGATTATTATTATTTTTATAAAACATACATTTGAATAAGCTTCAAAAGTTTATATTATTGAATTTAAAACAGAATTCAAACTAGGAATAATCTACACTAGTTTCAGCGCCCTCGATTAAGCGTAAAGTAGGCCGTTTATTTAACCGCGAAAGAGTTGGGAGAGCTTTGGCCCAGAAAAGATTGTATGGATTTAAACTTATAAAATACAACAAATAAACTTTCTGCTTTGGGTTTTTCAAGATTCCAAAGGCAATTTTGATATTTACCTCAAATATGTCACTCGTCTGTTAATTTAAGAAAAAAATAGAAAAATACTAAATCTAAGTCAGATGTGAATTCAGAAAAAATGTACCTTACATTTACCACCATTTAATAACAGTTTGTGGCTAGTCGACCAATCACAGAATTTATTCAAATCACTTTGCAATTTCAAACAATCTGATATATTAGCAATGGGGCTAACAATTTTCAGAGCATCAGCGTAAAAGAGACATTATGCAAATTTAAACTTCTTAATGGGGCCAATAATAAATAATGGGGCTGCCTTCTGGAACACCAGAGGTAGCACAAAATAAATTAGAACAAAAATCATTAATCTTAAAAAAATGTTAACGATCGGAATGGTAAAAATAAAATAAATAAATATAGTACTACCATCATAAGAAGAAAAACAGTTTACCCATTGATCTTCCAGATATCGGGTCGATAGAATATTGTCAACATTTAGAATAAATATATAACATTTAGGCGATTATACATATACAAATATTTTGATTATTTTAAAACGATACCAGTAGCGACATCTAGGACGTCAATGGGCTAACATACCATGGTAGTACTATGTGTATTTATATTATGAAAGCAACCGCCTAATAAGGGATAAACTGATAAGTTAGTTTCCCGAGCTTATTGATATGAATTGAATGATCAATTTTATCAAAAGCCTTTGAAAAGTTTGTGTTGATCACGTCAACTTGTTGCTAATTATCCAAAATAGTATGTAAATGTCCGCAAAATGAAACGAAATTAGTAACAGTGGACCTACCCAGATAAAAACTGTGCTGAGCAGGAAAAATAAACGTTTCGAGAAAATGTAAAAATTTGTGTACCAAAGCTTCAAAATGTTTTGGAATTGCAGAAAGAATTGCTATTCTGCGATAGTTTTTCAAATTATGATTAAAGAGAAAGTTTGACATAAAAGAGGAAATTGGTTCAGAATTATTTTGACATGTGAAAATATTTTCAATATTGAGTAAATATTTATAAAAAGGCCAGCTTTCAGTTCAAATACTAGTTTAAAACCTGTGAGATGAATTGGTGCGGCCCATTTGAAAAAAAGTGCTGATCAGTAACCCTCAGTTGCGATGACTTCATCATTAGACCAAAATCTCTTTCCCTATGCAATTTTTTAGAAGTCTACAAACAGTCAGTAATCACTAAAGGCCAAAACTGGAGAAAACGGTGAATGAGGATACAATTAAAAGCTCAATTCGAATAGTTTGGCCATCGTTTTAAACGACTTGTGACACGGTGCATTGGCTTGGTGAAGGATCACTTTTTCTATCACTTTGCATCTTTATAATCTCATCTATCTCACGCACTTTCATTTTTTAATCTTTAATCATGATTTTTAGAATTTTTCATTTGGACGACCAGAGCATAATTTGTGTCTTTACAACCACGTTTACATAATGCATATTACTTTCCAAATGGTTAGTTTCGATGGAACATAGTCCGAATAATACTTTTTAACCGTTAACTATGTTTTATCAACACGTTACTCTGTTTTTTTCATTGTTTTCAAAATGTCAAAAGTAGCGTTACATATTATGGTACGATTTTCATGAAATTTTGACACATATCATTTAAAGGTTGCTACGTTTACCTGGGTTAGTGTTGCCTTAGAGGCAGATAACTTTAAATTGAAAAAAAAACAGCAGACTATTTTTAATATTTAGGGGATTGACTTTACTTAACAAATAGTTGTTTGACATTAATATTTGAATATTATTTCAGCATGTAGTCACCGCGACTACCGGTTAGACAGTCTAAATTAGACAGTATTTCGGCAAAATTGCATAGAATGGCTTAAAATTGGCTTCAAAGTGTTTTATTGTTTCTAGTTTATCGGCGAAGACATGCGACTTGACATACCTTCAAAAAAAAAAATCGACTAACAGGTCCATTTCATGAAACTAATCGTTCGCTAAAAGTTTATTTTAACAAAATAATTATATCGCGTGCTGCGTGTGGTGCATGTGGCGCCATCTTGCTGCAACCACATGTCTGCAACATTGATGCCTTATAATTGGGTCCACGAAAAAGTTAGTATAGTCATGTGTGTGTACCGCTCGGCTGGTGTGTACCGTTGACGGAACGTACTGAACATCATCATTTTTCAAAAAATATGGACCAATGATTCCACCGGCTCATAAAGAAGCACTAAACGATGACTTTTTCTAAATGTAATGGTGTTGGACAATGGTTTGTTGATAATCATCTCTCCAAATGGGGCAATTCTGTTTATTAACATAATTGAAATTGTGGATCAAATTTGAACAATTTTAATACGTTGCTCCGGCATGAGTCTTTTCATGATAAATTATCAAACCAAACTAACCTCAAACGGGAACCGTCAAATTGGCTGTCACAGAAAACAATGATGGTAATTTAAAGTTCTCCGCCTCTAAAGAAGTTCTCTTTATTGTTGTTATGTCATTTATAAACGATCTCCGATTTTACAATTGCTCCATATGTCTTCAAGCGTGGTTTAACATTTAATATTTTAACCAATACCTACATATTCCAATCCTGAAAACTAATAAGGAAAAATTGTCCCTAATGGAATTAGGGAAAATTTCTGGCCAGACTGAAAATGTTAAGTAACGTCCACTTGATGATTATGAATTACTTCTCCAAAAACATCGAGATAGTCACATACACCGTATGAGACATTTACAATACAGATTCCAAAAAAATAAAGTTTTTATTTCGCCAAACCTTTATCCGTTTTAGAACTTTTAAACTATTCAAATTGTTTTTACGATGTCGTATCGGGTTTGCAGAAAAATGATAACTAACTGCTTTATACATGCAGGTTTGATTTAACAAAGTGATACTGACACGCCATCTGATTTGTATCACGAAGAAGATGAAATTCTACTAACTGAGTTAACTTAATTGTTTCACTTCTTCAGCATAGAGCATACGGTATAGATCAAAAAAATTATGTTATCATAGATAATTTTGTAAGAAGCAATAAAGTTGATGATAATAGTGGTGATGCTAGTGAAGAATACATTCCTCCTTCAATTACTACTTTATTATTATATCGAAAGAAAATTGGAACAGGAAAATATATCCCTTTATCAAATTATCTCCAATTATCGTATTATCATATTAATACTGACGTAAGGTGAAAAGAGACAATGCTAGCAAATAAATTTTTGCTGATGCTTCCTTTTGAAAACACTTTTGTGTCCTCTTCAAGTTTTTAGTCAAACCACAACAAACCAAACATGACTGTTCATCTGTATATAGTCGCTTTTCATAAAAAGGTTACAAAACCAGACATATTAAAATTCGAATAAATTTCAATTTTTCATTACGAAGAAAATACCTGCATGCTTATATTTCATCTACCATAAAACATAAGATTAAACAAGATGATAATCAAGACTTTTTTTTTATAATTAAAATATACTTTTAGATGTTATATTATGTCTTGAGCTTTTGTATATCCTGCATATAGAGTTTTACAAAATTGATAATAAAACCAAATAATTATCCCGATATACTACCTGCATTGTATATATTGCTCCCTTTACTTTTGTTATGTGTGATGAATTTTTAATTTATTTTTGTATTTCAACAGCAAAATGAAGTGCAAGGTACAAAGACCTATACTAAATAATTTTCCGTTCACCAATGTACGTATACGAGTGTGGCATACAATGATATGCGATGTGAACATAAGTTACTTAAAAACTATAAAATTCAGTAGATATTAATTTCATAAACGTGGATTATTTATTAAATATAGTATATAGTATAGTATATTCAGTGCAGTACTCTAGAGTAGTTATTATTTATTTACAAAAATCAACCCTTTTTTGCTATACACACAACCTAAAATTATGTATTTTGTTCAAACATAAATTATGCATATATAATGTGTATGTGCGGTATAGTATATCTACATATATGTGGATATTACATATGTTGTGTAGCAGTAATAACCAAAAAAACCATCAACAATATGATTTTTTTCAACTTCCTATTTACTTGGCTGTCTGTACAACATAAATAAAAATCATATTTTTATGAATTCGGGTTGTTTGTCTGCTTAAAGGTAGTTTGATACCTCTAGTATACGGATACATCATATACATTTAGCATACAAACCTATTTACATATACTTTTACCGCATATCAAAATTTCACTTTACGTTACAATACTTTGCGTTTGTACTATGGGTATACGTACGTAAATAGTATATAGGTGGTTTGTGTGTTGTGCTTAATGGGAAAGGATATTGCTGAATGCGATAATAATCACAACAATGATAATTTATTTGAAAAAAGAAAAATATTTTCCAAATAATACCAAAACGTTCGTTCGTTAGTCAAAGGATGGAGTGGATAGTAGGAGTGAAATTTTATCTTCTATTATTTAGTTTAGCAGAGTTAAAATAAATGGTCGTATACTGGTCTCATGAGATATTAACTTTTTGTTAGAATTGTCGTTTTGTAAATTGGATACATAAACACACAATTGAAAGAATAGAAAAAAAAGGAAAATTTAATCGGAAAAATTTTTGCAAATAGGTATAATAATGAATTGGTTCAATAAATTAAAAATATTAATTATTCAGGAACAATTTACTGTACGTAATTTTTATTTTCTATATAGGTACATTCACAAACATGAACGTTCTCGTTGCATATTTATTACCCATGTGGAAATTGTTTTGCTGTCTATGATTGTAGATTTATTGCATATGAGTCATATATCCTATTTACCTGATAAAATTACTGGGGCCATAAACGAAACATATTATAATTTAGTTTTATACCGGAGACCGGAAGTCATTTTTCATTTTTAAGTCATTATCAACTTAACAATTGTGTTTTTTGGCATTTTGTAATTTAATCTATCTTTACCTGAGATCTTTTATGCTTGTTAGCCGTTTTAATGTAAAGTTTTAAGAACGAATTGGTTAATTAGCAATATATAATAAATTTGAATATTATCATTTTTAAAAATATACTGCATTTGGGCTATGGTTCAATTTACTTTAGTTTATAATTAAGGAGAGAAAGAAATTAGACAGAATTCGTGCTCATCAGGAATATTTTTTTATTTAATAAAAATGTACGACTAGAGTTTTCATAAAGCGCGATCAAGCTAGATCATCTTTCTAGCGATCAAGAATTTTAGTGCGTTCGGACATATTAATGATTTGAGACAGTGCAAAGGCTGACTTTCAGTATAGTGTTTTAATAAAGAGGAATCGAAGTTTCGTCATTTTATTGATGTGAAGTGGCCATAAGCCACCATAATTTATTTTAGCTAGGAATTTACATAATAATAATTACCTTCGGAGCAATAGGAAAAAAATAAAATCTGTGAATAACCCTAAATAGCTATAGAAGATAGCTTTTGCTAGTGTATACAATAGTGACACCATCTTAAAGTGGTCGTTGTATTCAAAACAAAGAACAGGCGTTTACAAATTTTGAAAATATGGAATTGCTACTTTTCTGGACTTTCAGGGCTACAATTGAAACCATTGGTTTTGCCATTGGTTTCAACATAGAACTGTAAGAAAATAACTAACAACAATTCAAAATTTAATCTCGATATGTGAGCTATAATATGTGATCAGTAAGTAGTATCACAGAAAGTTAAGCCTTAATAGTAATCTGGGCAATCAATAGTTCCCTTGCCCTTAGTTCTCATGCTAATTCATTGGTATAAGTTTTCAATTTTAAATGGTATTTCAAACTGTAAGCTTTTATCATCTGTTTACCGTTTTAATTACTAGGTCCCTGTGAATGTTATCATTTCGAATATATCAAGCAGAATTTGTAATACTACGTAGTATTTTTGATTGCGTGCATTGTAAAAGGTGTATATTTGATGCGCTGGTAGAGCCTCATAGTTGAATTCCATATGTCAAAATGGGCATTAGGATCGCCTTGTATAGTAGAACTTTACAGTCTATGGACAGTTTTGACCTTCTTCCAATCAGCCAGTACATTTTGAAAAATTTTATTTTTATTTGTTTGCAATTCGTTTAATGTGCTTTCTCCAAATCTACCTTCTATCAAGATGAAAACCCAGGTATTTGACATTTGTTTGTTGAGGAATCGTGACATTGTTCAATTTAACCGATGGGCATGTTCGTTTATTCAGTGTAAACTTTATGTGCGCCAATTTGTTTTCATTCGCTTTTATGCGCCACTTTGTTTGCCAGTCCTCAATTTTAATGTGTTAATGTGATCTTGTAGCTCTTTTGGTGCAGTTTGTGGATTTTTATTTGAATACATAATAGCAGTGTCATCAGCAAATGTTGTTGTGATCACTTTTTCAGTGGTTGGTAGATCAGCTGTGTACAGTAAGTAAATCACTGGTCCCAATACGCTTTCTTGTAGAACCCCTGCGTTTATCAGATTTAGTTCGGTAATGGCTTCATTTTACTTGGCCTGAAATTTTCTTTCGAACAAGTAATTTTCAAGAATTGCATGAAATTTGTTTGGGAGCGCAGAACTTTTATTTTGTATATCCAGCCCTCATGCCACACTTTGTCAAAAGCTTGTGCAATATCCAGAAAAACGGTGGAACAGTATTTCTTTTCATCTACAACTCTATGCACCTGCTTTACAATACTACGCTGGTCGCGAAACCTAAACGGGTGGTCTGGTATAATGTGCTCTGCAGATAATATTAGTTTTAATGTTTGTAGTAACATTTTTTCAAAAACTTTTGAAGAAGACTTGTATCGGCTTGTATGACACGACTTTCGTTTCGTCCTTACCAGGCTTCGGGATCATTATAATTAGTGACGTTTTCTATTTTTTAGGGATAGATATTTACATCTCATTATTGTATTAAATATATAGGTTAAGAGTTTTATGCATTTATCTGGTAATTCTTTAACCATTTTTCCAGTAATTAAATCACGTCCTGAAGCTTTCTTTCGGTTTAAACTTTTAATAGTAGTTTTAACAATTTTCCTCTTAAATTTTATAGGATTTACGATATAATCAACCTTTGAATAATCCGGCAGTATACTAACACTGCTTTGCTCATTCGGTGTAAATACTTTTTTTATGTGGTTGGAGAAAACATTAGCCTTTTCAATATCACTTCTGGCCCAGTGACCATCTGATTGGTGGATTTTTTTGTTGCCTTCCATAGTGAGTAATCCGTTTTTTCCATTGCGGAGAGTTCAGGTAGTTCTGTTTTCCTTGATCTGCTTCCTCTACCAAAGCTCGTTTTCAAGCTTTAATAGCATTATTTAATTTTTTTTTGAGTAGTGTATTATTTTCCGCTTTTCTTGAATTAACTGGTGAATGTAAGGTGTTGTCCTATTGACTCTCTCAGAGCTAATAACGCCAGGTGTAGCCTTTTTGGAACCCATTATTTAAGTTAATTTGTTTGTTGCTACTTCAATATCTTCTGGTGTGGACAGAGAGATATCCAGTTGGCAGTTCTGTTCAATGACATTTCTATATTTATCCCATTTAGTAAATTCGCTTGTTAGACGTATAAGGTGGGTCAATTTTTAAAGCATCGGTACTCAATTTGACTATAATTGGAGAGTGATCAGATGATAGGTCAAGGCAATCGTCTACTTGAACATTGGTGCAGGCGATTCTTTTACTTACACAGAAGTCTATAAGATCAGGTAGTTTTTTTCTATCTGTAGGCCAGTAAGTAGAATGTTGAAAAGATAAGAAACCTAGATTTTCCTAGATTATTTCTTTATAAAGTTGTTCACCTTTAGGTGAGGTCAGCCTTGAATCCCATTGTAAATGTTTAGCATTGTAATCGCCTCCTGCGAGAAATTTTATGCTCAGCTGATTAAAATAATCAGTAAATTGCTGCTTTTTAATTGCGTATTTAGGTGGGCAGTAAATGACAGAAATTACACTATTACCAGACCATTGCTCTAGGCAGATATTAGTAGCTTGAATGTTATATTTGAAATAGAACTGTAGTCGCCTTTAATGTAATAGCAACAGTATATTATATTTAATAAATGTGTAGTTTAAAAAAATTATTATACTCTAAGGCTGCGTGTTATACTTAAGGTAAATGTGCTATACTTAAGGTACATTTTTTGGTAAATCGAATTACTGTACTAAAAAGTTGAGTAAATTTTTTTAGGTCGTTGTAGTTATTTTTTCACATTTAATTTATTTATTGCAACAGGTCGATCGTTGATCGTTGAAGAGATCGGACGTGTTTTTCCGATTTCTTCAATTTTAAATTTAAATTGTAATTTTTTAAAGTTTGTTTAATTTAATTTAATTTATGTATTGTTTTTAATTAAATTGTGTCTAATTAAGTGAAAATATGCATGGCCAATGTGTAAATTATTAAAGTGTTTATTTTGAAAAAATAAAAAAATAAAATAAAAAAATGGTGGATGGTGTATAAAAATTATGTAGTGTGGACAGTGAATATTTATATGTTTAGTTCTGATTTGATACCATGTGTGTTTAATCTTTTGTACCGTAGTATCGATGGTCTTTTTAAGTCTGTGTTGTGTTGTGTTGTGTAATAGATTATAGAATAAAATATAAATGGAACTCTGTCGCTTTTCCCAGAGTTCAGGTAATATTTGTACAATACGCACAAATTATTATTTATTGTTGGATCTGCCAGTTGGGATTTCTTTTTTTTAATTTAGATTGATTCCATATATAGTGTTGCTGCCTTTCTTTGTGGCTTAAGTTTGGTTGTATGTGGTGCTACGGGCACTCTATCTTGGCGTAGACGACGTCGTATATATTCGTGTTTATTGAGTTTCTAAATTTCACTTGCTAAAAATTTTGTATCATGTTAAAGACATGATTTTTATTAAAATGTATGAGTGTGAGAATTATGTTCGAGAAGAATGAAATTGAATGTGGTCATTTGTGTCGACGTTGTTGTTGTTGTGTTGTATAAAAATTTACGGATAGGTGGGTTTAAATGTGTTAGTGAGTGCGCCCGAGAGCTGAGAAAGAATTACGTTTTTTGTGTAAAATGTTTGTGTGTGTACTTATCTAAATTTTACTTTTTGTGAATTTTGTATCATGTTATGACATGACTTTATTAGAAAAACTTTCTAGAAGGTTCGAGATGGTACACATAGTACAATCTGTACTATTTTTTGTGTTTTTTCTTTGTATGATTGAGTATGATTGTTGTTGTTTGTTTATTTATTTCTCATTTTATGAACGTACTAGGTTCCTATTAGAATGTTCCTGTTGGATTTCATCAATTGTGTGGAAATATCGATGCGTGTTTCGAGTTTATGCTTGCTGGTCGTAGGGTTGGTTTTGATTGTTCGGTTTTGTGGACAAAAGGGGGTTCGGCAAAGAGGCATG
This sequence comes from Tipula confusa, assembly GCA_963556175.1. Lineage (NCBI taxonomy): Eukaryota > Metazoa > Arthropoda > Insecta > Diptera > Tipulidae > Tipula > Tipula confusa. The sequence goes on from OY744475.1 coordinate 23,547,293, forward strand.
GTTTTGATTGCCTTTTTGATTTTGGTTGTAAATGTTTACAAATATTCGTGAACGGTATTTGTATTTGAGTCTTTTGAATGTTGTGGGTGTTGGAAAAGTTTTGGCGTTTTAGCATATTTTTTTTTTTTTTTTTCCACATTGCGAAAGTGCTAATTATTTTTTTTTTTTGGTGTAAATTGTTTTGTTAAAATTCATTTAAAGTGATTTTTGTAATGTTGTTTCGGTTATTATAATATTATTATATTATTATATTATTATTAGTATATAATGAAGTGTATAATGGTAACAATACTTCTCTCTCTCGTTAAATAATAAGTTTGTTTTTTTCTTTGTCATAGAGAGCGCAACATACTGTTGTTCCATCATTCGTATTCATTTTTCATTTTTATTTACATCGAAGCGAATAAGAGGAGTGTATGCAGGTTGTGCTACGTCACAACACATACTGGAATAGTAGTCACTTTCATCGCGGTTACTTTCATCGCAACTTCATGGCTTGTGTATACATTTGTGTTGGTTTTGTGCGAGCACGGGAATGAGTTACTAATCGAAAATAATTGGAGTTGTTAGGACGGCGGGGGGAGGGGGGGTCGTATTTATGTATTTATGTATTTATATGTTTATGTATTTATATATTTATGTATTTATGTATTTATATATTTATGTATTTATATATTTATATATTTATATATTTATATATTTATATATTTATATATTTATATATTTATATATTTATATATTTATATATTTATATATTTATATATTTATATATTTATGTATTTATGTATTTATATATTTATGTATTTATATATTTATATATTTATATATTTATGTATTTATGTATTTATATATTTATATATTTATATATTTATATATTTATATATTTATGTATTTATATATTTATATATTTATGTATTTATGTATTTATATATTTATATATTTATATATTTATATATTTATATATTTATATATTTATATATTTATATATTTATATATTTATATATTTATATATTTATATATTTATATATTTATATATTTATATATTTATATATTTATATATTTATATATTTATATATTTATGTATTTATATATTTATGTATTTATATATTTATATATTTATATATTTATATATTTATATATTTATATATTTATATATTTATATATTTATGTATTTATATATTTATATATTTATATATTTATGTATTTATATATTTATATATTTATATATTTATATATTTATGTATTTATATATTTATATATTTATGTATTTATATATTTATATATTTATATATTTATGTATTTATATATTTATATATTTATATATTTATGTATTTATATATTTATATATTTATATATTTATATATTTATATATTTATGTATTTATGTATTTATATATTTATATATTTATATATTTATGTATTTATATATTTATATATTTACATATTTATATATTTATATATTTATATATTTATATATTTATATATTTATATATATATATATTTATATATTTATATATTTATATATTTATGTATTTATATATTTATATATTTATGTATTTATGTATTTATATATTTATATATTTATATATTTATGTATTTATATATTTATATATTTATATATTTATATATTTATATATTTATATATTTATATATTTATATATTTATATATTTATATATTTATATATTTATGTATTTATGTATTTATATATTTATATATTTATGTATATTTATGTATTTATATATTTATATATTTATATATTTATGTATTTATGTATTTATGTATTTATATATTTATATTTTTATATATTTATATATTTATATATTTATATATTTATGTATTTATATATTTATATATTTATATATTTATGTATTTATATATTTATATATTTATATATTTATATATTTATATATTTATATATTTATGTATTTATATATTTATATATTTATATATTTATGTATTTATGTATTTATATATTTATATATTTATGTATTTATATATTTATGTATTTATATATTTATATATTTATATATTTATATATTTATATATTTATATATTTATGTATTTATATATTTATATATTTATATATTTATATATTTATATATTTATATATTTATATATTTATATATTTATATATTTATATATTTATATATTTATATATTTATATATTTATATATTTATATATTTATATATTTATATATTTATATATTTATATATTTATATATTTATATATTTATATATTTATATATTTATATATTTATATATTTATATATTTATATATTTATATATTTATATATTTATATATTTATATATTTATATATTTATATATTTATATATTTATGTATTTATGTATTTATATATTTATATATTTATATATTTATGTATTTATGTATTTATATATTTATATATTTATATATTTATATATTTATATATTTATATATTTATATATTTATATATTTATATATTTATATATTTATATATTTATGTATTTATATATTTATATATTTATATATTTATATATTTATATATTTATATATTTATGTATTTATATATTTATATATTTATATATTTATATATTTATATATTTATATATTTATATATTTATGTATTTATATATTTATATATTTATATATTTATATATTTATGTATTTATATATTTATATATTTATATATTTATATATTTATGTGTTTATATATTTATATATTTATATATTTATATATTTATATATTTATATATTTATATATTTATATATTTATATATTTATATATTTATATATTTATATATTTATATATTTATATATTTATATATTTATATATTTATGTATTTATATATTTATATATTTATATATTTATATATTTATATATTTATGTATTTATATATTTATATATTTATATATTTATATATTTATATATTTATATATTTATATATTTATATATTTATATATTTATATATTTATGTATTTATATATTTATATATTTATATATTTATATGTTTATATATTTATATATTTATATATTTATATATTTATGTATTTATGTATTTATATATTTATATATTTATATTTTTATATATTTATGTATTTATGTATTTATGTATTTATATATTTATATATTTATATATTTATATATTTATATATTTATATATTTATATATTTATATATTTATATATTTATATATTTATATATTTATATATTTATATATTTATATATTTATATATTTATATATTTATATATTTATATATTTATATATTTATATATTTATATATTTATATATTTATATATTTATATATTTATATATTTATATATTTATATATTTATATATTTATATATTTATATATTTATATATTTATATATTTATATATTTATATATTTATATATTTATATATTTATATATTTATATATTTATATATTTATATATTTATATATTTATATATTTATATATTTATATATTTATATATTTATATATTTATATATTTATATATTTATATATTTATATATTTATATATTTATATATTTATATATTTATATATTTATATATTTATATATTTATATATTTATATATTTATATATTTATATATTTATATATTTATATATTTATATATTTATATATTTATATATTTATATATTTATATATTTATATATTTATATATTTATATATTTATATATTTATATATTTATATATTTATATATTTATATATTTATATATTTATATATTTATATATTTATATATTTATATATTTATATATTTATATATTTATATATTTATGTATTTATATATTTATATATTTATGTATTTATATATTTATATATTTATATATTTATATATTTATATATTTATATATTTATGTATTTATATATTTATATATTTATATATTTATATATTTATATATTTATATATTTATATATTTATATATTTATATATTTATATATTTATATATTTATATATTTATATATTTATGTATTTATATATTTATATATTTATATATTTATATATTTATATATTTATATATTTATATATTTATATATTTATATATTTATATATTTATATATTTATATATTTATATATTTATATATTTATATATTTATATATTTATGTATTTAGGTATTTATATATTTATGTATTTGTATATTTATATATTTATATATTTATATATTTATATATTTATATATTTATATATTTATATATTTATATATTTATATATTTATATATTTATATATTTATATATTTATATATTTATATATTTATATATTTATATATTTATATATTTATATATTTATATATTTATATATTTATATATTTATATATTTATATATTTATATATTTATATATTTATATATTTATATATTTATATATTTATATATTTATATATTTATATATTTATATATTTATATATTTATATATTTATATATTTATATATTTATATATTTATGTATTTATGTATTTATATATTTATATATTTATATATTTGTGTATTTATATATTTATATATTTATATATTTATGTATTTATGAATTCATATATTTATATATTTATATTTATTTGTTTATATGTTTATATATTTAGGTATTTATATATTTGTATTACATTAATTTTTTATTATTATTATGAAACAAATTAATATATTTGTATTTTCAGGGAAAACTAATCCAGTTTATTACAGTCTACGGCTTGCAGAAATTATATTATGTACATTATTAGTTTATTATATTACAAATTAATTAATTTATCATTTCAGATGAAAACTAATTCAATTTATTACAGCCTACGGCTAAGAGCAATTATTTCATTAATAGATTATGCTTTTAGGAAACATTTGCTGATACACCTGAATGGGGGCACACTGCTGTTGATGATAAGAAATGAAATAATGCAGAGCAGCCCGTCAAAATTGTGTTTGTCTTGTGCTAACATTAGTTAAATATTGGCTTCCGGAAAACCGGGTCAAATCTGTTATTACTAACATGCCCTTCCTTTCCTTACACCACAAAAAAAACACTAACTATCGATCGCTTAGGTGTCAGTAACCGGGTCGAGTCTGTCACAACTAACATTCCTTCCATTCCTTCGGTTTTGTTATATGTAACACGGGTGTACGGTGGTGCCCGGCATTCCGGGAGTTCCTGGTTCGTCCTTGGCCGTACACTCTAATCAATCAATCAATCAATCAATTTAATTTATTTATTGCAACAAAAATCAGACACAATAGTACAATTATAATTAATTATTATACATAATTACTAAAATACGTGAACATAGATGATATTTTGGAGAATATAATTGGACTAAATATAAAGAAACAAAAAAAAATTTAAATAAAAAAAATTTTGATGTTTCATTTGTTACCTACAAACCAATGATTTTAACCCCCCCAAAACTAAATATGTACCTAAAGTTTTGCACGACATGAAAGGTAAATTTGTATTAAAATTATACTTTACCAAATTTTACGATTTACCTTGAGTAAGGTACGCAGCCTAAGGGTCTAAAATATAAATTAAAATTCACGCATGTGAAGTTTAGTTAGCCATAAAAATAACCCAAAAAATATTATAGAGGTGTGCGTCTTTACTAAACACAATAAAGTTCTTTTTAACATGAAAAACCCGAAATTTTTGAAATGTTTAATCTCACAAACTAATTTTAAATAAATTTAAACTTAAAATGTGGAACCTTTTTTATTTTTGTTTACCCTCCTTTTTAGTACGGTAAATGAATTTACCCAATACGTAAAAAGTAAGTAAATACAGTAATTACCTTGGATTTGGCCCACAGCCTTAACTGTCAATATTTAACTAGCATAGCTTACAGTGGTTTACGGACTTAGCCATATATATGGCATATGAATGATCAGACCACTGATAGGAATTAACCAAAGTGTCATTACCGAACGATGGGAATAAGACATTTTCCGTAACCATTTTCCATATTATAGTTTATGTTGAACGATTCATAAAAGTTCTTATATATTAATCAGCATATAGCACATATGTGTTTGGGATCTGGTAAGCACAATCATCTGTGGATTGACTCGATTAGCATATGATATTTCTAACGGTTACTTTTTAAAATCACCGCACTGACCCCACATATGTTTGTTTTTGCAGTAACTGACAAAGTGCCTCGAACTAGGATTATTAATTTAATTGAACATGAAAATGTGTTTATTAATAGAAAGTTTCTTCTTCTTTGAAAAGTGTTCCGCAATATTGACGCTTAAGGGTTAGATTGGAAAGACATACCCCACCACGTCTTGTATGTTGCACTCACAATTCTTTTGAACACCAAAACTTAAAATTAATATCCCTTTTCGAATGTTGCAAGAAAAATGTAATGAATTCTTTAGTATATGTTGTATTCGTATTTGAATCTGCCTTCTTTAACACAATCTGTCATCCTCAAAATATGTATTGCAGCTGTGCTATTGTCTTTATTACAGAAACAAAACCACGCAAGTATTTCTATAATAATAACAAGTTTGATTTCTATTTTGAAGCACTACCAATGATGAATAAGTTACATTACTTTTAGGCAGTAAACACTTTTCTATTATTTTACAATTTTAAAGTGGTAATTGTGCTTTCCCATGGTTTGAATTTCATTTATGTTACTTTAATTAAAAAAAGATAATAATTTTTTTTGGTGTCGTTGGGTCTTTATTTGTCGATTTCCTTACGAATTCACATAATTATAAATCGTTTATGGTTATGCCATCGCGGCTTAATTTATATATAACCGATGTTTATAAGGTTTCCGACTGACTTTTTGATACACTTGTTGATAAACTGTAAATTTGTTGATATACTGCTACATTTCGATTATGAACACAAATCGTCTAACTTTGGTTGACGGCTTACCGATGTTGTTAGGTATTTTAAATCTTTGCTTTATAGTAGCGAAATAATTTTGTTCATGACTATTGTTTTGTCGAACTCCATGATTAATAATACCACCCTACAGAGGTAAATAAGGTAAATATTTTTTAATAACAGGAATAGGAATTTAAATTGGTAAATGTTACTTGATTTATTAATACATTGTATGAGTTAAATGACGACAACACAATAAAACTTTAACAGTGGCCTCTTTTGATCTAGAACTAGAGCTATTAGTTACCAAACCATAAGTTGCTGTTAAGTATTCAATTATATTCATACTAATGCATTTAATACTGAATTAAGTTCTGCAAACGAAAAGTCAATAACAACTGAGTCAAATACAGGCCGTTTATTAAAATTAGCATCAACATAAAGTCCAAACGATTTCAGTCAACCACCAATTGAGTTAACAGTATGACTTGGACTCATCATATATGTCATGAAAAATGACAACGCTACATCAAAATTTGAGCTGCTAAGATAAGAGTATATGAAAATACTGTGTATAATGCATAAAGGGCAAACTACCAGTAGCATATATTACAAGAAGCACATATATTACCAGTAACATATACATTGAAAGGTTTTAATTTTTAAAAGCATCTCGCATACATTTTAATATATCGTTTTGCATCATTTTTTGAATATATTTATCGTTCTGAAATTGGCTTTGCTTCCACTCTTTAACAATCTACTAACTGGGGTAACCTTCCTTTTAAAAAGCTTGGTTTTATGTCATGACATGCCGTAAAAGGTGAGATTGTATTTTTGAAATCCAAAATCCTATATAGCTTTTTTAGTAGTGACTTTATTTCCACGTGTACATGATGCCGATATATTAACAATTCTGCTTTCGATTTAGCAAAATTGGTTCCCGCTGATCCAACAAATATTTAAAATAAGAGTATCCTCACTTATTTTTGAAGTATGTATTCCGATGTGATGCATTGCAATATGCAACCCTATACGAGATTTAAAAAAATGTAACTCTATAAGCAATTTTATCTATAATTTGGTTTGCAAAAGACCTGAAGTTGACGGAAATAACCAAATTTGTATTTTATGTAATGGTCCTTCTATTTTGGGGATATTTCAATTTAAAATTTATTTAACAGCCGTTTATTTACACTAATGCTTTGTTAAAATTGGCCGATCGTGATTTGCATTCAAGTGTATTGCCAGTTTCCTTAAATGTATAGAAGTTGGGGATAATTTTTGCCCAACCTAAGTTAACATTTTCTTTAATATCTGTACTTTTTTATGAATATATATATATATATATATATATATATATATATATATATATATATATATATATATATATATATATATATATATATATATATATAAACTCAATTCTGTTTTTATGCGATAGATACATTTCTCAGAAAAATCATAAAAAAATCGCATAAAAAAAGACACTACCTATACATTGAATAATTAGGGATAAGTTCCATGATTTCAAAAACCGCATAAAACCAAATAAATAACCAAAAAATCGCATAAAAAGGACGACGTTACCCTTCTTGGAGAGGATTAGGATTGGGTCCCTAAAGGTGTTTCAGAGAAAGGAGGATTATAGCTTTAAAACAAATTGAAATCACGGGTCCAAAATTAGTTTTTTATAACACTTTTCTTAGAAATTAAATGATAATTACCTAGTCATTATCTTCACTTGCACCAGCAATGCCCGCGACCGTTTGTGAACTGGTACGTAATCGCTATCATCGCTGCTATAGATAGTCAACAATTCGGGTGACGAAATTAATTCTCCCTCATTACATCCAATGCTAATTTCAACGGCTGGTGGTTTTGCTTCTTTGGCAACAAAATATGTTATTCAACTTTGCGATGATTTCTGAAATTGTTGTGCAGTTTCCTGATAGCCAGAAATGCAGTTCTTCAGGTCACGCAAGAATTTAAATGCATGTTCAGATTTCCGGTCATTATTAACAAAAATATTTTCTAATGAGTTGCAAAGTTGAAGATTTTCTCGAATTATTTTGCAGTGAGTGGGGCAGGTTCACTGTCTTCTATACATCACTATTATTTTCTGGATCTAGGACCGGATCCAATAATTCGACAAAATCATCATCACTTAAGCCCTTTTCCACAAGCAATTCATCGACATTATTCTTGTTAAATGTATCAAAACCTCCACCGTCAATGTCATGTGGTAAAGTTATAATTTCAGCGGAAACCTTGATTAGTTGCGATTCTATGTTTGTAATGCATCGAGGCCAAAAAGTTTTCAACACGCAATTAAAGTTTGTGGCTGTAGGTGTAACTGGCTCATTATAAAATTGATTCAAAATAAATTGGAAGGTTCGTTTTACATAATATGATTTAAAAGTAGCAATTATGCCTTGATCTAATGGCTGAATAAGGCTCGATGTATTAGGTGGAAGAAACACCATATTAACATTTGGATCTTCTAAGTTTGGATGCGACGAAGCATTATTTACAATCAACAGAAATTTAAAATGAAGTCCCTTTTGCTTCAAATAAACTATAACTTCCGAAATGGAACAATTATTAAACCACTCGGTGAAAACAGCAGATGTCACCTAAGCCTTTTTATTTGCAATCCAATGTACTGGTAATTTTTTGAAACCTTTACCCTTTATGGCCAGTAGCCTTAGCGATCGATTAATAAGCAGCGGTTTGAGCATCCGATCTCCCGATGCAATGCTACAAAGTAGAAAGGTTACTCTATCTTTGGCTGATTTAAAACCATTTGCTTTTTTCTCAGCTTTCACAATGTATGTTTGGGTGGGAATTTTTTCCAGAATAACCCCTTCTCATCTGCGATGAAAATCTGATTAAAACCGCATAAAAGAAAATTGCATAAAAACAGAATTGAGTATATATATATATATATATATATATATATATATATATATATATATATATATATATATATATATATATATATATATATATATATATTTATTTATTTATATATATATATATAAATATATATATATATATATATATATATATATATATATATATATATATATATATATATATATATATATATATATATATATATATATATATTTATATATATATATATATAATAACGCAAAAGATAGCTTATACGGTTTGTACTTCCACTGAGCTCATTACAGTATGTTCATTACCATTTTTTTGGCAGTACCTGTTCTATACTATATTATAGGACCTCATATCATAATAAATTTATAAAACTTAAAAAGTAGTTAAATCAAATATTGTCATAGTAAAAAAATCGTTAAATCCAATTTACTACCATAACATTTTCAAGGCCACTTGCGAGTAAAATATTTCCATTTCCATTTAGACTTTAAATTTATTTATTGTTAATATTGCGACAGTACATAGGTGATTAATTTAAAAACATAAAAAAAAACTTTATGAAGATATCTCTGCGTATCATAAGCCTTAAGCTGATTTTATGACATATCCAACCGTTGTTCGTATTTTAAGGATGAATGCTTTTCAAAATAAATTTATCAAGCTTCCTAATGTTTTACATTTAATCAAATTTAAAATATAAAAAATTCAGCAAAAAAAAAAAAACTTTTATCATAAATCCTTTCCATTACACAACATAAATATATACAAAACATAAATTCGGCACATATACACATTTAAATGTGAAGATGTAATGACAAACATGATTTCATGATTGTAGATTGTTGAACAACCAAAAAAAAAAACTTATTCCATTTTCCATTATATAAACGGATGAAAATTTGAATCATGATATGTAATTCAATTAGATAAGTTACGGGACATATTATCATTTCTCCGAGCTCTGGTATTCTATATACATGTTATACATGTTGTGCTACATAATTTCCATTAAGCAACTATACCAAAATATATAAATGTATCTATATATAGTGGGAAATTTAATTTATATTTGGATTAGTAATCTAATTCTTCGAGCATACTAAAACTAACTGTAAATTTATTTACCAGAAAATATGCTGGTATCTCTGCGTGCTTTATTAACTTTGTTATAAATATTATGAGGACAGTATTATTAGACTTGTAAATAAATCTGATAAAAATTGGCCGTACCATATACCATTTTCTAAAGTTAGCATATGGAAAAAAAATAAAAATCTAAATGGATTTAAACAAAAATTTCCATCTGCACACATCGAAAGAACGTTACAAACATAAATTTTATGTAAAATTAATTCTATTAAAACTACTGATGAATTTCAAAACTCGTGTATATATATATATATATATATATATATATATATATATATATATATATATATATATATATATATATATATATATATACGTACATGTCTAAAAAACTTTAACTGAAACTTTATGTTTGTGGAGACGAGGATTATATATATATATATATATATATATATATATATATATATATATATATATATATATATATATATATATATACATATTATAAACATGTACATGTATTGTAGGGATATCTAAAATCTACAGAAAAGTTAGGCTATATAGCATACAAAAATTTGATTATTGATTCGACTCGAAGAAGAGGATTTTAAACATGTTAGCACAAAAAAAAGAAGAAAACTTTACATATATGAAGCAAAAAGATTTTTCATTTTAACCTCAACTATATTTGAGTTGGAAAAAAATACAAAATCTCTATTTTATCACGAACCGTTAAAATTCCATTATGAGTTTGAAAACACTTTGAAACTGAAACATTCACCAAACCAAACCAAAAAAAAAGTTCAAAAATGGTAATTTTGAAAGAAATTATTTTTGCAAATTTATAACAATAAAAACGTGATAAATGACATTAAAACGCGTTTTGTTCTTCATGTCAACGCGGCATTAAAATTATATTAACAATATGGCGGTGGTAATATTTGTTGTACTTATCCCTGGTATAAATATATTCTGGGATTTTTATTATTTTTTGTGTGGCATTTTGTCATTTCACTTTTAGATTTTTATCCACAAATTTCTTGTCGTTGTGTAAATGTACATTATACCAATTTTTTTTTTGTTCTGGATTAATTATCCACCATCATCAGAAACAACATAATTTTCAATTAAACGTCTAATGGTTTCATTGTATATACGGTATGCGGTAATTTATGGTGTTCCACAAAAAAAAAACATTGTGGTAATTTGATTTGTATCTGTTAGCAGACACAATTATTACTGTATGATCCCACACACTTGAGGCAAATTACATAGCCCACCCACACTATTTTATTTTTCTATAAAATGTGTGTACAGTATAGTAATTTACATCGATTGCCCCAAACTAATTTTATCGCTGCATTGAAATCACTTTTTTATGGCTCAGTAATATTTTTTTTTTTATATACTTAAGTGGAATAAAAATTATATTAGACATAAAATTTATGAATAACGAGTCAATTAAATCATAAAACACTCAAATTTTTTTTTTATATATTTAATATGAATCGTGCAATTTAATAAACTTACGAAACTGTCTAATATGTAAATTAACAACGGGCACCCTTCTATTTGGCATAACGAAGCAACTGATATAATCCCAGAGATAGCAGACCACTTTGCTAATTTCATTTTATTTTGGTTCCAGGCACAGGTGTATAATATGTTTTCATGCATAATTATATCCCTTGACTATTGATTTTAGAATTTTGTTGTATAGAGTGTTGTAACGTGCTTTGTCTGTTTAACGGTTATTTCATTTAATTTTCGTGATAAATAATTTTTTTGAACCTGTACTTCATATACATTTTAGAATTGACTGTAAGCACTCAGTTAACAAGGTCTGATGAGATAACAATTAGTTTTAAAACTAATAAAATAAAGTTTAAATTGGCCCCATTTCCTACCCTCTAATCTCTTAGTATTCCATCCAGCCACTTAATTACTTCATAGTTATCTTTCATACAAATTAAAAAAAACACTCAATTCAAAAACACTGCAGTTTTGATAACTGACACCTTGATATACAGCTTTTGAGATTAGTACAAAGTTTCTATAAAACTTCTATTCTTTCTAACAACCATCACTGGCACAAAAATTTTACTATACCAAATAATTTAATGAAAAGATCTTGAGCTCTTATATTCACTAGTCCGTTAAAACTTCATCTACATACAAACTCGACCATTCTGCCAAACACTTACACATATTAATATAAACGAGGATTGAAAATACCACCAAAACAAGCAAACCCCATAACAAAAGGAGTTATTCACCATACCTAAAGAAGAAAGTATTTTCAAACAGAAAGTTTCGGCGTCAGTAAAGATGGTTTGAAAAATTCTAAGCGACCAACAATCTTCGTAAAATAAAAATGATATATAAAGCAGCCAGCAGTGATACTTCTGCTGTTCGTGAATTTATAAATGTTGCGAGATTTTGTTCCAGAACAGATGTTTAATGTAAATAAGTCTAATTTTTACTGGAGAGCAGAAGTGGCTAAAAAGCGTTTAACACTTCTTGGACGTAATAATTTAGGGGATTTCAAATTGAATCCACTCTTTATATACGTATCTTAAAACCCAAGAGCTTTAAATGGTTATGATAAATATTTTTGCTTGTCATTTGGAGATCCAACAAGAAAGTGTGGGTGACATCGTGTATTTTCGAGGCGTGGTTTAAAAAGGTCTTTTTCCCTCTGTTAAATCATATCTTTAACGGAAAACTCTAAATTACGAAACGTTTGTTTACAATGGTCCCTCTCATGCTGCCTACTTCTGTGGTTTATCTGGTAGCGTAAGGATGAAATATTTATCTAGAAATACTACTGAATTGACCCAGCTAACGGAATCATAAACTAGGATGACCTAGTAAAGGAATACAACTAACACTGGACTTATTTTTTTTCACCGATTGCTTCTACGTCAGTTAATGTCCTAAAAACTAAAGTCATAAAGATTTGGAATTTGATGTGAATTTCTACGTTGATCTGAACTCTAGCTCTGTATCATAAAAACAAACAGCCATAAGCACACATGATGTGACCCAAATACACCATAGTCAAAAGCAGTTGCACTAGAAGCACATCATAAAAAGGTGGTCCAAAAATTAAAACAACAACCGTTCAGCAACCTAGAATCAGTCCAGAAATAGGAGGAAAAATAAGTTCCAGTTGTTTCAAAAAAACCGAAAGAAAAACCTCTATTATGTTAAAATGATACTCTGAATATAAAATACCCAGCCGTTGAAGTTTAACAAAACTGCACAAAACTCAGAAATTAAGTATAGCAACTTAATCATCCGATTCTAAAACAAAATCAAAATCTGGACAAATATAAATTGGACTCATAAAAGTGTAAAGCAATCCATCACGGTTACAAATCAAAGTTTGGTGTAGCAGGTGAATTTCAGAATACATCATTGAAACTCAAATTCGAAAGGATTTTCCAGCAACTCTTTCGATAAAACCAGCCACCTGGAGCCAAAATGGAATCTTAAAATCGACTTCAAATAGAGACTAATGCAGTTTCAAGGCCAGAAATCAGGATTAATAAATGTTTTCAGGTACCTGAATCGAGGTTTGGAATCCTCGTCAAGAACTATGCAAAACATATATGCACAGTAAAAAATTAATAGTGAAAAAAAAAATGGTTTCAGTAATAGAAATGAGAAATTATCATACACAGCGTGGTATGCTTACTGAAAGGCTTTTGCAAATCTCAAATACAAACAATAAATAAAGTAACGGCATAACAGTTTTTGAGCACAAAGCGACTTGATAAAGCAGGATGCGTGATAATAAAGCACATTTCGATAGTCGAGACAATGCTTGTGAAAAAGATTAGATAACCACCTCAAAGCTTTCAGATTTATACATGTGAACACACTAGGACGTAGGTTATTACTTACAAATTGGAAATGTTTGAATATGTCATTATTAAAGACAGGTCACCGGTCGTATAGTGATGGTTGGCTTGAACACACCGCGGTTGTGAGTTCGATCTCCTTCAATGCCTCAACCAATTGTGTGTAAAACTATTCGTTGGAATAACCACCTATAACGATCACCAATTGTAAAAATATGGTCTGAAATATCTTGAGAAAGATTTCAGTAAAAGGTCAACTTTGGCCTATACGTTTGTTATTGAATATTCATTCATATTCGTTATATATCAATGGGAAAGGCAGATGTTGGTGAGAAAAAACTAAAGATAAAAGAGGTAACGGTAGATAGGTGCACAGCAAATTAATGATGAAGCTGTAGCTGACCATGTATCGTGAGAATAAAGCCAAGCTTTCAACAGATGCACTGTGGAAAACAGGAAAAGTAGTGTTATTAATGTTTAAAAGTATTAAATTCAAAGCTAATTGGATTGTGGAGAACATCAAAGCTGATGGATAAAAGATAAAAGAAATTTTAAATCTTTGCACCAATCTTGAATTATAAAAAGAAGACCATAAGATGATTAGACCATAAAATAGGAAAAAAGAATGCTACTGCCAAAAAAATACAATGTACTATCCAGTAATTAAGAATGGAGACATTTACTCATACCGCGATAGACGTAAAACGCTTTGTGAATAGAACAGGATTTGCAGTAAGAGATTTGGTGTTATATACAACAAAAAGTAAAAAAAGGATAGTTCCTAAAATTACAAAAAAATTACAAAATCATTAAACAGATCAAGATGAGATTCATCAACATCAGGTTGATGATACATTTCAACGGCAGAGCCGGAGAAGGTTCTGTTTGTAGACAGAATTAAAGTAAGAGTAATGTAATGATCATAAACAGGTTGCGGTGGTGTTTGATTACATTTTTTAATAAAATATTCCAATTCTACGTCATTCTAAACAAACAGCGTTTCAGCATCATATCAACAGTGTCTAGTCGCTTAAAGTTGAATCATAGGATTTCATATTTTCTCTTGCTTCTATCGTGATATTTTAAAGTTTAACAACAAATAACTTTACTTCTTTAACACTTCTTTAACCTGTACCTACAAAGAAATTGATTGAAAAACGGTCCAAATACCTTAACCTGTATTTTGAATACCCGAAAAAATTGAACATGAAAATTGAGCCCTATTTCAATCAAAAGCACCTAAGAAGATAATACACAGCATGATTTATCGTTCCTGGTGGTATTCGCCGCTTTGTAGAGAATTGTGTTGTTGATGTATTTATAGTCTACTTTGCAGTGTATCTTAGAAATTGTTTCAAATTGTCTTAGTTTTTCCATTTGATTGATGACAGGTCCGACCAACTTGGGAATTTATATGTTAATATTGCTCTATTTAGCTGTTTGTAGCATATTAGTTTTATCCTTTTCTGCAAGGAGCTTGTATAAAGTAGTACTAATTTTATTCAATTGCTTGTTATTACAGCTTTCTGGGTAATCGACTTGATGTGTTTGTATGGCTTATAGTTTGTATTTCACTTGACGAGAATTCTTCATGGCTGTATTTTTGATTTGGATGTTCCTACTTTTTATTTATTGTGCTTGTTAGTACTTTATTCCCTTTGAATATTATTGCTTCGAATTTACTGATGTTGGATTTAATCTTACAATTGTTAAAATATTCACTAAGAATTCTAAAATAAATATTTAGCCTGCTTGATTTTCCTTTTCGATGTATATTAAATGATATCATCTGCATAAACGAGAATCTTATGGGAGTTGATATAGGAGTTGGAGTTGGAATATCTGATGTGAAGAGAGTATAGTATGGGCTCTAACAGAGAATCCTAATTGATTAAGAGGAACGAGATTATGTTCGTCAGAGTAGTCTTGAATTATTTCTAATACAAATTTACGTAGATTTTACTAGCGTTTGGTAGGAGGGAGATTTACCTGTAACTTGTTGCCAAATCAGATGATTATTTGTATAAGGGAGATATAATGGCTGATTTCTAGAGATCTGGAAAACAGCCTAAGTTGCAGCAGTTAATGCCTAAGTTAATGATGTCTGTTAGAGTTTTAATGAAAGTTGAGAATAATTTTTTTAATGCGTAGTTGGGAATTTAATCTTTACCTGCAGAATTTTTATTATTTTTTGGTTTTATATAGAATATGATGTCATTCTTTGTTGTTAATCTTTTCTTATGTTGCTGTTTAGTGGAAGTTTTCGGTAGTTGATTCTTTCCAAAATGTATTAATGGTTTTTTGAATGTCTTTATATAATTCTGCACCTGTTTGTTTATTGTGTCAGTGAGCCAGTCATACCGTAGGAACTTGTTCTGTGTAAGGATTTTTTCAAAAAAGTCTTCTAATATACTTGCTTTTGCTATAGATCGTCTGTTATTTATTTATATGATGATATTTCAGGGTTGGTGGATTTGGATGTTTGTCAGACTGTACGTGTTCAAGATGGCTCAACACTTAATGATACGCCACTGTTTTTAATGCTGACCATCCATCACGACATCTGTTATTGTTATTATTATTAATATTGTTTTTTTTTTCTATGTTAGTTGCTATCAAGAATAGCGAGTTACTATAAATTTGTATGTAATACCCATATTATTTACCCATAAATAATATTGGGTAATTTTTTATGGCATTGGTTAATATTTTTTGAAAACAATAGATGTCTCTCCCCAAAGTAGGGGGAATGTCATAAAATGGAATGTCATAAAATATTGTAAATAAAAATTGTTTAGTCAGTCGAGAAATAACACTTCAGCGATTAAGTTGTTATAAAAAATACAGTGAGAACAAATAAACAGTGATTTTGATATACCGCATTACCAAATTTTAACTTTAACCCGCCTCCACCTAGACAAGAGATATACAGCATTGATAAATTAAAACCCGCTTTTACCTGGACAAGAGAAGATACCGCTTTAATAAAAACAACCAACAAACGCATTCAACTGGACACGAGAAAATAAAATAAGAATTTGGCATAAAAAATTTTATGGATTTTGGGGATTGGATCTTGGACAACGCCTCATTTTTGGCCACAAGATTGCAACCGAGTCCATTGGCATTTAGACAGTACGTGTCTTTGTAGCGTGTTTGTTAGTATTTCTTCTAGCCTTGATGCCATCTATATTTATATTTTGATAAGGACTCTATTGGTTGGTATGTGAATGTCATAAATCTTTGACTTTAAATAGTCGATTAGATCATTCCAATTAACAACACTACAATTCGGTATTTGTTTTAGAGGTTGTCTTGGGATTCTAAAGTTTAATGTAATTTTTAGCTCTAATGCACGATGGTCGGATTCGAATAAGTCATAGGGTTTAAGGTTTGAAAAGTTACATTCGTCATGATAACCCGGTAAAATATCAAGATGTTTAACTATGAGCTTCAGTCATCTTTATAGTAGCATGATTGGCTTGTGTGCAAGAGTTAAATATTTCCATTGAGCCACTGGGTATTGAACCATTTCACTAAATTGTCTCCGCTGAAAGTTGTGTTACCCTAAAAGCTTTGTTTGCGTTTAAGTCCTATCCAAATATAACATGGGCGTTGGTGTGAGATTTAAGTATCATTATTTTTATTAGGTCTTGAGTTATAAGGAACAGACAGCTTGTGCGCTTGGTGTAAAATATGCGAATACTACAATTATCTCATTTTTATTATTTGAAATTTTAATTATGGAAGTTTCAAGGGAGTGTTTGTTAGGGGGAATTTTTATTGCTGAATATCTTGTTGTACACGAATTCCGCAAGACCTCTCCTTTTATTATGAAGGTGGTCGTGTCGGATAAACGTGTAGTTCGTAAATTAAATTAATATTAAGCTGCACTGTAGTTAGGGTTTAGTTTGGCAAATCATTAGATATCAGTCTTTTCAGCGAATAACTGGAAAAGTGCTCGTATTTTTGTAACTGGTTCACTGGTAGCGTTGTAGCTAGAATTAAAGTCATGGAACTGTCAAAAATTTTCTGCGAAATTTAGGTCAAACTTATAGTAAGGTATGGTTTGTCAGTGACGATAACCTTGATTTGAAGTAACTTTAATTGTACATTTGCCCGTTTCTACTTTTTGTTCTTCTTGTTGATGTCTTATTTGTTCTTTTCAATAAAGGCCAATTGAAGTTAAAAGGAAATTTAAGTTAAATAGGTGAAAAGATGATAAAGTGTGTAAAAGGTAAATATTTGTATAGATTGAACAGATATTTAATCGTTTAATTGAAGAATCAAATCATAAACCCGTTGACAGGTAAAAACTGTTGACTAAATCCATTAAAATAATATTAGTTTTTGTGATGTACGTTTACAGTTTTGTTATAAATTATATATATAGTTATAGAACGATTAATATTTAGTTTACTAAAAATTTAAATTTATAATGTAGCATAATATGACATGTGGGTTGATAGCATGTATAAATTGAGTGCAACTAACATATTACCATGTAACGATCATAAAATTTTACCTTAGCAGTAATAATATTTCGTTTTTATTAATTCAAACCATAAAATAATATTTCTTCGACAATCTCACACTATATCCTTTTTATTAAATCGTAATTTACTATAAAATTTACGTGGAGGTATAATAAAACAAAATTCCAAGAAAATACATGTAATAATATATGTTTGTATGTAATGTACATATATATGTGGTGGTAAATTGTTATATTCGAATTCCCTTTACGATATCTGCTTGAACTTACAAAATATGGATAAACGAGTGTACACAGTATACAGTGTATAAAGCTCCTTATAATTAAAAACTAATATTAGCAATGATAGAAACGAGATTTATTATTTTCCTTGGCAGGTCACGCGATTCGATAGTTAATTCTTTTCATAAACCACCAACATATACACTATATATGATAACACTACAAAAAAGTAGTTTGCAGATGTGATTACCACAAGAGAATAAATAACCTAAATGTAGAGCTAATTGAATAGTTTGTAGATACCAATAAAAAATCGATCATATCATCAACATATAATATATAATGTTAGAAATATATTGAAAAAACGTTCAAATAAAATAAATATTCCAGGTAATCTAATCTGTTTCTCAACAACTATACATGTAGGCTTTGTGGTGGCATAAACCACCATATAACATATACCTAACAATAAAACATCCTTATGAATATTGTATATAATACATCAGCATCCATTCAAATATTTGAACTTTCCAACTTATCTTGTCTCCTTACACAATATAAAATATGTTTGTACGTGATTTAATTCGGCAGCATCGCACTTTTCATCTAACGTACGTATATATACTTATATATTTTATTGATTTCGATTTTTCTTTTTTTTATTTGTATTTGGTATAGATATACATACGAATGAAGATAGATTGATCTAGCATCTAGATATGTATAAAATGCGTGAGATAATCATTCCCCAGTTTCCTATTTATGTATATTCATTTCTAGGTTTTGTGTTGTGTAATAACAATAACAATAATAATAGATAGAAGTGTTATCATATATCGATAATCTTGTTACATAAATAAATTTATGTTTTCTCATAAACATGCAATAAAAATTATTTGTACCATAACAAGGGATGTAACATTCTATATACTTTGTATTTTATGCATTCAATTTAAGTAAAATATTGACACAAATTTAAACAGTTGGGTTTATTGTAGAATCTGTCATATAAAGTCAGTATCACCTATGGGATATGGAATGGCTTGTAATAGGGTTGTCGAGTTAATTAGTTTCGGTAAACACAATATTTTTGAAGAGAAGTTATACTCTTCTCTAGCTCCCCAGTATTTTATGCTTAATGTTCGTACTTGGGGCCTATAATGATTTAAATTTTGATATTTGAATGGTTAACTAGGACCCCTCTAATTTGAAAGTTTTTAGTTTAAAATACGAACAATTTTCTTTTCTTTTTAAAAATGTGTGATACATAATATCAATCTTACACTCACTTCCACCTATTTTTGAAAACAGTTGGAGACAATTTTCATTCAAAATGTTAATGTTCAAAAAGCACTATAAAATCGAACCATTCCAGCATTTATGCTCATTTTGAAAGCTTTTGATTAAAATCGAATGCGATGTTTGATTCATTATATAGTTGGTATACGTCCTGAACTACATGGATGAGTCAGTCTTGTTGTCTCGTTCAATCTCTTCTTGTATGTCTCGTACAAAACAGTAATTGACATAGGGTTAAATGCATCACACAGGGTTGAATGACGTTGAAATTATTGTCTTGGAGATGTCATTTGGCTCGATGGGAATTTCGTAGAATGTTCGAACCAAATCTACCATCGTACCCGGTTTTGCAACTTATTTGAGGTCAGCGGGTTTTCAGACAATGAGTAAAGCTATGCTTTACTATGACTCAGTGTTAAAACTATCTCGTGAGATCTCACGTACCTGCTGAGAAGATTAAACATCTCTGGTCCAATATATATTTTTGTCTAATATAGTCAATGATGGGTCCTGCATTAACGTTAGTGAACCGACGGGAAATATTTAAATGCAAGGATCAACGTTCTTTTAAGTCAACTATCAGACGAGTTATTTTTAAAAAATATGCTCCTAAAATGGGAATGGATACCTCGGCGATAATGAAGCCTCAAACAAAATCTCTTCTGAGCCCACAAGATATCCTGCTTAATGGTACATTCAAAATCAATCAATCAATCAAAAAAATTTGAAAGCTTTTCATTAAACTATCAACTGCACAGATCGGCTTTGTATTACGTGTTTTTTTTTAAACGTGTCTTTCCGGCGTATTCATAAACAAGTAAAGTTTTAGCAACTTAGGTGAAGTTAGCCCGAAAAATATCCCTATTTCGGGATATTATTTGGGATATTATGCAGTGTCAGTACCATACGATGAAGAACATACTTTTTCTGAAAACATTTCCATACAACAATTTCTGTTAACTGATTCATAAAAATGATCATATGTTAACCAGCATAGCTCTGCTCACAGAAGTTTATAGCATATGGCATATGGATGATCAGACCACTGCTACGAATAAACTGTAATGTCATTACCATACGATGGGGAATACTATTGTATGGAAAATGGTTTCGGAAAATGCTTATTCCCCATCGTATAGTTTTGACACTTCGGTTAGTTATTATCACTGGTCTGATCATATATGCCATATGCGGCTAAATGCGCAAACCTTTGTTAGTAGAGCTATGTTTGCTAACATATGAGCATTTTTATAGTTTAAAATGATTGTTTGCTAAGTGTTAAGATGTATTGAGTTTTAAAATCATAAAATATTTTAGTTTTATTGTGTTTGTGCAAAATTTCGGGATGAACAGGCTTTTATGGATTTTTTTTCGCGTTGAAAGACTTTTTATTGTATTTAGTAAAGACGCACACCATTATAATATTTTTCGGGATAATTTTCGGGCTAACTTCACGTACGTGCCAGCACAAGAGTAAACGAGTGCTTTATGAAAAGAAAATCTTGTTGAAAATTTATTGACAATTTTATTTGTTGGATGTCCAGGAAAATTTTGTGTTTATTGAGTGTTGTGACGTATTTTGTCTGTTTAACGGTTGTTTCATTTAATTTTCGTGCTAAATAAGTTTTTAAATCCGTAATTCATATACATTTTAGAAATTTGAGTGTAGTAAGAGTGTGGTGACGGCTTTAGTCTGTTTAATGGCTCAATATTTTTTTTTTTGATCTAAAGTTTATAAAAAATTTTTTTTATTAAAGTCTAATGCCCGATTTCAGAAAAATACAAGTTAAGAGCCTAACCGCCTAAGGCTTAGTTAACTTTCATATGTAATTTTGATTTTATGACGAAAATCAAACTGATTTATTTCTGTGGCATAGTTCGTGACCACACTAACAAGTTTGTTAACTGTAAAAAATTGATCGTCTAAATATTTAAACCACGGCATTTAAACAAATCTGTTTAATTACGAAAGTTAATTATGCGTTAGTTAACCGGCTCGTTACTTGTATTTTTGTGAAACCGGGCATAAATAAATCAATTTACCTAATTATAATTCACTTAGAAGCTTACTGAATTGATCAATTTCTCAGAACTTACTGACTAAGGTCAAAATTGTACGCATGAATAGTTTAAGTTTATTTTGACCGAGCAATTGGCGCGGTGGTTAAAGCTGCGGAGTTTGGGATGGGAGGTAGCGGGTTCGAACCCCAACGGGGCAGGGTTGCAAAAGGGATTTTTCATCACCTGATTACGATAGGTGATGACTATGAACACAACTATGACCCCCTGTTGAAGTGCAGAGTCTATGGGCCGAACTATCATCCATGTCAATACAGGCTGGCATAGAGCAATGCATTGCGCAGATGGATATTCAAAAAATCGCGAACCTGTATTCGTGCATCCTCGATTTGGCCCTCGTTGGCGTAAAGTAAGGATGTTAAAATAACCATGAAAGAGTTGGGTGAGCTGAGGCCTCAGAAAAAGATTGTAGGGTAAGTTTATGTTGCATTTTTCTCCCACCTTCAATCATTCAATGCTTAATCTCGACTTTTCTAAATTCTACGTGACACAAATCCAACGATATTGTTAACGTTTTTAGAACAGACAAGCGCTTCCTAAGGGAACTTACATTTTTTTTGTCATTTAATACCGGTTTTTATGTCTAAGGTAATCTTAGGTTTTCGCATAATTTTAAAATGTTCTAGTTTGACCAGCTCAAACAATTGGAACCATTTTTTTTTTTAAATTTATATACATTTTAATATTTAGTGTGTATTGTGGGTTGTTGTGGCGTATTTTGTCTGTTTAACTGTTATTTTATTTAAATTTCGTGCTAAATTATTTTTTTTTTCAAATCTATCACTTTTGATTCTTGTGTGCATTGAGGTAGTTGTGGTGTTTTGTCTTTTTAGCAATTATTTCATTTAAACTTCGTGCTAAATAATTTTTTATCGAATCTTGAATTCATTTATATTTTAGATTTTTGTGTGTATTGAGTGTGTTGTAGTGTTTTTTGTCTGTTTAACGGTTATTCCATTTAAATTTTTTTCTAAATATTTTTTATTTCTAATCTGTAATTTATATATATTTTAGAATTTTGTGTGTATTATGTGTTGTGACTTGTCTTTTTGTCGTGTGTATATTGTCTTTTTAACGGTTTTTTTATTTAATTTGCATTTTAAATAAATTTTTTAAAATTTAAAATTCATAAACATTTTAAGGTTTTATATATTTTTTTTTTTAATTTGTAATTGATTTATATTTTAATATTTAGTGTGTATTGAGGGTTATTGTGGGATGTTTTGTCTGTTTAACTATTATTTCATTTAAATTTCGTGCTAAATCATTTTTTCGAATCTATCACTTTTGAAATTTTGTGAGCATTGTGGGAGTTATGGCTTGTTATGTCTATTTAACGGTTATTTCATTTAATTTTCGTGCTAAATAAGTTTTTAAATCCGTAATTCATATACATTTTAAAATTTTGTGAGTAGTAAAAGTGTTGTGACAGCTTTCATCTATTTAACGGTTATTTAATTCAATTGTTGTGGTAAATCATTTTATTAAAATTGTAATTCATACATTTTAGAATTTTGTTTGTATCCAGAATTGTAAAGGTGACCTACAGAACTTCAACTTCATAATATCTGGGCAGAAATTAGGATTTCAAATTGTCGTCACATAATCGACAAATTAGCTTCAATCAAAATTGTAATAAGAACGTGTCTTCTGGTTTTGGCAGTGTTCACTTGGATTGTTCAATGTTGATATAAAGATTTGTCACTGTTGTTAAATAATGATTGGCTAGCATTATAGTCTCGATTTTCAGTAGGATCAGTAAATGTTTAATGATGCTATAAAAAAATGTGTAATGAACAATGCGTTCGACGGTTAACACTCTCTTCAAAATGATAAATTTGAATAAGATCTAATTCTAGATTAAAAAGTCACATACGCGTTATGGTGCGTAGCGTAATTGAAGTATATCACAGAGATATATATATCAACAAATTAATTTAATGTTCTCTTTCAAGCAATGGAAGTTTAAACTTCAAGTTTTAATTTTTATAGCGACTTATAAATAACACTATCAGCTTTAATGAAATCTTTTGCATTCTGTTGAATTACACAAGTATCGAATATTTTAGTATTTGAAACTAGTACATAGAGTAACAAATGCAATTTAAATATATTTTCGCACCATGTCGAATTATCAAATTCTATAAATCTTTAAACAATTTGTACATTCTTTAAATTCCATAATCCATATATAGTTAAATAAACTTTAAGCAACACAGTATTTAACGTTACGAAGGCATACAAAAAAATATAGGGAAGAAATACGAGAAAATTTAATTGACAGCGTTATACACACACCGACCGAAGAATATTATTTTCGGTCGTCTCAAAATATTCCAATTGTGTCATGTTATATTTTCTAGCTTAAAGATATTTGTTTGAAATTAGTTAAAGTGGGTATATAACGTTAGAGCTTTGGATGAAATAAATAGGAATAGAATTGTTATGTATTACACATTTTTTTCTGTGCTTTGAGGCGATATGTTGTATATATATAAATTTATATATATATATATATATATATATATATATATATATATATATATATATATATATATATATATATATATATATATATATATATATATGGCTATATGTAAAATATATTTAATGGCAATATATACAAGAAGTAAATAAATGTTTTCATTGTTAGATGGTAGAAAACAGCAAAAAGTTTAACAATGGAAAAAAGGAAACTTTGGCGTAATACAAAAAAAAAGTATAAACTGAAACATGAAACATTTTTTACTTTTTTTTTTTTTTGCTATGCAGCCTTTCTTTTTGTTAGTTGATAACAATCCCAAATGTGTGAAAGTGGTACTCTCGTAAAACACCTTAAGGAATTTAATATTTTTTTGCATTAAAGATATTTCGTTTAAAATTCTTTTAAACTTGTTTTAATGGGTTCTGACTTTTTTGATACAGTGTTTTTTTTTTTTTTGTAATGAATGAAATTGGTGATAACTACCTACTGGCTGTTGATGATGTTGGAATAATTGTATTATCTAAAATTTGTGCAAAGTGGTAATAGAATTTTTTTGTTATAAAATTTTTTATTAAACATTTCAATTTAACGAACTAACAACAAAAAACTTATACTTGCGTCAAAAAAGGAAAAAGCCACATTTAAGAATGGATTAAGTAGCAAGTTTAGTTATACAAAGTAATTTAATTATTTCCAAGAACTAAAATGGAAAAGTTACTTAAAAGACGTTAAATGAACTGTTGGTAAAAGTCTTATTAAAATAATATCGCTTATATAAGTGCTTAAAAAATATTCAAAAAATGATACCACTTTTTGTTTGCACTTTAGTTTATGAATAAATTTGGAGAGAACAAATTTGCTTCAAGCGATTCTTTCGCATTTTTGTCAGTTAAGTTTTTAAACAATTCATTTGTTTTTTTTAAATTTTTATGAAAAAGCAGCCTAAAAGATTTTTTTTTTTAAATTTTAAGTATTCGAATAATGAGGTTCACTGCGTGTATTTGATATACATTTTAATGTGTGCCGAACCAGTGAAGCCTCATTCAGATTCCTCGTCGTATACCCATGACATTACGAGCACCGTCAAAACCAGAAATAGATGCACTTATTAACAAAGGTATAATTGCACCTGAATAATTCAAAACAAAGTGGGTTAGTAATATTTTACATGTTAAAAAAGCGAACTCATTCAGAATCTGTCTAGATCTAATACCTCTAAATGTCGCAATAAAAAGGCCCACTGTCAAAGTATAATAATTGATATATTTTTCAAAGTTTTCAAAATCAAAATTATTCTCCATAGTCGCTACAACTATGGGTTTTGGAAGTTGAAATTGTCAAAATCGAGCAGCAAATTAACAAACTTTTGGACTCCATTTAGTATATTGAGATGGTTGTGTTGTCAAAGGTATTGAAAGCGGAAGAAATTGCTGGAAATAAAGAACATGCCATCGCCTAAAATAAGTCTAATTTACTAAGATTTCTAGGAATGGAAATTGGATGCAAAATGAAGAAAATGAATTCCTGAAACTCAAAATTCTAGTGGCTGATATGAAGTTTCTAAAATATTTCGGAGTCGGAAAACAACTAACAATAGAGTTTGATTCAAACAGCACGGGATTATGTGTTGTGTATATAATATTAATGTTAGCTGAAAAACTACGACATAATCAAGAAGGAGCAAGTTCAGTTCAGTTTTTTTGAGAAAATTTACACTGCACATCATAGAAAAGTCGATGTTTGCAAAGGATAACACCATCTGGCCAAATATGTCCACAGAAATAAAAGAAAAAGTGAAATATTCGATTTCATAACCAAATCCACCTAAACAATCACATGATGTTCCTACATATCCATTCCAGTATTATGTATCGAGGGATGTACTTGCAGCTAGCTTGAAACTTTGGACTAATACTCAGATTTCTTTTAACTCGATAGTTTGAAATATTTCACGACAAATTCTGTACTAGAACAATGCAAAAGAAACTTGAGTCGGCATGGAAAGATGGCCAAGATTTAATGATAAAAGCGAAAGAATTTCATTAGGATATGTGGACTGTTTTTTATGTTGGCGGACTTCTCAAAACAAAACTAATTCTAGCCTGGTCCAAAGATTATTCTGGCAAAAAACGCGGTCTGATATACGATCGTGTATTACATAATACTTGCCAAAATCATCGAAAATGTTTCTGGAAAAATAAAAGCGCGATATTGCAAAAGTAAATATTACTACTACAAAAAAAGCAAAACAATTTCAGAATTGGAAATAGGGTAAGCGCTGTAGCAATTAAAGTACATCCCCAAATTTATAAGAAATTGTTAATTGAGGTTATAGAATGACAGGTTATAGAACCATTTGTAACGACTAGAATCTACGAATGCCTAGACTAGCTGTCAGAGGTAGTAGTAACTTACTTAAAAAATAAAAGGCTCTTAATATTACAGCCCAATTTTATGTTCCCAGCTCCAAACAACAATCAACAGGTTGTTCTAAACAAAACCGAAACATTTATTTCTGAGTCTTAAATTACTTTACCTTTGTTGGCACATAATAGTCTAAATTATGTACATAAATGCATTTATTCATATCTTTGCTTCTTTTGCTTCATTACCTGTAAACAAGAAAAAGAAAAAAAAAGTTATCAACGTCACATAATAATTCCGATTGATTTTCAATTATGTCAGTTTTTATCATCCTATACCAATAAATCTGCGTGACATTAAGAAACCCATAAAATGTATAATCTGTTTTCACACAACATAGCACAACATAATAATATGTACACATGACGTAGCAGAGATATATAAAATTACACAGAAAGAGCGCTGTGGGCACGATAATGATTGAAACGATGAATATACGATAAAATTCAAGCACAACACAGACACACTACTATAAATAAAAACTAATTAAAATTAAAAACTTAAATGTAAATAATATTTACATGTTTTGGCGCGAGGTGTGCGGGCATATATTCCAGTAACGCACCCTAAACTAAATTTTTTGTTGTTGTATGTACTCAGAACACTACGTCAAAACACCATACAGCATAGAAGATCACTTAACACATATGTATGTGAACATGAACATGGTAATGTGTATGTATTTATGTATATAAGGAGAGGTATGAGTACATTTATATATATTTTAGATTATTATATTTGTCTGTCAGACAGATATTTACATTTTCATTTTTCTTTTGCTCAAATAATTAATTTTCATGAAAATTTATATAAAAGGAAATATGCATAACTATATTTAAATTTAATTATCATTTCAATTTATCTCACATATGCGTAAATATATATTTAACATACATATAGAGGTATATACTGGCAACATAAATTCAAATATGTTCCAGTTACATAACATATACAATACATAATATTAGAGAATCATAATGTATTTATGAATTACTTCTAAAACTGGGATTGTTATTATTCGTAATATACAGAGTGTCCGAAAATTTGCTGTTACGGATGCTATTACCGGATTCTTTCATCAAAATAAAGTTGAACTTAGTTAGAAATACTTATGAAAACAGTTTGATATTTCCTTATATTCCTTTATTCTTAAATGATCGTATCACTATTTTTCTCTTTAGATGGCCCAATAGTTAAAAATCCAATAGATCTAAATTAAAAAATCTTGCCGATAGGTCCACCACGGTCAATCCATATTGCACCATTTAGTTTTAGTGGAAAAGTGCAATCAGTCAATTATAACATCTCCTACAAACACAACATATTAGCAGCAATCTTGTGTTGAAAATATTTCTTTTTTAATGGAAATTATCGGTTGACCAAAAAAGCGAATTTTTTAGATTCTAAAAGACCTTCGGCAATCATTACGGCTTCGTCCGAAAACAAAATATGCCCTCGTTTTCAGATTCAACCCACTTTTATTTGCAATTAAGTCTCGTTTCAAATTGTCTTGAATTTTTCGGCAGAAACAGTCTCTGAAATATTATTACGCAACAGAATCAAAGTTAATCGAGTTGTTATGTAGAGATGATAAAAAACTTGTTTTTTTCAACGTGAACTGTTCTACATTGGTGGTATGCGTTGATATTGTTGTTAACTCCTCCCACCTTTAAGATCCATGTCCCGTGGGTCATAGAACTAGGCTGATAAGCTGAAATTGACTCTTTGGTTCACTATTGAAAATGTTTTCTTGTTAAGTTTATATCACCTGTTTTTGGCATTTGACCCTTATTTTGTTGATGAGCGGGATAGACAGGAGGATGCTGTGATCTTCTTTAAACTGTTTCGCGAATTGAGTTGTCGCAAATTGTTGCAATTTATCAAATAACTGGTTTTGGTTGAGAAGAATTTTGTTGAATTCTAGATGAATACTTGCTTGTTTTGTTTATTGTTGATCTTATGAAGTTCTGGTTGTACTCTTCTTTACTTGTTTTGGGTGTACGTACAACGTATACAATTGTGGAATTTTTAATTATGATCGTATGTTCTCCATATTCATTTGCTTCAATTTCGTAAGAGTATGAAAGTGTTTCCATTCCCGATACTAAGCGATTAATTTCCAACTTGAAGAATAAATTAGCCTTGATGATTTTTGCTTTTGCCAATTTTGCTGCTCTGACTATCTCTTTTATTTCGTCTTTCATAATAATTAGCCGATTGATATTCATTTGTATTTAAGGACCTGCAAATGTCTGTTATTGAGGTATCACTGCCTTGTGATAACACATATTAATATGAATGGCTTATGTAAAAGTCCGGGAAAACAACTACTTCTGAGGAGAAGATGATAGTAGCTCTTGGATATGCCAAAACTCTTGAAATTTCTTCTCGGTCATGTTGATTTTAATTTTCTGGGACTGATTTGCTCTGGTTAATGCTTTTTCTCCTCTCGTTAGATTAGTTAATGAATCCAGTATTTTGGTGAAATCCCGTATGAAACGTCTATATAATAGGATGCCAACACGTGAAACCATTTTAAATCCTTTAAGTTGTCGGGTTTTTTGATGTTGTGAATAGCGGATATATTTTGATCTGGCTTGGTACCTTAGTCCGTGAAAAGATAACCAAGAAATTCTGATTGTATTTTTATTAACTCCGTTTTATCTATAGGTTGACCCGTAAATTTGCTTTTTCTAGTTATGAAAATACTTTTTTTGATATTCATTACGTGTTCTTTTTCAGTTCTCCCTCCAAATTTAAATCGACGATATGTCGATATATACATAGCATATCCCACTGATAAAGTATTTAAAAACTACATCTATCATTCTCTGAAAGATGCCCAGAGCCTGTTTTAATCCAAACGGGTGTCTTAAGAACTCCTACTTCCTGTTCAAATCCTGAGCTAAGATCGATCATTTTAAATTCTGAAGATCTTCAATTTTGTTGCTCATGTCAGGAATGGGATATGTGTCTTATGTTGTTACTGCGTTTAACTTCCTAAAATCAATCACCATTCTATACTGTTTTGTTTGAGAAGCATCCATTTTCTTTTCAATAACATAAATTGGCGAGTTATATGAGCTTTTATTCCACCATCTAGGAGTTTGTCCACTTGTTGGTCACTATGTTGTATGTATACGGGTAAGACGTAGTATATAGGTTCACTTTATGAGATTGTTTTTCATGGAGTATAATTTTGATGTTTTTTTGTATTGTTTGTTTCTTGGGCCGAAGCACTCCCAACTCTTTCGCAGTTAATTTTACGTCCTACAATGGAAGATATAAAAACGAATTAAAAGCCTTGGGAGGAGCTGTAAATCCTCAAATCAAACTAATTAAGAAATTAATTTCAATATCTCATGCTGCTGATCTGATTTTAAATTTGGTGTTGGTTCGGAGTGGTTTTAACTAACTCTGGATTTACACAGTTGTTTTTAGTTCCGGTGTAAAATTTGTAAATCTTGCTAAATTTAAATGGTGGTATAGCCATAAAGATGTTTCTGCGTTGTACACGGTTGGGATTTCTACTTTTACCAGTTTTCTCTTTATTAGTTTGATTTGTTCGATTTGAGGATTTAGAGCTCTTCCCACGGCTCTTAATTCGTTTTTTATCTCCATTGGCCCCAGCAACAAACAATAAAAAAAATCTTTAATCATTTCACTATACGAGAAATAGAAATTAAATTTAAAATTTCAAACTTTTTATTAAATTCCATCACCTTTCAATTTTTACTTTAATGCTTTACAGCTACTTTTACATTACTTTTACTAATGAATTCAAAATTTAAAAATTCTAATCACAAGTTCTACAGATACTTCCATACTTCTTTTATAACAGGATATTTTGATAAAGTGCCTCTTTTCCGACAGGGTGGTCTCCTAGCGTCAAACTGGTAGAATTAAACTAAACTTCATTTTGATTAAAAAATATGGTATACCACTCGTGTCGGTGAATTTTGGTACACTCTGTATATATACACATATCATAATTATATTTTACAAACTAAGCTACAAAATTAAATTTTATATTTTCAAATCATATATAACGACCAACCATACGCCACACACAATTTATATGCACTATATTTTAATTGGATATAATTAATATTCCCTAGGTTTGGGAGTTTGGCATAAAAAAGTATAATATGTATTCCTAAACTAGCATGTAATATAATTACATAATATGTGGAATGCCTCCTCTTGTTACTAGAGTATATCATATTTTAGGTTTATTACCTCTTTTTGTTGCTTCTTAATCACGAGTGTAAAAATGATTAATTGTGTTGGGTTTTATTTGACAAGACGATTAATTTGATTTTGATGAACATAAAAAGGGTGTAATGCATTTTCTAATGCACATCGAGAGTTATATGCTCATATGTGCTATTAAAGTAATGGCATTAACATCTGCCAAAACTACGTATATGTTCATAAAATATTCGTTCATATTTTGGTGCGTGCTTACCTGATATATTTTCAATCAAACAGCAAACCACCATACACAACCCTCTTAAAATATTGGTAATAATACATAATAATTGTAATATTTTTTGTTTTAAATATATTCAAAAATAATAATTTATTCGATCAATATTATTAAAATTAATTTTTATTATTATGTATTATTTTCAATTTATTAATGAAATTAAATTTATTACTCAAACTGTCAGTATAAAATAAAATTGTTTATTTATTAAATAAAAAAAAAAAACATATTGGAAAATTATTATTTTCTTTTATTGTTTATTTTTTTTATTTATTATTAAAACAATAATAATAACGATAATTTGTATTTTGCGTTTAATGTTAATTTATTACATTAACTATATATCCGCTTGTGTATATAGTGACTGTGGAAATTGATATCAAAAAGGGATAAATATATGATATCCGGTTGTGGTTCGATGTATTGTGCACACGCACTGTGAAGTCAAACGAAAAATTTTATTTGAATTGGTCGAATAAATAAAAATCAAACGCGTGCACCTATAGTAGGTATATGCAGTTTTTTTTAAATGACACCCATAAGTATTACTCATGTTTATTAAAGGTGGTAAAAATACACGGTATAGATGAATCATAGTAACTTCATAAATCTTAAAACGTGAACTATGTTTTTTTTGCTTTAATTTATACATTTTCTGCATTTTACTTCTTACTCAACTCATTTGGTTTTACAAAAAATATTCTTACACTTTCATATGTGACTAGGTCACATATAAAAGTGTAAGAATATTTAATCACTTTAATCACTTAATCGTTATTTTCTGAACAGAAACTAAGACACTTAGTTTCTTTGTCGAGATTGCTTAAGGTGTCTGTGGGCACGGAAAAACCATGCGCCTCTTGAAATAATAAAACCTGTTATCGAAGATCTAGAAACACAGCTGAAATTATTGGTCCAGACCTAAATAAATTCATCTTTTTATCTCTAATAGAATCTTTAAGTTGCTGATATATCTTCTAAATTAAAAAAAAATTTTGCGTTGTCCGCACACCCAGAGAAGATAAATATATTTAAAACTATCTAAGCACGCTTTGTTTACGAAAAACAAATCTCGTTTCTATATACAAATTACAAATACATACACATTCCATTATTGAAATATTTTATTTTGTTTTTTCGTATTTTTCAGTCAGTCGTATAATTTGCTGAGGTGCACTTATGCTGTGTGCCTAAATCGACTTAACTAACTAAACTAAATTAAAACGAGTTAGTTCATGCTATTTCTATATAGATGGAACTACACAAAAGTCGCTAATTGTGCCTCACCTTAAAACTAAACTAAACTAAAAAGTATTATAGTTTATTTATAGTTTAAAATTATTGTAGTTATTTTATAATTTTTGTGGAAAACTTTTCAGCTACCACCTAAGAGGCAATAGCGGAAGTGTGAACAATTTTAAAGTTTAGTTTGAAAAGTCGATTAATAGCCGATTTACATTCAACAAATTTTGAAGAAGAAGTCGATCTTGAAATCAATTTTGTAAAATTGAAATATAAACAAAAATTGCAATAACATTTTGTTTTTATTTGTGTGAGTAACCAAAACATAGTATATTAAACTAATTTTATATATGTATTGTCAACTTTTTATATGTTTTACTACAAAAAGATAACACTGTTCTCTTTAAAATACAAGATTATCTTTTATATAACAGTTTTTGGGTTTGGATCTCGGGTTTCGTCTTTTTATTTTTACAAGAAGAAATTTTTCTCGGTTTGGCTTGCATAATTTTTCAATCTAGTGTCTCGGTTTTTTTCAACATGAAAAATTTGTTGAATGCAAATCGGCTATAAGACACATTAAGATTAGTTAATATTCCATTTCCACGAAATGGAATATTTGGCAATTGCTGCGCGGTGAACTTCATATGCAATTAATGAAATAAAATTTCATTAATTTGTGGGACGAGAACTTTCCAAGCCGAAAAAACACATACAGATTCGAAATCAAGGAATTTCCAAAGTAATATTATAAGGTTGGCATTTATGTAGGTATATAAATGTAGGTAGGTAAGGGTATGCAGGAAATGTTCACCGGGCAACACGGATCGCACTTGCTATTAGGAACAAGGTTGTGAAAGGAACGAGAAAGGAAGGAGGCGACGAAGGAGTGAGGAGTATAATAAGTGTAATATACATATACGAAGATATAGAAAACATAAAGAGAATACTTTAGTGAGGCGTACAGTTCAGATGGTGAGTCGGCACAATTATAAATACCACGTGGAAATTCAAGGCGAGAGTTATAACTTCTTGCTTCGATTTTTTAATTAAAAATATATATAAATTTTATAATTTTCTTATTTTACGAGAAGTTTATTTATTTTTTTGATCTTAATGAAACGACACTCAAATACATTCTACTTTTCTTTTTTAGAAATAATATAAAATTACATTGCTTTATGTTTAGTTGCTATTTTATCTAATATAAACATTATTGGTCAACTTGTGTGTTCCAACTTATACTATGTATGAAATTAGCGTCAGATAATTTCTTGATAATTTAAAAGAACACAAAGTTGCATATTGATATAATATAGTTATGATATTTCGATTTAGATAACGATTTCCTGTTTCCAGTGGGATCGTGAATATTTATTTATATAACATTTTATTAAATATAGAAAGTATGTATTACAATTATGTTTTTGTTGTAGCAATTACAGCTATCTCCTGGATATCGGTAGAGTCCTTTGGTACAGGACGTAACTCCTCCCCCCGTAGATAGAGGCCTAAATTGCAAGATTTTGTGCTGTCTTCTGAAGTAAGATTAAAACGTTTGCATTTTCGAATCTTAATATATGTGTAAATTGCCACGATTGAGGCAACTATTATTATCATAACTACATATGTTATTGTTGTATGGGTTGTTTGTTTGTACATGTGATGTGTTATATGTTTAAGTTGTTGTGTTTGATTGATTGTAATTTCTTGCAGCTGTGTCACGTTGATGGGTTTGTATATCTGACCCGGGATGATATCGTTGTATGGTATCATAATTATACCACTTTCTATTTGAGTTATTTTATAGTTTGAATGCGTTTCGTTGAAAATGGTTATGGAACAGTTGTTGAATTCCATTATTACTTGTCCTTTGATGTCTTTCTGATTTTGGTCACAATTTGATTGGAAAGGTGTGTTATTGATTGATGATATCATCAATTTACCATTAGTTATTTCGGTAACTTGATTTAGTAGTGGTTGCTTTATTAATTCGCATTTTGCCGCAATATTGCTTATTATTGCAGGTATGCAGGAGTCTGTTGTGCTTCTGAGGTCTTCTTTCTCACATATTATGATTGTTGAAGTAAAGATACAAGGTTTAGTTATATATTGATAATATTGAAGGTTTACCAGGATTAGATTTGTTTGTATTGGAATTATGTATGATGAATTAATATAGGTTTGGAAGATTTTGGATAAAATAAAGTCTTGTGGATAAAAATTAGGAGTTTGTACCGAAAACACTATTTTTGTTCCATTTATGAAAGCTTGAAGCCATATTATATTGTATATGTCTTCTTCAGTTTTAATTGAAATACCCTGTTGCATTAATATTTCTTGAATTATTTTAATTTCGTTTTTCGATAATATGTAATGTGAAATAATTTTCTGTTTAGCAAGTGTGACTGCCATTATTATGTTATCCAGATGTATCTGGAGAACTTCTATATTATGTACGGTTTGATAAAGTTGTTGATCCAGTCTTAGTAGTGTTGTAAATGTGGTGGTCGCGTTAACTATAACTTGTGTTTCAAATTCCACCAATTTTATTTTGTTTGAAACATATGTTTGAATTTTATTAAATCTATCGGTCATTAAATTATTTATTTTTATTTGATCATTTAATTTTTTCGTAATTTCTTCGTCATCTGAATTAAGTTGTTCTATTGCCATGCTGATTTGTTTGAGGTCATTTTGATCTAAATTCCCAGTTATTGAGTTGATTATTGAACCTAATGCGTTAATTAATCCTCGTTTCTGTCTTTGTTGTGGTGTTATATGTTCAAGCGTCTCCTGTAGTTTTGCGTACTTAAAATGTATGATTTCAATTTTATTTTTGTAAAGTGTCTTTGTCTCCTTTTCTTTATATGCCATTTTCGTAATTAGTTCAATGTGAGTTTCGATACGTTTGATGTTCTCAATATATTTGTCCAAATAAATTATGTGTAATAGTCTTGTATGATCCAATATTATTTTGGCTGTTCCCATTTTACTAGATACAATTCCTTTGGAATCATCTATTCTCGTTATTTTTAAGTTTTGTCCATTGATGAACTTTGCCCTGAAATGATTTTTAGTTTATTTTTATGAATTCTTCCTAATGGTGTATTGACTGTTACTTTATTATCTTTTAGAACTTTAGTTTTAACAAATCTATCAGTTACTTTATTCCATCTATTGGTTTTCCTATATACGGTTTGATCAATTTTTAGATTAGCTGGTTTAATTCTATTCCTATTTCTCTTTTTTATTAGGTATTTTTTTCTCTCGAAATTTTTTAAATTTATCAATTTACATATTTGTTCATATTCTTTACGATGTTTTTGAACTTTGTCTGTAAGGTTGAGTTTGGAATTCTCAATGGGTAGGTTATTACCTTTAAAGAAGTGACCGTTTTTTAGTTCAAAAGGTGTCATAGATGTTACAGAATGGATTGTATTATTGTAAGTAATTAATGCATTGTACATATTTGTTTCTGGAGAATCGTTTGGATTTTTAGAATGAAGAACACGATAGATTTCTATCAATGTCGAATGAAAACGCTCTATTGGAGAATTCCCAGTGGAGTTTCTGGGTGTTGTAAAATGAAGTTTAATTTTATGTAATCCACACAAATGTTGGAAGTTTTGATTTTTGAATTCTACTCCGCTGTCAACTACAAGTTTCTTTGGAGTACCATGATTCATCATGAATTGTCTGAAAATGTTATAAACGTCGTTAACTGGGTCATTTATGATTTGAGCAATACCGAATTTTGAAAACTTGTCCAGTATCGTTAGGAATTTTTTCTTTTCAATGTGAAATATGTCTGTGTGTACTATTTCTAATGGTTTAGTGGGGGTTTCCGTTAGTTCCAGTTCAAGTTTGTGTTCGTTTCTGTTATATTTTAGAGTCTGGCAGATTTCGCATCTATTAATTAAGGTGTTAATTAGTATTTTTAGCTTTGGAAAATAATATTTCCTTTTAATTCTTTGAGTATTTTCCAATATTCCTCGGTGATTACTATCAGAGTGTTCTTCTAAAATAAGTCTGTTTTGAAGATTTTCATCTTCTACGTCTATGGCCATGTGATTGCATCGA
This sequence comes from Tipula confusa, assembly GCA_963556175.1. Taxonomy (NCBI): domain Eukaryota; kingdom Metazoa; phylum Arthropoda; class Insecta; order Diptera; family Tipulidae; genus Tipula; species Tipula confusa. The sequence continues at coordinate 23,584,779 of OY744475.1, forward strand.
ACAATATTTATTTCGTTCGACTTAAATGTTGTTTTGATTAGTTTATTTATAATCTTAAATATCTTTTGATCGCATAAAATACCTGTCGTTATTTTTGGTTGAATGTAATTCTTCAGTATTTCTGTCATTATTTGTTCTGTGTAATCTTTACATGTAAACGTGTACCTTTTCTTTACGAGAAATAAAATTTGAAGGTTTGCATCATATGTTTGTTTCTCGTTATTGTTTATTTTGAAAATTAGTTGATGTTTGAATTCGTTTATCGGTGATAATGAAGTAGGGATTTCATCTTTTTTAAATATTAATGTGGGTGTGTTATCTTCTTCTGATTGACTTTCGTTTGACTCAGTCACATGAATTTCATTTAAACTGTCTGGAATTGTTCTGGAAAGTGCATCTGCATTTGTATTTTTAACCCCCTTTTTGTAGATGACGTTGTAATCGTATTCTTCCAATTTTAATCGCCACCGAACTAACTTAGAGTTCGGTTCTTTTAAGGAGAATAACCACGTTAAGGGTTTGTGATCGGTAATAATAGTAAATTTTCGTCCAAATAAGTATGGGCGAAAGTTTTTAATGGTCCATACAATTGCTAAGAGCTCCTTTTCAATGGTGGAATAATTTTCTTCGGTTTTTGTTAGAGTCCTTGATGCGTAGCATATTGGCAAATCACTTCCAATATGGCCTTGGGATAGTATACCACCTATTGCTACATTACTAGCATCTGTAGTTACTAAAAATGGTTCATCAAAGTTTGGATATTGCAATATTGGTTCTTGGCATAACAACATTTTACATTTTTCGAAGGTTTTTATATAGTCGTCTGTTAGTTTTACTTTACAATCTTTTCTTAAACAGGCTGTTAATGGTTTGGTTAGCTCGGAAAAATTGTTAATAAATTTTCTGTAATATCCTAATAAGCCTATAAAGGATTTTATTTGTTTGGGTGTTTTGGGAATAGGGAATTTTTTTATTGCTTCTATTTTAGATGGATTTGGTTTAATACCTTCAGGCGTTATTATATGCCCTAAAAATGCTATTTCTTGTTTTAAAAATTCAGACTTGTCCAGTTGAATTTTCAAGTTTGCATCTCTTAATTTTTTAAATACTTGTTCTATATTTTCACAGTGTTCTTGTAAGGATGTGGAGAAAATGACTATATCATCCATGTAACATAAACATGAAGACCCTTGAAGTTTGCCTAGTACATTATCCATTACTCTCTGGAATGTACTTGGTGCATTTTTCAAACCGAAAGGCATTCTGACATATTCATAATGTCCGTAATCAACGGTAAATGCAGTTTTTGGTATGTCTTTTTCTTTCACTTCTATTTGATGGAAGCCTGATGCCAAATCAATAGTCGTGAAATACTGGCATTTCCCCAGTTTATCTAATATTTCGGTTATATTAGGTAATGGGTACTTATCGGCGACAGTCTGTTCATTTAACTTTCTGTAGTCGATAACCAGTCTCCATTTGGTTTTGCCCGAAGCGTCTTGCTTTTTTGGGACAATCCATATGGGTGAACTCCATGGGCTATAAGAAGGTCGTATTATCCCTTGTTCTAACATTGTGTTTATTTGTTTAGATACTTCCTCTTTATGAATATGAGGATATCTATAACTTTTAGTAAATACGGGTTTTTCATTACTTAACATAATTTCGTGTTTGACTTGGTTTGTGAATGAAAGTGGGATATCTTCTTGTTGAAAGATATCTTGGTATTTTAAGCAAACTTTCGTTAGAGATTCTAGTTCCTCTGAGTTTAAATGAGAAGTCCTAATTTGTTGCATTATGTTATTATTTATAATTGTGTCAGAAGTTAAATTTAACATTTCCGATCCTATTTTTATATTTTCTATGGTTTCTACTTGTATTGGATTTTCAAAGAGGAAGGTCTGTTCAAAATAGGAAAAATTAATGATCTCTACAGAGGCTTCAAAATTATTGGATTGATATAATCCCTCTGGAATTATCAATGATTCCTGTACTGCGATGGGTTTAATATAGAATTCTCCTTGATGTAAATTCACTGGAATTTTTATTATCATCTTCGATCGTCCTGCTATCTTGAAAATTGGTGAAAGAAACTTTGACGTTGTGTGCATTTGAATACGAATTTTATTATTTTCTAGGATTAAATCTGGTATATTTAATTTTATCTTTAACAATTTCATGATATTTAGACCAATTAGGCCATCAAAAAAATCATGGAATTTGAAGAGATAGAATTCTAAAGGTAAGTTGGGTTTGAAATCAGGTGAACCTTTTAGAATAAAAGATTGTGAAATTGAGTGTTTCTTGAAAACAGTTGTAATGTTCACAGGTTTTATTTTTAAAATTTGATGCGGTTGAATGTGAATTGGATCGATAAATGATCTATCAGACCCAGTATCGATCAGGAATTTTAACTTTTTGTTATTGATTGTTAAGTAAATATATGGCAAAGAATTATCCTTAAAGTTATGATTATTCAAGAGTCCGACAGGTTCTCCGAGTTTATATCCCGAAAATCCGACTCGTCAATTTCTTGAATTTCTACTGGATCGGTATAGTTATAATTTAAACTTTGATAATTATCTATGTAATAGTTCATATCATTGGTTTCTTCAGGATTAGTTTTTTTGTCATAATTATTAATATTATTGCTTGATTGTTGAGAAATCTGTTGATTTTCATCTGAGAATTCTTCAATATTGTATAATTGTTTAGTTTGAACTTTAGGTTGACCTGTTTGATTGAATTGATAAGGATATTTGGGATATCCAATATTCTGTTGAGGAAATCTGGTAGGTTGACTATATTTGTTAAAATTAGACGTTGTGTCCATAGGTTCGAATTTTCTCATATCTGGTAGCAATGCTGGAGGTTTCCTTTGATTAGCATTAAAGCTTCGAGGTGAGAAATTGTTTTGCGCGAATGGATTTTCTTGTGGATTCCGTTTAGGAAACGGTTGATGATTATAATATACTGGTAAATTGAATTGTTTGCCATTTCTTTGAATTTGATCTTGAAGAATCTGTGGATTTAGTCTTATATTGTATCCTGGTCTTTGTGGAGGTAGAGGAACATTACGATTGTAATTATTATTAAAATTATAACTGGAAATATTATTGGTATATGGTTTTGGTTTTATGTAATACATATTTAGTTCCTTTCGACATAAATTGTATGCATCTGAGATTGTTTTCGGATCTCTAGCCCGAATCATTGATCCCAGGGGTTCTTTTACACCTGCTAAGAAACTATTTAACGTCATAACTGAATATAATGACTCTTTAGCTGCTCTTACAGCTGCATTTGATTCATTTAAGCGAACATGAGTCAGTAAATTAGACTGGATTTCTATTACTTGACCAAAGAATTCTTCTACGCTTTTTTGACCCTGATTTAAACTATGTAGATCTTTAATTAGAGATGTTTCATCTCTTTTATCGGCATAGTGATTGGTAAGATTAGTTTTAATATTATTCCAATCAATTCCCGTACCGTAAAGGTTTAGAATCTCATCTGCTTCACCTTGAATTTTATTCCGAATACATCGCATATACGATGTAGGAATTTCATTTGCTCCTAATCTAACGTTACATACATCTACAATTTCCTGAATATTCTGTAGGAATTCATGTAACCCATTTTTATTACCTCTAAATACTGGTAGCTCTTTAATGCAATCCGGGATTTTTAGGTCATTTTGAATATTTTTTAATGCTTCTTCAGCCATATTTTTATGTAAATTTAAATTACTAAACTTTAATTGTAGTTTTTGTAAATCGTCAATGTTGGATGATTTAATATCAGACACTTTTGCTTTACAAAAAATTAAATTTTTAATATTTTATTTTTATTTTTTTTTTTTTTTTAATTTAATAATAATTTTATTATTATTATTTTTACTCTTATTTCGATAAACCGTCGAAATTCAATACGACAAGATATTTCAATTAACCTTTGAAATTTAAAACTATATTTCGATAAACCGTCGAAATGTTTAATACTAAATATTGTCCGACAAACCGTCGATCGTGAGAATGGAAATGTAGTAAGGAAAATATTATCAATTTTTTTTTCACTCACCCGAGTATCGTTACATAGATTACCAATATCATGATTTGATGGAAGCTGGTTCTCATGTTGGTTATAGTTGATTTTTAGTGTATTGTATGTTTAGAAAACGGCAACGCACTATTATATCGCTAAACCGGCGATATGTAAATTGTTCACTAAACTTAATTTTGAATATATTCAATATTTTAGTCAATTTACTTCACTATTTGCACTTATAATTTCACTTTTAATACACTTAGATTTTTTTTTTTTTTTTATATTTTAGGATTCACTAAAATAAATCCAACTATCGGCTGCGCCAGTTATAACTTCTTGCTTCGATTTTTTAATTAAAAATATATATAAATTTTATAATTTTCTTATTTTACGAGAAGTTTATTTATTTTTTTGATCTTAATGAAACGACACTCAAATACATTCTACTTTTCTTTTTTAGAAATAATATAAAATTACATTGCTTTATGTTTAGTTGCTATTTTATCTAATATAAACATTATTGGTCAACTTGTGTGTTCCAACTTATACTATGTATGAAATTAGCGTCAGATAATTTCTTGATAATTTAAAAGAACACAAAGTTGCATATTGATATAATATAGTTATGATATTTCGATTTAGATAACGATTTCCTGTTTCCAGTGGGATCGTGAATATTTATTTATATAACATTTTATTAAATATAGAAAGTATGTATTACAATTATGTTTTTGTTGTAGCAATTACAGCTATCTCCTGGATATCGGTAGAGTCCTTTGGTACAGGACGTAACTCGAGCATATCTTAATTCGAAATTTCATAAAAAAATATAAATTGTGGAATACAATTAATACAAAATTTTCAGAAACAAGTGAAAGGAAAAAAATGGATGAAATGAAACAATTTAAGAGAACCGGGTCAGAAAAAGATGTGGCGGAAACAAATCAAGCAATGCCAATAGTGTAGGGAACAACGAGTACTAACTGAACCTAATGGAGGGTGGAACGAATGGAAAGGAGATAAGAATCGACCAGCGATTAGGGGACGTGGCAAAAGTGCTACCTACATTCAACCCAGATAGCAACGAGGACCTAATAATGCCGAGTTGGACAGGGACAAGGACAATCGTTTTCCTAACAAAGGCAATCGTTAAGAAAAGCAAAGATTATAATTATACAATTATTACAATCGGTAATAAATGCAATGACGGTAGTAACAAGGAATGAGCTGTTGGTGCGGTTCTTGAACCATTTGAGGATCAGGGACTAAAAAGCATAAAGATATAAAAAGAGGACCAGATATGGGCCGAACAACTATGTAAAACAGTTGTCAATGAGAAGGCCTCACGCAATCAGAGTGTGAAGCAACACAAAGAATTCGATCAATTGGTAGTTGAACGAATAGAAGCAACCTAATTTGCTACAGATGTCAGGAAAGAAGACAAGTGCAAGCGGACCATACTATGATAGGTAATAATCGATAAGAAGAAGGGTTGCACGTTTTAAGTGACCCAAGGTCGTTGAAGGAGTACAGACTTGAGGAATACAGACCTGGATGGAGATGCAGATTGCAGGTGTATGAGAAGGGTGAGGTGACAGGGGCGATAGAAAAGGGAGAAATCGTTTGGTTCTTAACGAACCAACGTTCGAAACCATCAAATTGGGAAGTGGAAATATATCAGAAAAATGGAGGAATAAATGGGAATTTAAGAGTATAACTGGGTTTAAACTTAAAATAACAGGCCCAATTGAAGCTAGAGTATTTATAATAGGAGGAAATAAAAGGATGCTGATTTAATGGTGATGCGATATAACAATGGCGAATAATTTTATATTGTGACGGGATTTTTTATACAGTAATGGGGTAAGGCAGATTGAATTAAAGGAAAAAGTCAGAAAACAGGATAAATAGAAAAGATGGATAAAGGGAAAAAATTGAAATGGAAGGACGAGGAAGAAAGGAACAGCTGGATATCAACTCTACCATGTGTATATTTTAGATGTATTTTTGTACGAGTCGGCAGATAATAAGGTGAAATTTCAGATAAATAAATGTAGTTGGATGCGGACAAAAGTTGATTTCTTTGGTTAATGAGGGGGTATTGAGTTTCTTTACGTTGAAGCAGTAAAGAAATATCCAAGACCCAATGATATTATAGAAGTACAGAGGTTTGTAGTATGTATTTTTAATTTTAAGGATTGGGTAGATCTACTTTTTATGGTGATAAAAGAAGAGGCGTTTTGTACACTGAGAGACAATTTAGTAGAGAAGCCATGATTACGAATATTTTCTCATAAAGCAGACATAGAGTTACATTAACAGGAGGGTTTGATGTGATTTTGTTGTATAAAGGAGAGAAGGATAACAAAATGTACCCGGTTTCGTACTAAAAGGAGTAAACTAAGATGACAGAGCAAAAATTGCATAGTTTCAAATTTGAGACATTGACGGTAGTATACAAGTTAAATATTTAGAGCATAGTTTTTTGGAATAAAGTTTAAATTAGTAACATATTGTAGTGCTATGCACATGACTTTAGCTAAGGTGGTCTAAAGATACTAGTCTAAAGATAGAGGGATAAGCTTTATGGTTGAACGAGTTAAACTTTGTAATAGCATAAAGAAAAAGAGAGAGAATGAAACATGCAGATGCGTTGAGTATGTTAAATTTGTTGTTACTATAGATGTAGTAAAAGAGGTCGATTTGGAAGAAAAAAGAAAAAAAAAAGGCGAAGAATGGTGGAAAGTGGATAAGGGATGATAAGGTTTTACGGATAAAACAACATATATTACTATAGGGAAAAATAAAGGTTTTGAAGTAAGGATTAATATTGGTTATAGAAAGGAGGGCAAGAGATTGCAAGCGACTCCAGAGCATATGATAGGTAGTTTGTTATTTCAGATGCATAACGGGATGGGACATATAGGAGAAGAAAATAATCGTAGAAATATTAGAAGATATTTTTATTTTAATAAAGCATGAGAATTAGTAAAGGAGCATCTAGGTGGATGTCTACCTTGTTTGAGATTCAATTAAAAATCGGGACATAAAGAACGAAAGTTGTTTATATATGAAAGGGTGCCGGAACCTTTTATTACTGTCTATATAGACCACTAAAGTCTTTTATAGAGAAGACAAGAAAGGAGGTTCAGCATATATTTTTCGTGGTAGATAATTTTGCGAAATATGTGAGATTATTTGCAGCTAGATAAACAGGTACTAAGGAAGAGATAAAGGCAATGGAAGAGTATAGTAAGGCATATGGATATAAAACAGAAGAGCGGTTTCAGGCAGGGATTCAGCGTTTTCCTCAGATGATTTTTAGAAGTGGGAGAAAAGAATGGGGTAAAGAAGAATGGGGTTTTTGAAGAAGTAGCGGTAGTATGTCTCAGAGCAAATAGACAGGTAGAAAGCGGATTAGAAGGGAGTACACTAGTGTGAATTAAACAAGTAAAATTTCTGGTAAAAAATATGATGAGTAGTACGATAGGAAGCAAGACTGCTAGATTGTTATGTGGTATAGATTAGAGATTTTAGATCAGAGGATGGACGGAATAAATAGGTGAGATATGGCACTTAAAGAAACAAGCAAAGAAACAAAGCATAGATATTCGAGACAGAGTTATAATAAAGAGTATTATAATAAGAGCGTTGTTATGAAAATAAAATTTAAGGATACTTGACCCTCGATGGGACAAAAAGTGGTTAGTCGGAGTAAGTTGTACAGATAGTTTAGATGACCGTGTATGGTTAAGATAGCTATAGAAAAGGGTATGTATTTAGTATCATAAATAGAAGACATTCAGGTAGGGCGACTACTCTATTCAGGAATAGACAGTGCAGATAAGATGAAATTATATGAGAGAAGTGAGGGAGATAGGAGTATTTATAATAATCATGGTAATTATTGCAGGATGGAAATAGAGACAGAATCGGATGACGACCGGAATGAAAATATCTAAATATTGATTTTTTTGTTATTATTGTACGATTATCTTTAGTTTAAAAGTTTTTTATTCATCGAAAATTCTGACAAAAAAGAGAAAAATAATTGGATGTTCAACTTAACTATAACATATGGAAATCCATACAAAATTGCAAACATAAACCAATAATTGGCCACACTTTTTTGCTGTCTGGACATGTACGCACCTGGAATATAATAAATAACTTTATATAAATTTTAGGGAAAAACGGTGCAAATACACTATCTTCGAGTCGAGAGTTACAGATTGAAGCAAGATTTCGGAAAACCGAAATACAAATTCTGTGAAGGCTCTGGAATTTTGTTTAATGTTTACACGTAAATAAAAACAGAAAACAAACTTAACAGGAAAAATTGTTTATTCATTTTTTGTGTATTTTCAACGTGTAATTTAAGATTTTATATATTTTAATAAGGGATGGTTTAAATCAACAAAATTCCTTCAAAATATCGTGGAATTCTTTAAAAATTTGTTATTACATTTTTTAAAAACATGTCAACATTGTGAAATATGAATAACAAAATACTACAAAATGTAGCTTTTGCACTACCCATTTTGGTAACTACATACATATAGATTTTGCCTCGTAGAGGAATGATCATAATATTTTCTTACAATTACAATTACCCTTAGAAGAAAATATCCATTTATATTTTGGGTTTCTAACCTCAAAGTTTTGAACTTCTATAATATTACAGTATTTAGAGTTTAAGAAGCGCAGCTTTATATATATATATATATATATATATATATATATATATATATATATATATATATATATATATATATATATTCAACCACCACCTTTTTGTTTTATTTATCGATATCTTTTTCATTATACTAAAACTTGTTAAAGTTTTCTTTCACTTTTCCATATTTATTTTTGTTGTATTCAAATTTTGTTTTACTCTTTGTGTGCTTTATTGTACTGAGTAAATAGACAAAAAATGCTTTTTAACAATAAATTTTCAAAAAAAATAAAAATAAAAAAAAAAAAAAAAAAAATCGCTGTTTTTAGTATACGTATAGCACAGCACAACACAATGGTTGTTTAGGTGGGTTGGGTGTCAAATGCGAGGAGTAAAATTTTTAAACTTTTAAGATAATAGCATAAAATGTATAAGTATTGTTTTTGTTTTACTTAAATTTTAATTTTCCTAAAAATCTTTTTCTACTTTATACTTACTTAAGACAAACATGTCTATGGGTTGAATTACTTGAACTACATAAGGATATATAGAAAATAATAAAACTGGCGTTTTGTTGGATTATAAGAATATCAATTTTTTTATTTCAGACGAATTCAGAGATGTAAACTAGACATTAATATAAATTTTGTAAATTAAATGAAATTGGAAATTTTTTATGATTTGTCTAACCTTTTTTTTATGTTGTGCGGTTGGATTTATGATGAGTTATATGGATAAATATATTTGAAATTTGAATAAAATATTTTGGGGCTTGAAAATATTTTTTTACATAAATTATTTAAAATTGAATTGGTATGAAAAGTTGCTAGAACATGATTAATGTTTTAAATAGATACGTTATGTCAGGTCAGGCGCAAACAATACAAGATATTGATTGTATCGTCTGGATATTAAATTTGATTAGACGTTTTATCATTATGAGCAGGTTATTTGTTACGATTGATCCGTTGTATGTTAGATCAAATATTTGACAACGTATTCAGGTTTCATATAAAAAAATATAAGGATATAAAAGGTTTCTATTTTGAATGGAACGATTATTTCTGAAAAAAATTTGGTTTAATATGATCTTTTGAATCACATTTCAGAAAAAGCATCGATAAGTGGTTGCAGTACGTTTAACCAAGTAATCATAAAATTGTTCCAGGACTAGAGAATGTTATCCATTTAATTCTTAATATTAGGATTTTGACTTTTTAGTTAAGCAATCTTCTTTCATTGGAGCACTTTAATCTGGTGCATTCTCAAGTGCACATTTTTAAATTTGTTAAATTTATCCACGGATCCTTGAGACGAGATGCCAAAGATCGTATACATCGTATACAGAGTAGCTTTTTCAATTAGAAATATTCGGCCTGCATTTGTTAAGGACATAAGCACAGTCCTTTCACAAAAATTATTTAATTTATTTTGAACATTTACACTATTAGATAAAGATTCAATATTATTTATGAAAATTATAAATAAAAATGGTCTAAGATGACCATTTCCATGTTGGAAGCTAAACGAAGCCATATAAATAATATAATGATTCGCCTAAGGAATGGGCACATTTTTCACCAGAACCCGCCCCCGGAAGAAGCCTATTACAGTCACTAAAATCACCCATCTTCTCTTCTATGAATTTCTTCTAAATTTATTGATACCTTTAGTAGAATATAAGTAAAATTGTAAGCTTAGAAAATATGATATTTGTTGCTATATAAAAGGTGACTTTTTAATAGCTATAAGAAATTTTTTCAAAAAGAGACACATAAAATTAAGAAAAAATCCTGAAATCTTTATTTGAATCGATAGTACGATCCACATAATTTAATGTTTGAAGATTATTTCATGCAAATGTTGACCGCGGCTGCGCCTCAAATGGTCCATCCGCTTAGTCCAATTTTGGCATACACTTTTCAACATTTCGGCCGGTATCTCACGAATAAAGGCTTCAATGCTATCTTGCAATGCGTCAATCGAAGCGGACTTGTCAGTATAGAGATAAGCCTTAACATAGCCCTACAAATAATCTAATAATCTAAATAATTTAAAGGCGTTAAATCGCACGATCTAGGCGGTCAATTAACCGGTCCCAAACGTGAAATAAAGTGTTCACCGAACTTGCCTCTCAATTGGTTCATTGTTTCGCATGCTCTGTGGCATGTGGCACCGTCTTGTTGAAACCACATGTCATGCAAGTCAAATTCTTCCATTTTGGGCAAAAAAAAGTTGGATATCATCTCACGGTAGCACTCACCATTCACAGTTACGTTGCAATTCGCATAATCTTTATAGAAGTACAGTCCAATGATGCCATCAGCCCATAATCCGCACTAAACAGTAACTGTTTCTGGATGCATTGGTAACTCTCGCAATGCTCCTGATTGATCTTCACTCCAAAATTGACAATTCTGCTTATTTACGAATCCATTCTGCCAAAAATGAGATTTGTTGCTGAACACAATTTTTCGATAAAAAAATGGATCTTACGCCAACTTTTCAAGAGCCCATTCACCAAAAATTCTGCGTTGTGATAGGTTGTTCGACTTCATTTTTTGCACCAGCTATATTTTGTAAGTCTTCACACCTAAATCCTTCCGCAAAATTGTCCAAGTTGTTGAGTAACAGAGGCCTAATTGCTGCAAATGGCGCCGAATCGATGATTGATGGTTACCACTAGCACTGGCCGATACAGTTGGGATATTTTCTTCAGTTCGCACTGTACGTAAGCGTGTTGGTGATTTAATGGCCAACAATGTAAATTTGGTGCGAAGTTCAGTTACAATAGCGCGAATAGCCGCTTCAGTGGTTCGATTAAACTGGCCATAAAATCGAAGAAGCGCGCGATGAACTTTCTTAACAGAGTACGCATTTTGATAAAAAAATTCAATGATTTGCAAGCGTTGTTCGTTTGTAAGACGATTCATGGTTGAATTGTAGACCAAACTGAAGATGTTTGACAGTGACACAAAACACGAAACATACGTGACCTGTCAAAATCAGTGTTGTCAAAAATATATAAAATTTTGTATACATAAACTCAAAAAATTTAATACAAATTAAGTACATTCCAACAATAACTGGATCTGTTATTGTCTAGGCCCCCAACAGTGTGGTAACCGGATAACAGTCCATGCAAAATATCGAAACGCTGTATCAAGTGTAATCACTGATATAAGAGTGTTTAAATGCGACTCAACAATGTATGAAGAAAAAACTTTGGCTATAGCAAAATAATTCGAAAAATTTCAAATTTTTGGCATAAAAAAAATTATAGTGATCTGTTTGTTTTCGGTGATTTTCCCAATTGTACGAAATAATGTTTTTTCTATATGCATTTTGTTACCTTGTGTTTACGTTACTAAAATTGAGTATTTTTCAAGGAAAATTTTTAATTAGAAAAATTAATTCACGAAAGTCAAAATGCTTTTCCATTGAACAGCATAGCATAGATTTTAATAACTAACATTAGTTCTAAAACTAACTCCATCCGTCTTCAATAAATGTCGACCTGATACGGCAGTCAATAAATGTCAACCATATACACTTCGATCTCGGGGGGTTGCATTTAATGGGAACAATGAGGTGGAACTGTCAACATTACTACGTCGTTTTGTTTTGCTAAGTTAATGATGTTAACTGTTAATTAATGGTAATAAAAAAGAAAAGAACTGGTAAATCCAAAAATGGTCAATCATGATGAATAATATACACCATGATTTGTTGCCTGGGCGTATTGAACCGCTTGGCGGGGGAAATGTATAATGTACAAACTTGGGTTGCATTAACGTTCTAAATATCACATACGTTGAAGTTGTATTTATTTGTACGGGTTGAAGTAAATCGAAAATAATTTCAATAGACCTCGATTCAATCTATAGTGGAACGGCCGACACTAGTCATCTATGGTATGCTGATTGACGAATCAAAATTTTTTATATAACATGAAAACAAATCAGGATGTGTCTGCTTATTATAGTTATCCATGATTGTGGAATATTTTGTCCTAAGAAAACTGCTTATTGATAAGCAAATTTTCGTAATACCATATAGGTGTTAGCCAAAATATATTTAGAACGCTTGCTTCTTTTACTTGGTTAGTTTTTCCATTCTTTTTCGTTGAAGATAGAATTTCTGCGGTATAGTCAAATTTAATTTTTAAGACTGTTGTAAAAGCTTCGGATGAATTACATTTTTGTGCCTTGTTTTTCTTTATTGGCTTAAAATACTTTACAAATTTTGTTACCCAACACATAGTAATGCATATAACTATAAGAAGTAGATTCTTGTAGAATTTGGCGTATCTTCAGCTGTTTTATAATTCTTCAAATTAATTCATAGTCTGTTCTTTAAAATTTCCTAAACTAATAATCTACAGTTAGTTTATTAGAAAATCGCTCTGTTTTACTTTGTCCCATGTCCCCGGTCTACCATAATCACATTAAATACCGCTATCATTTTGCACACTATTTAAACTGTATATATATGTATATATATATATATATATATATATATATATATATATATATATATATATATATATATATATATACATATATACATATATAAATATATATATATATATATATATATATATATATATATATATATATATATATATATATATATATATATATATATATATATAAATATCTTTCTACGTTCAAGAAAATGTTTAATTAAATTACCGACTTTTCGTTATTTTTTAATTTTATTCAAAAGCTTTTTCCAATTTTCATATTTCAATTATACTAAAAATAAATTTAAATTCGAAATGCTAATATTTGATTTGTTACATAAAAAAAAATAATATTATAAATTTAACATCGGTTGCATAAACTTTAAATACAAATTTGAGAATCATGAATTTCGTTTTGGTTCTGTATAAACATCTTTCAAGAAGTATAAAAAAAACGGAAATTAGGAATTACAAGTATTTTATATAGTGACTAGGCAGATATTCCTTATATTTTGCTGTTTAGCAAAAACGTAAATGTGTTTATCCCAATGTTCACAAAATAAAAAAAAGCAAACCGTTTTATATGATCTGCTTAGAACAAGGTATATAAAAAAGGATATGGGTTTGATAAACAGGATAATTTTGTTTATAAGAGGATTTAAAATTTGTTGCTTCCGCATTGATTATTTAAATAAAATTATAGAATTATTATTTTTTTATTTGCTACTTAAAGTGGATGCATACGGCCGCGTATCATATCAATAATCATTATATGACCGGGATTAAAATTTAAAACGTGCAATATACTACGCTAATCCCCTCATAATATAGTGCATTTATCACTTTATATCAAAAGATTACATAAAACTTCATCGGTAAAATTTTATGGTAATTTTCATTTTGAGTCAGATGTAAAAAATCCTTAAATAAAACCAACAATAAACTAAAAATAAGAGGCGACAGACTTTATGTATAAAAAAGAGATTTTCATTATTTTTAAAGGACACGTTTTTAAGATTTTACAATATTATGAATCTATTATACGAATATTTATTTCGTCCTAGCTCCTAATATCATATATTAAAATTGCTGAAATAGAAAAATAGAAAATAGGGTAGCCTTCAAAAAAAAGTCATACCCTAAAAAGTATAATAGAAAATTATCTTTATGCGAAGTACTCATACACACACATAGAACTTATACTAATTTTAACGGTTGACTAGCCACTCGTTAAAATCCAAACATGAATAAACAAAAATCATAGCACATTCAATTCTATAAGGAACTCTATCATGTAAAAACATCTTCAAAAAGGATTAGTGCTTGTAAAAACAGATAATAAAAATATAAGTGCGTGTGAATATAATCTCCGCATGGGTTCGGGAAAAAATGATAAGCCTATCATATATAGATCACTTCAAAAATCATCGATTGGTGGCACCCGACTATTAAAACCGTATAAGTGTGGGAATATTGATGGCTTTTTTAAAAGGCCGATTGTATAATTCAGATTAAAATTGGTGTTGTGTATGGGACAATAAAATTATGTATTACCCACAAGATCATCAATAAAAATTGTGTATGAAAAAATAAAGGATTCGGGAGCATATGTTACCACACATATACACACACAATATAATGGTATAATATGAGAATTTTTATTGCTTTATAAACAGGGTGAAATATTTGAATAGAGACTATATTATAAATAATATATAAAATATGTTGGTTTAGTTTTAATTTGAAGAAGAATTTAATCAATTTACTTAAGAACTCATCAAGACGTCTAACTTGTTAGAGCAACTCAATTTAATGACCTACTCTAGTTTGTAAATTTACTGTAAACATCAAACAAACCAAAGATGGGATTCGAGGATATCGAGTAACATACCAGTATCAATTTAAATTCCTCACCCTGTAAATATGAACGACTATTGCGAGCTTACTTTAAGTTTTATGGATATAAAAATGATTCAGCAATTTTTTATGTGTTTTATTCGTACATGAATTGATTTATGTATAAATATGATTTTATGTTGAATGATTTAGTGACCATACTCGACGTAGTTCAAAATATCATGAACTTAACACAATTTTGGTAAAGCTTTAAAATAATTGAACCGTTACGTTTAAATGTATATTTTTCTTGTACATATAATAGTGATTATTTCTAAGAATTTGAAAATACATTTGTCTAATAAGTCTTATCTAACTGTCATTAGAATTAGTGAGTTCTAACGTGTGCGGCAATCAAGTTAAGAGCCCAAATCAGATATCACAACTGAATAGATATTGACATTTCCCTATTGAGTGATTCAACGATAGTGACAAACACCCAGATTTTGATTCTCCCATTGCTAGAAACACTGATGATAAAATTTCTTCACAGAACCTGCAGGTTTTATTGGAAAAATATATCAAGTGAACCTAATGTTCAAAATGATTTTGAATGGTTTAGTCTTTTGCCTGTAATAATTGATCCAAGTACCAACGAAAGCTTGACAAAAATTATAAAGCCTAAATATAAAAAAGGAAATTTTTTTAAGTCTTAAAATCGAATATGTAAATCTTTGACAGTATGTAAAATAAAATCTCAGACAAAATTACATATGAGAGCAAAAAATCATATTTACAAATTATGTACTGTGACCTTGATTCATACAATTTAATAGGATTGATGGAAGTGAAGGCTAATCAAAAAGTACGTTTGGTCAAAAGTACTAATGCTTCACGAAACACGAATTCACACATTTATAGTTTAAACACCGATGGCATGAGAACTGTTGTATGTCAAAAATGTTTTTTATGGACTTTAGATGAAACCGAAATTTCCATCAAGACACTCGGTAAAAACATATTGAGTGATTCGTAATACGATTGTTGGTAGTTGTGGAAAACGAAACCCTGTAAACAAACTATCGAATAGTCAGGTGCAATGGAGTTAATCACATAAATACATTCCTGGCATATGAAAGCCATTATACACTCGAAAAAGGTCTAATATACAATATTTGCAGTGCGACTGAACTTTTAATACAATGGCTGTAGCTGAATAGTCAGGTAAATTGTATTTTTTACTATTTTTTAACAGTGTATAGGGTAAATTCAAATATTGTACTAAATAGCTAAATTTATTTTATTTATTTTATATTGAAATGATATTTCACAAACATTATTACACGTATCATTATTATTTTCCATTTTTTAACAATTACAAAATGTTGATAACACAAACTATTTCACGCTTACCATTGAAATCAACCCTTTAAACCAATATATTTTACCCTACCAGCCGATTTTGACAAATTTGTTTACCAAAGAATTCAGACACTACTAGAAGTAAATGTGTACTAAAATTTCAATTTACTGTACTAAACGATTTACCCGACTATTCGGCTGCAGCCAATGTTTAAATTGATATCAGCTAAAAATAAATGTTCCATATTTGCTAATAAATATAAAGTCAAATTTTAAAAAAGGTATGTTATTGTGCTTTTTTAACCCTAACCCAGCATGGGTCATTTTAGTTACATAAAAGCATTCGATGAGTCTTTCGGACTCATATGTAAATTTTTGGTAATAAACAAAAATTCAATCTAAAATTATTTTTTATTTTTTGATGCAGGTCTTGCAGATAACCATACTTCGTATGCGTATTTAGTACACACGTTTTTCTGGTATATGTTACATAACTGTTGGTTCATTCGTTCAAGCATTGGATTGTACATGTAGCACCTTCGCTTTTTTGTATTATTTTAACTGGTTTCTTTTTAAAGTTGAACTTGTTGCTGCTGTACAACAGGACGATATAATTTCTGTCATTAACCCCATTGTATGGTGGATAGACGCGATGTACTACGTCTTTGAATATTTGGGCCCACTAATTCCTGTACTTTTTTTTCCTTGTACTAAATCTTGTAAAAATAATTTGCGACAAGTATTTGGCTTAATAGCATTTTAATCAGGGTAAATTAAATCATTAGATGTTACTTTAGTCACATGTACAATATTCAAAAATTGTGGTAATGGCCACTTGTTAGTAGTAGGTTTCATTTTGGCTGTAAATGCATGACATACTTGGTTCAGAGGGTCTATTTTCCTTCATTGGTCAAATTGTAGTATCAGTTAACATCCGATTTGCTGTAGTTTTCAATATCTATTTTACCGGCAGAATGCATAGTAAATAGTAAAATGACAGCTCAAATTTTATTTGGAACATAGCTGATAAAAGTCTTTTTTTTGAGTGATCTTTTTAATTTTAATTTCGGAACATTGGGTAAAAATGATATAAGCAACTCTTCCTTTTTGGAACAGATTTATCAGAGCTATTCAATATATCTCTTTCAATAGGAATTATTTCAGATGTTTTGGAAGAACTCTCAATTGCTAACGTGTACTTCTACCGAGATAAATTTAATGGCATTTTCAAAATATACTGTAAGAAGATTAAGGATATAACTCAACTGAACGTTACTAGAGTTAGTGTTAAGTGTATAAAGCAATCAAACTACTGTGTCATGCACATACTCATTTTTTTTTTTTTTTTTTTTTGTAAAACTAAAAATAATAACATGTCAAAAATAGTTGAAATAATACAACTTAGTGGTAGGTTAACACCAATTTACATTATGGACATATTAATTCCGTTATTGCAAAAACCTTCCTAAACGGTTAGCTAAACTATCAGTGTTAGTTCTCAATATATAACTGATTTGCCCGTTGACAACGAAAACGGATTTAACAGAACCGAAACTAAAACAGCTCGATTCACAATCCTTTTGACTATTAGCACGATGGTCATACGATCAGGCAATTTACCAAAAATGTTTCGGAATAGTTTAACAATAAATAACCGACTCACTAAAGGTACATATCTACACATAGCATCCAAACCCATGGAACTATAGATGCCAGCAAACATTTTGTTGGTGCTGTATACTTGAGCCCTGCATTGGAGGAGTATATCCGCGGATTTCCGCCAATATTCGCTATGCACGGATAAAATCTGATATATCCACTGAAAACTGACACTTGCAACACAATCAAAGAATTTATATTTTTAGCACAGAGAAATATAGATGGTTTGATTGTAAAACCTCCTAAAAACTCTTATATTAATATAGAAGGTTTTGATATTATCAAAATCTCCTATATACGTTCGTGTTGGTTTGAATATTGTACTTGCACTGTTTTGTTAGTGTATTGTAAAGTAATATCCCAATCACCGACTTATTTAATTAGTCAGACTTATTTGAATTCGTCGGCTGGCGAGGTGACTTATTGTTTTTGCGGATGCGGATGAGTGCTGATGCAGATATAAGTATTTTGAACGAGTGTGGATGCGAATAATTGAAACGTATCCGCGCATGGGCTCTACTGTATACTAAATATTCTAATTTGTTTAAAATTGTGTGTGGCTTCAATCAAAAAGGCAACTTGATCGTGTCTTGAATTATTTACTGTATTTCTCTTGGCACAGCTAACATACAACCTTCACAGTAAGTTGATTGTATATAATCCTACATATCTGTGAATAGAAGCTCTATGTTGGCTTTCGCTATGTAAAAGATTTCCATTGACAATCAACTTCAAAAAAAAATTTACAAGGCGAGATAGTGTCATACACTCCCAATAAATTATATGGTATAAAGTTCTATTCTGAATTTAATTGAAAAAAACTGTGAGATTCATGTTTTAGTTTAAGGTTGATCCTTAAGGTTAAGTAAGCATTAAATGTGATACATTAAATTTCAAATATTTGGAAAAGGTTTCAATTTACTATTATGCAAAATGTAAGAACAATTGAAAAATTTGAAAAAACAAATTTTCGAATTAAATAGGATCACTGTTATCCGATCACTGTTATTGTTCATCACCACCTGCGTAATAACCAACAACTTTACTATCTCTTGTCAAATCAGTTTAAGCGAAACTTTAATCTCTCCCGCTTGGAGCAATCACCAGCATCCTTGATGATTTCTATTATCAATAACACCTGGAGACTTGGAAGCTTGTTGACTTCCATTACCATGTCTGCTTTGGGATCGAAAATTGAAAATAAACATAATTCTATATATCCTAGATCATAAATTAATCTAATAAAAAAAAACATAAAATCAAAACACTAATAGGACTATTTATACCTCTTATCGTGCAACAATCCTTTTTAGGCCTTTTAACAAACCGATCGGAAAAACAAGAAAACACAAAAATTAAAATCATGTTTTCCTATCGATCCATAACCATAATCTTATATATTATAAGAGGAAGAAGCGAGAGATGATTGTTTTGTTTCCATTTAGCTTTTCGACAGAATTATACTTACAATTAGATAAAAAGATAAAAAGGATATGAAACCAAAAATAAGCCAACCATTAAAGCAACAATAGGAAAACTGGCTATATGAAAATGGATATGTGTATACAAAACAACAACAAACATGACAATTCAGGATAACAATAAAATTTTACAATCGAAAAAGGATGTGTATAAGAGTCATACATACTCGTTCGTATATAGTACTACTTTCATATACCAAAACCATTTTTTTTTTTTAATTTCATTATTTATTTATATTTCCGTATGTTAGTTTGGTAAAACACAAAAACCATTGAAGATACTCCACATATATGTGTACATACATACATTGAAAAAGAGGAAAACTACAAAATTATTTGCATATAATTAATTTAAATAATACGAAGTTAAAAAAAAAAAATACTTTTCCAAAATGGTTGTTATGAATAAATCATTTTTGAAAAAAATGTATAAAATATAAAAATTGTGTTTGGTAGATTTTTTGATATCTTGAAGTATTAATTACATTTAAAATTTATTTTAATTTTTATACAATAATAATATATTTTTACTCTCTGTTGGATGATGTGTTCGTAAACGTAACATACTCGTACCGTATATAGTTAGAAAATGATATCATTTTCCATTTAAATTTTTCTTTTATTTTGGATTTACAGAATATAAATTCATCAAAAAGTTCTTCCTACTGCTTGTCCAGATGACAATTAAATATTCCACAGATACTATGTTGTGCATAAACAACATAAACAAAATATGATATGTCGTAAAAAAACGTAAATTTCGTTGCGGGGTATGTGTTCTACAACATAATCGGGGAGCACATACAAAATGAAAAGATTTTTGTAAATTTTTGAAAATGTCACATAACATATGATAATATTTTTCGTGCCCTTATTATGTAAAACTTAAATATGTACATTTAAATGTATTATTTAGTAACCTAAATTTAAAGTTTAACATTTTTTTAGAGAGTATCAATCAAGCATCGCCTTCTCTTCAGAAGCTCAGCGAGAAGTGTTTCAACTTTCGGAAGTGAAGAGTTGTACTCTTGAGTTGAATCGAATTCGTTTATACTTGGATTTAACATATTATATTAAAGTAAATTTTGTTATTTCGTTCAAATTGGGCTTTATATTGTTATATCTATCAAAGTTATTATAAAAAATTTTCCCAGAATACATTTTTCCCGATAATTTTTCATTTTAATTTTAAATTTAAAGATAAAGCATGAACCAAACACTCTAACGCAAGCCAGCATATTCGCCTAATTCTCAGTAAAAACACATTATACTAATGTAAAATCTGTTTTAATGCTGAGGCTAATTGCTGACAGTTAAATGTTCTCGTTTTATTTTGGAAATTGTTGGAAAAGTGTGATAAACCTGACATTAATTTAATAAAATTTAGGGATGATTTTTTTCCAAGTACAAATTTGTATAAATTTATGATTTTGTTGTTTGTGGATTTTTATTATATGTTTATTACATAAATAATTAAAGAACCAGTTTAAAATATCCTTTACAAGAAAATATTATTATATGCAGTTTAGAATATATTTTTTGTTGTATAGATCTAGACTGTTATCTATTTATTATTTTTTTATTACAGTTAAGGTATTTGTCACCGGTGGCAAACTCTGAATGGTACAGCGGTGATAAATGCCATTTCTGACTTTAAATTACCATCTTTAACTAGGCCATAAATCGATGGATATCTTGCAAACTGTCAATCTTTCACGATATTTTTACGTCCACGGTTGACATATTTTTTTACTTTTTTGGTCCAAAAATTTAAATACTTAAAAGGGTGACTTAGTAGTAACGCGTATATTCGACATCTGACAGTTGCTGATATCAGCTATGTCGTGACATTCCAACGTTAAAAGTTATGATACAAATAAGTCGATTGCTGAATCATATATCACGTTGCTGTTTGAGTATCCAAAAAAAGACAGAACAACAATTTTCAACAATCGTTTTCTTACTCAATAATCTCGATGAAGACATTCGATGATTAAACTCGTAAGGCGATGCTGCAGAGTCACGCGATCCGTCGTAGCTCGTCCACATAGTGTTGCACAAGTTATAGAAATGAATCAAACCGTCTGTGGAAATACGAAGCAGCAGACCAAGATTTCAGACCAATCCAATCGCTTTTTGGACTTTTTTATTTAAAGAATGGCCCCGATGGCCTGACTCATAAGCTGCATGAATGTCCAAAATTTTCGGAAAAATGTATCGCAAATCGAAGAGAATCATGGCAGTTTCCAATGCCTCAACGATTGAGAAAAGATGCAGAATATAGAAGTCATATGTAGTAAAGGTGTCATCATTAATCGTACCGAGTATATTACCTCAAATCTTCCACCAAAACATTCAAAAGACCACTAAATATGGACAAATTTTACCTTTGGCTGACTCCAATTATATTAAGAGGAGCAATTAATATTATATTAGTGTGTGACCATTTTTTTGTATCCTGGAATATGAAATCATGCAAATACTGTCATAGCACAAAATACTAAGTTTGGTTAGATAGTGGTTGAAATGTGTGAACAAGGGCAAAACGATTCTTCAATAAAGATCTATCTCAACTTTGGCAGTGAGATTAATTTTGATGAATCATAAAGACGTTTCTGGGAGTTGAGGTAATTTAGTTTTTGAAAATTATAGAAAAGATGTTTCGGCAGATTAAGGTCACACATTCGAATGAAGATTTTCAATACTATGGAAAACTATGGAGAGAGTCACTCGCAGAAGCATCAAAATAATGACCATAACGTATGGTATTTCTTGTGATTCATTTGTTGTCAACAAATTTAATAAACATACCGCAAATCAGTGTAATTACAAGTTCCCGCAATCCGCCAATATCATTGAGAATGATTTTTATGTGGACAACCTCAGTCGCAATTCATGTCCTCTCTGAGGATATTCTGGACATTTAGCTAACCTTTGAAGTGAACTATCACTAATTGACGAATTGGAAATAAATCGAGGGTTATATACATCAAACGCAATTGAAATTCATTGCTCTCCGATTTGTCAAAGGATGCGTATGTCGCGGTACTGCATGCTAGAATATGGTGTTTCCGAATTATAATTTGAAAATGACATCGATAGAAGCAAAATTAAAGGTAGTGCCTATTAAAATCAAACCAATCTCATTACTTGAATTGTGTGTTGCGGGCTTTACATTCAATAGTTGGATCGTTAGAAATTGTATCAAAACCTAAACTATTCTTATACACAGATTCAACAATAGCTCTAAATTGGCTATCTAACCAATCAAAATCGTTGCCTGTTTTTATTGGAAACCACGGACAAGTTTAAAACTCAAGCATACAAGTCAAAACAGATCAAATTATTGGCAAAGACAATATTGTAGAACCTAAAGAATCTGCCACCGCGATATTTAATGTGGCATTAAAGGATGAAAAAAACTATACATTGACAGTGTCAAATTATTTTTTCCTTTTCATTTTTTTTATGTAATTTTACCTTTTGTTTTTTGTTCGCTATTATTTTTGTTCGCCATTAATGGTGCATTCAGTACTATAGTGAATGGTCATGACAAAATCGATACATCCGAGAAGGTGACAAATACGGCCGCAATCGATGACCGTGACAAAAGACATATAATACGGTCAAGTACACAGTCAAAAGGTTCAAAGCGATCCACTGCCAGCGATCGCAAAATCAAGCAAATTGACTTAACATCAATGATGCAAATTCTACAGAAAGGAAAACCAGTTCTGAAACAAAAAGAAGCCATCAACAAAAAATTGATCAAGCTGCAAACAGATCTTGCTATTAGAAAAATTAGAAGACGACAACTGTAGCAAAGCAAGCGATTTATCATCAGTCGTAACAAGTAATGCGACAAAGGTAGATAACTGGATTAAAGATAATAAAAAATATAATCGACAGCCAAAACTCAAACCATGAGTCG
Organism: Tipula confusa; assembly: GCA_963556175.1. Classification (NCBI taxonomy): domain Eukaryota; kingdom Metazoa; phylum Arthropoda; class Insecta; order Diptera; family Tipulidae; genus Tipula; species Tipula confusa. The sequence continues at coordinate 23,608,235 of OY744475.1, forward strand.
AATCCGTTGTCGGTAATGCAGCAAATTTAAGACGACAACCAATGGTCGATATTTAAAATAGTAATTATCTACGTCAACGTGACAAACGGTGTGAATCCTTGCTGTTTTGAACAAGAAACAACATGAAAATTTAATGGAAAAATTTATTCTCGACAGGCGGTCAATCACGTCTTACCTATATTTAGTGGAGAGCCATTAAGATTGATCCATTTTATTGCGGAATTCGAGAATTCAACACGTGACTGCCAGTTTTGAAATTCAGAAAATCAAGATCGACTAAGGAAGTGTCTTTGCGGCAAAGCCAAGTATATCGTTGATCATTTAATGATATTGCCAGGAATTGTCAATGAGATATTAACAATATTACGAAATCGGTTCGGACAGTCCAATTTTATTGTAAATCATTTACTGGATAGATTATCAGATCTTCCAGTTGTCAAGGAAGGTAGACCGGAAACCATGGTTGATTTCTATGATTTTTTGACAAGTTTGGTATCTACGCTAAAAATTTTGAATGAGGATGACCATCTACGTAATCCAGTGGTTTTCCGTGACATCTTATTAAAGATCCCAACCACTCAAGCCGTACAGTTCACCAAATATTTTTACCATCTCTACAAAGACCCGCCAAAGTTTAAAATTTTGGAATTAATGAAATGGATTGGAAAAAAAGCAAATGCATCAAGTCAACTAGTGACACCTTCAGCAAAGAAAGAGGTGATAATCGACAAACCCAAAACATTCAAAATTGATGTGACGTATACTATCGTCAACGACAACGCCCAAAAACAATGCCAGTTCTGTAAAACAACTGTTCATAAATTAAGTGACTGTGCCAAATTTTAAAAATTTGATGTCAATCGAAAATGGGATTTTATCACAAAAAATACACATTGTTTTTGTGTCTAGGCCCAGGACACATACGGAAGTTTTGCAAACAATGAAAAAGTTGCGGCATCAACAACTGCAGCCGCCCTCATCATCAGTTACTCCATAAAACAAATAATGATAAAGTGATTTAGGCGCCGGCAGACATAAATTGCATCGTTAACAATACCGCGCGCAGGGTATTGCTCAAAATAGTTCCCGTCAAACTGAAAGGTCCCAAGATAACAATTGAAACATTTGCGTTATTGGACGATGCATCGACAGTTTCACTTATCAACGAAGTCATATCCAATAAGTTGGGATTGGACGGTCATATTGAATCGCTCAAGATACAATGGACAAACAACCAAGTGAAGCAGCAAGATGATTCAAAAATAGTTAGTGTATCAATTAGCGTAAACTATGGCCCGGCGAAGCCCTACGTTCTACGTCACGTTCAATAAAATACCTTTCGCTACCAACACAATCAATTGAATTCGACAAAATCCAAAAATATTTTAAATATTCACCAAATGTCGCGAAAGTTTCATTCAACAACGGGACACCAGTAATTCTGATTGAACAAGATAATTGGCCTGTGATAGTCAACCGTAAAATCATAAATGGTCCTTGGAACGGTCCTGCCATAAGCAAAACCCTCCTGGGTTGGGTAGCCCATGGGCATATTGACGAGCCCGATGATATTCCGGATTACACCTGCCACGTTTTCCAAACCGACAAATCTCAAACAGTGAGAGAACGTGCAACATGACGTGGAATCCATAACATAAACTTTGCGCGAAACCCGAGAAAAACATACAGCTCAATGATAAGAAAAAATTAAACAAACAACCTAGGGGGTATTATGAATATTTTGTGGATAAATCTAACGCCCTAATATTGACCCGATGGAAAGATACTCAAATAGTGTCACTGATTTCCAATTGTTTTGGTAAAAATTCTTCAGGTATAGCAATTCGGTATGTCCACCCCGAAAAAAAATTTGATATCAACCAGCCGTAGTTAAGAAGTCCAATATAAGCATGGGTGGAGTTAACCTATTGGATTAACACTTTTTAAACTATCGTTTAAGTATATCCGTGGAAAAAAACTTCACATACCTGTGATTTTGGGGTTGATTGATATGCCTGTTACAACCTCCTGGACTCATTCAAAAAATTACGAATTAAAATTGGACCAACTAAATTTTCGGCGGCAGTTAGCAGAATGCCTCCGAAAAATTACCTTCCAAAGAAAAAAAACAAAAAAAAAGGAATTTTTAGCGAAAGGAATTCTTACTTGAGGAAAAGGAAACGAAAGAATGCGCTGTTAACATTGTCAATGGCAAAAAGTATACATGTGTACCATGTGTAGCATTGCTTTGTGATATTATGTTGATCTTATTAAATAAATAAAATAAAATAAAATAAAATAAATAAACCAAAAGAGTCTAAAAAAAGTTTGTCATAAATGGGTAAATAATTATCTTATATTTTTCAAAATCGGCACTTATGCTACTATCCTACTATAGGATTTTAATAGCATAAAGGTTGCAATTGAAATTGCTTCTAAAATTCTTGGTAAAAGAGCACTATTCAAATATTTTTAAAATAAGATGGCGTTGGAAACGCTTTAAACATTGCAAAATAAGTCGAACATAAAACGGTGGTTCATGTAAACTTCCGAATGTTACTTTGGTTCAACTAAAATTAAAACTATATTTTCCACTACTAGTCGGAGAAGACATCATTATTATGTGCCTTAGTAGACTGAGAAATTTTGTTTCTCGGCTTAATTTTATTAATATTCTTATTATTACACCAAACTTAAAATTTGTCATATGATTTTATGTAAATATCTCTCGAAATATCCTCGAGAGGTCTGTTATATTTACCATCTCACATATTTTAGGTGGCATACCGATTAAATAATCAATCTCCATTTTTTTAAATTAAATGCCGATTTGACTCAACAAAATTAACAATTCCAAAAATAAAACAAAATGCAGTGTCATTTTAAATGTGCGCTTACTACAATTCATTTAAAATTCGGGCTACTTCGATATCGATATTCGATATGTTGATTTCTTATCAACAAAAAACCTTCTATAGTAGTGAAAAAATAGTATATACACCACGCTTAAGAAGTGCTATTATAGTCCTCGCTTACTAAAAACTCGCTCGGGCTATAATATCACACTTCTCAAGCTTATTATACAATAAACTATTTTCTATTCCTCAAACTAATCCATGTTATTTTACTAGTGTTCATGGAAAACTAAAAAAAAACTTTAACAAAATATCCATTCTACAGTAAAAATATTTTAATGCAATATTTAATTTTTTAAAAGCTTTTCAAATAAATTAAAACAAGCAACGGCTCTGTGGGCAGAATATCGATAATCCCACATGGAATGAAATTAATAATGTTTATGATACGTATAAACATTATGCTTACAGTTTTAGAAATTTTATGTAAAGTAATTGTGTGCGGGACACAATAACATTACCATAGTAGCGTCCAAATTATCTTTAAAATGGTATATTCGTATATTATCGCACTGAAATGTAAAAATCCAGTCGTTTGTTGTTATGATGCCCAAATATATATATATATTTTTATATCATTATTTTCAATTCCATTAGTTGGAGGAAAAAAAATACTGAAAATTCATCTCTTGAATTTTCCATTTTCCATATAAAATAATCTAAAATAATTGTCGCCTTGATATTTATTACCTTGGCTACACGCATACAATATATATATATAGTATATAGAAGTATACACAAAACATTTACTAATATCTCTATTTGTCATTTAAGTGTGTGTATACGTGTTTTATGAAGCATCAATCCTTGTTGTAAATTTCTAATTTAATTTACTTAAAAATGGTCCTTTTTATATAATTGTATACTATATCGTAATCTCTGCACCAACCTTTTCTGGCAACTCAAGCGTATACTTTTACGTAAAGAAATTAAAAAAAAAACGAAATCTAAATTACTTGACTCAAAAATCCTTCGTTATGCGTATTTATATGGTTTAAAGAACATTTCCAAAATGAAAATCGACCAACGGAAAAATTATGTTTTATGCTGTACACCATGCTTAAAAATTTAAATGGAATTCACATTTAATTTTCGGTCTCTGTGTTTGTGTTTTTAATGCGTCCTGTTTCCAACCGTTAAATCTGGCAAAAATGGAGATGGAATAAATGACATGATGGAATTTTTTCATATACAAATACAGACATTTTTTAATGTTTTTGTGCTGTCTTTGGCGTACTATAGCCCAAAAAGCAAAAACACCCAAAAATTTGTCCATCATCAATATGAAATTTACTTTTAATTATTAAACTTTTTTTTATCATAAGTACTGTGCGTACGCAAAAATATCTTCGTAATTTACTATATAACATTACTGTATAATATGGGAGAAGATGGCAGAGTATTAAAAAAATAAATCTTGAGGCTAAACAATATTTTTTTTGTAGCAAGAAGAGGATGCTCTAAGTTTAATTTAATTTTTTAAAATTTTTTTATTTTTGTTATGTTTTTCGCTTTTATTATTTCGTTACGCAAACATAAAAATGTAATTTAGATACGTTTTTGTGTGCTGCGTATTCTTTCTAATTTACAATAGTGTTTTGACCTATTCTATGGTGCAGATAATATTATGATGGAAACATAAATTTTAAATTAGACGTACATAAGAAAAATTGTGCGGTGTGTGCTAAAGGGATTTTTTTTTGCACTTCGAAATGATTCGTTGCGGGAGGATGAGAAATAATTCAGTAAATAGCAATTTTGGAGACATTATGCTAAATTTAAAATAAACGAGGTGTTATTTATATGCATCCTATATATATACAATTGTAACAGAATTTTGGTCATATATACACTACACTAAATTAATAATATTCTGCAAATAATTTATGTTCTACTCGCCCGCACATTATATATGTCACAATACGATTCCATTGCTGTTTGATGTATGAAAATGTACAACAACAACAAAGTACGTACCAATATAAATTATTAAAATGGCTTGGAGGGAAAATAAACCGCGCTCTGTCCATAACCATTTATAGGTCGTTTCAATAAATTGTACATACAAAACTCTTGTTGTTAATTTATTTTGATTACAACTATGTACAATAATTATTCATATCGCCATTATAGTATAGAGTTTATTAATTTAAAAAACTACAGTTAAATAAATTAAAAACTATTTAAACGCTAATATATATATTGTCATAAAATTTAATAGATGCCTCCCGCATTACTACACCGCAGTTATGCTTTTAAAAATAAAAATTAATATATGTGGTTTGATGCAATAGAAGAGCATATACAGTTTATTGTATATTTACTATAGGGATGAGCCCTATATACTCATAGTACAGACAAACATATATATAGTACATAACACCATGCGGTTTAATTTAATTAACTTGGTTCATGTGTGTTTGACATAATTTTAAACATAATAAATTTAGTTAAATAAGGCATGCGTGCGATGTGTTGATAGACGGTTGAATATGAAAACAAAACGGTTAACCTATGTGGTAATCAATCTAAGAATAATATAATTCCAACGACAAAAACTATAATACAATTTTCTATTTGCAATCACAAAATCAAATTAGACAACATTTTTGTAATCCGCGTATTAAAATTACACAAATTTGCAATTTTGCCCTAAAATTCAATATAAAAGAATTGTTGTAAATAAGTCATCAAATTTAATTTTCTTTCCAGTGAAGTGTTTCCCAATACTACAAATTACAAAGTACATATTAAAAGGAGACCACGTGTGGGAAAAAACTGTTAGGGATTTCATAGCAAAAAATCAAAGAAGTCTTACTGTTAAGAAGGATAAAATATACTTTTGAAAATAAACAGATGAATTTTTTAATATTATATATTTTGAAATTACACTTTGTAGTAATTCACTTAGAAGGCCTCGTCACTGTAAGTGAATACAGTTGCAAAAAGGTAAATGATCTTCACTTTAATAAGCTAATATTTATTTTACTAAGTTCTAATCTTGCGTTTAATAGTTTTTGAAATTAATTTAAATTCCGAGTTCAATCTTCCTTTTTTTGTTCTGCGTATCGAAGTCCAAATCTACCACGTTCAAAGATCTGTTACGAATTTGATATAATTTCAATTCCAATTGATAAGATATATCAGATCTCTCCAGATCTCTGGTTAGGATGTCCACTACCAAAAGATAATGCACATCTTGATAATCTGTTTACGTTAATATATTCCAAGGACGGCTCAGGAGTTGTGGTGGTGGGCTAACCAATTAGAAAATATGCTAGGGTCAGTGCAAATAAATCATCTATGTCGTTACTCATAGGGTCTCGGTTCGGAATTCAGAATGTCATCGATTTGGAAGAATACTGTTCGCATTTTATCTGGCGTCATCAAGGTATTTCTGGGTACTCGATTAACGTAATATGTAATCGATTTTACAAAGTACTTCTTTACACAGCAGTCCTTTACACAGATAATCAATTTTCTTCTTCGCTCCTAAAAAATTAGTGTCATTGTCAAAATTAGTGTTTAGGTCGGATTTCTAACTAATTTCAACAAATTGAAGAACTAAAGAAGTAACAAATTAAGACATTGGTGTAATTTGTCCATCAATTGCTGTGATGTAACTGGACTTTGTCTACGACTATCGATACACTTGTTGATATAAATTCTAACCTTATTTCGATAATTCAGGATATAATCCAGTATTTCTGTCTAAAAATACTAGTTAGTAGAGTATTAACGGTCCTGGATGTAAATATTGAATTTGTGTTTATTTGATAATTTTGTCACTTTAAATGAGATTTCCAGGTAAATGTATTGGATACCTAGTATTGATGGAAACTATAATGTATTTAGTCTTCCTCCAACTCTTAAAACACATTCATTGTCAATGAATGGGGTTAGAGATATTATATTAATTTAAGAGTCAACCATTTTTTAATGGTCTAAGAGATTGATAACCAACTGGGATTTCCAAGATTGCATCCATTTCAAACATAATTATGTATTTTTTGATGTGTTGATTACAATTTGGACTCAGGTTTAGATATGATATTTTCCATCATATAACCCTCGCCAATACACGTTTGATCCTTAAATATGACTCAACCCTTTTAAACAATGTCTTTTGAATTCTCTTTAGAAGTCAAATGCTTCCATTGTACTTGAGGAACCTTTTCTAAATTTTCTGATGTTCTCTTCCCAATGAAGTTTTTCGATCGCCTTTGGACATCTGTTAACCAAGATAAGACAATCTTTGAATCGGTTCAAGCATAAAATTCCACATCTTTAAGGTCTAGCGCTTGTTTAGTATATTTGACTTTACAATACTGCTCCATTTAGGTTAAATCTTGGAACGGACACCTGTTTCAGAGGTCCTTTATAAGCACATTTTGAAGAATCACAAAACTCATAGATTTGTACTTTAGTTACTGGATCCATCTTCAAAAACCCTGGGACTTCAATTTTCTGCAGTTAAAGCAATAATGAATTGCTCATCTTCCAATGGTGGTTGACGTCAGTAGAGAGTGGATCGTCCCAACTTAATTTTTTCAACCGTAGTTTCTGTAGGCTGATTTTAAATAGAATGACTGCATGTGAAATCCTTTCCAAAGGACCGAAGAAGCGTGCAATCTGAGATGACATCCGGCGTTTAGAATTTATTGTTCTCTCTCCGATTTGTATTGTATATAAATGTATCCTTGGTGAGATTCCAACCATCTGCCACGGACCCGTCATCAATATGGAGATTGGTGTATTCTCTGACCAAACCGTCTTTTTCCAGCAATCTTGAAATCTCTTGCAGTGCTAATTTTGCTTTGTTGATTAAATCAGTATCGCAGAGATAGGCAATCATTGATGTAAAAATAATTCTTTGCTATACTAGATCCTATTGGATATATCGATTTGTGGTGTACCGTACGAATATTTAATATTTAGGAACAGAACAAAAGACTTTCCGCATGCGACAGTCTTTAAATGAAAAACACTAATTGGCTCAGAAGCAGACGGTCTCTATAAAATATGTTGATGGTTTTTGTCCATCTGGGTTGACTTCGATCTGTTGATATATTTTCTTTATACATCGGCCAAAACTACAATATCATGTGTCTTGAAGATCATTGGAATATACACCAAATCCTTCTGTATCGTGGGACCAACTAGAAATGTATCATTTAAAAAAGTTACAGACGAGGAATTACAAAAACCATAGAAAACGAGTAACAGTTTCGTGGTGAAACTGTCAATTTTAATCAATGCATGCTGACGTAGGTAGAAACATTTTTTCTGTATATGTCCTAACCTCAAATATTCATTCATAAACTAGGTATATTGAGTATGGCGGTCTGGATGCTGATTAAACTTACGCTTTATAGCTATTAATCTGAAATAGGATGCTCGAACCATCTGCTGCACTCCTACTGTGCGTAAGATAATAAGCGGAAATTTGCTGGTATTGAATGCCGTAGTGACTGGTTGAATTTTGATGAGAATGTGCTTCACAATTGATAGGTTTTGAATCAAATGTTTCCTTTTTAATTTTAAAAATAAAACTAATTAGTGCTGGCCCTGTACCAGATTCAAATCATAGATGAAGTAGAGTGTTATGCTTAGCTTGGCATATTCGATATGCAGAGTCTACGGAAACTTACGTACTGTATGACCGTATTTTAGACAATTATATAGCATATACCTAACTGGTTTGAACTGAATCCATCCTCTACAGATAATGTTGACTATTACAACCAGGACACTTTTCACTTGGAGATGACCTATGCATTGAATTGACATTTCCATTAGAAAATTACTTTACTATTTTTAGTTCACCCATAACACTTTCTTTGAAATAACATCGGTTATTTAAAGTGCTAGGAATTCCTTGAATTTTAAAAATTCTAGATTTGTCGTTCGGTAAGCCCATACAATTCAACAGTTTTCATCGACCTTATTTAATATAATGCGAATAATCGAAAATATCTTGCTTCAGCTACTGACCCCAACACTTTTATGCTTCGAATTATTTCATCAAAGGTTTTGGCTACTTAATGATGTGATTTCGGATTCCCGCTTGTTGACGATGCCTTACCGAAAAATTTATCAATATGAGCCAAAGCCATATTCAATCATTTTTAAAAGTCTCTATGTTCCCACCGTATGAAGATACCATATTAAAAATGTAACCTATAATACAGTCAGTATTAGAGCGGCAAAAATCCATATGAAAAAATTGTTTAATTTTGTTTTGAATGGTTTTAAATTACCCACACTACCATAATGTCATATAGATGTGAGCATATTATAACATTCGTAGTCTTATTCTATTATTCTCTATTTTCCAAATATAAAAACAAATAGTTGAATTAAAACAAAAAAAAATCTCTCAATTATTTTTTGTTTCCTCTTTGATTTACTGTTTTGTTATTTTTTCTACACTATTCACAATCGTATATAAACGACGACATAATCACACAAATACATTTAACAGGTAAAATTTTTTTTTAAATTTTTTTACTGCTTATGTTTTAGTTCATTTGGGCTTCCTAGAAGGGATTGAAGACGGCTTTGATATGAGCATTAAGTATATCGGACGTTTTTAGTTGTTTCGTTGAACTTATATCTCCAATGCTTCTAGATTATTTATTTCTGTTAACAAGAAGTTACAAATTAGATTAAGTGGTACCTTCAATAGCAACCCTCTGAGAATTTGAAATTTATGAATTTGCAACTTATGGTCCATATTATGCACTGATAACATATAAAAAATCGTAAAATGAAGGCCAGGATTTATAATCACCAGAATATTTATCAATGAAATTGCATGGAAGCTTAAAATATTCGGAATCTTGGCTGATTGATCTGTTGTTTGTAAAGTATAGAGTACGATCGGCTAAATGTTCTAAAAAATCTCGTTGTTGTTCTAGCAGTAGGTCTAACGTATTATTAGTATTAGTCGGATAATTTCCCGTTGACTGTTTTTCAAATTTAATTTCAAATTCCTATTGTTTTAGTTCGAAGGTTGTAGTTGGATTCTTTACGACCACAACAGTTAATTGCATTTTATTTAACCAAAAAGAAACGACAACACGTTGTATTTAGTTTCCGTTCTAATTTGCACTTTGCACGAATTAATGCTGCAAAATATCTTAGAAGCAAATGCTGAATTTCTTCTTTGGTCTGCGGAAATCTTTTGAAGATAGTTAATAACAAATTATTGAAAAAATAATTTCAAATATCTTCTAGAGGACCACACTGAAAACCTTTAAAAGTTTAAGAAAATCAGGTAGTTAAAGCACAAGGTAACCATTCCCCACTTAAAATTATACACTTTATTGGTTTCTTAAAGCGTTCATTCAAAATCCTTAATTCTTTCAGTCATATTATCGACTGATTAACATAATGATTTAATGATTTTTTTCATTATGAGGTTTTACACGATAATTAAAACCAGATATATAAAAATAATCGTTAGTCGTGAGTAAGATAGTTTTTCCCCGATCATTTTGCATTACACAACTATCTCATCCGCGGGAACCCAATAACAAAAAGTTAGTGCCTCACTTGAAACGAGTGGTTATATTGCTATAAGTAGAGGTAGTTCTTATTAGTTTATGGCTACTACAGCCAAATTTAGTATGTTTTTGACAAGCTATCTCCTGGACATTTCGTGAAATGCCCATTTAATTCCCTAAAATCACACGTACTGTATCTCTAAGTATTACACTATCCACTTAACAATTGATTTTCTATTTCGAAGTTTATATCCAGATGCTCAAGTAAATGACTTACACAGATATGGAGTAAGTTTCATACATCACCTTAAGAAAACGAAAATTTAAATAAAACAAAAAAATTTTCCATCTATAAATAAATTAAACTCATGAATAATCGATTTACTATAAACAGGTTTCGATCGTCGTATCATATGGTAAATACGGTATTTGTATATTATAAACGAAACAAACCCATCTAACCGAGATCCAGCCACAGAAATGAAAAACCAACAAAAAAATAAAAATAAAACCTAACATAAAAATTTTGCAGATTTATATTTCCATAATGATTTTCTTTGGTATATCTCGTGTGCTGTTGTTGCGTTTTTTCCTTCTGTATAATAAATGTAAGATCCAATTTAAAATTAATAAAATATTTAAAAAGAATCCTTAATGTAATATTAAAGTACATATATCGAATCATCTAAGGAATAAAAATTCAGATTTTTGTTGTTTTCCTTCTGGTATGGTGTGGCATTGTGTTCTGTTTTTACGTTTCTCTGTATTATACCATGAATAACTTAACACTTTTTGAAAACATAAACATGTATTTAAAATGGTATAAAGTATTTTCGAGTGTCATAGTAAAAAATCGATGGTAAAATAATTGAAAACTTGTACACAATTCTCAGGTGTGTGGGTATATCCATTACGGTGCAATTATTTGCGAACCGTGTAAAATGGATTTCATTTCAAAGTCAGGAAAAAGTAAATTTACTTTTGTTGGTAATTTTGTAAGACTAATTACTAAAGTTTATCGTAAATCGTGAAACGAACAAAATAGTTACCGCGCAGTTAATATAATTTTACACAATTGAATAATTTACAACATTGGCAGACAACAAAAATTAATTTTTTTTCAGGTTGAAGGTACATGATAGGCAAAAATTGGTCAACAAATTTAGCGTAGTGCATTAAAACATTTTTTTTATGTTGGTTCCAGGTTGGTTAATTTTTTTTTAATATAATTATAGCCGATTATTTATGCATAAGAAAACACTTGTTCGGTCTAATGGAAATAAAATATACTAAAATCTGTGTTCAACATTTTAAATTAAACCTTAGGGATATTTAATCGATTTTGCATATTTGGAAAATGTTACACCTTTTATTATTTATATAATATACATAATTGCCACCAATACTTCAATAAATTCTAATTCACATTTTTATTTTAAATTTATGTAGGTATATGATGCATAATTAATCGGAAGCCTTTAAGCATATATAGAAAATCTATCCTGCACCCAAGTTTTATACATACAAATTGAATAATGTAGTGTAATTTTTTCAAAGAGTGTTTCAGAAAAGTTACTAAGAGGAACATTTACTGGCTGACTTATTAGAACATTGCCTTATTTTTCTGTTCTATATAAACAAGTCCTCATCGCTGGTCGAATTCTATCTGTTTACAGAAATACTCACTAGTATGTAAAAGTAGCCATAAGTATTTCTCGTCAAGACATAATTTTTTAGTGGGAATTATTTAGAAGAAAACCCGTTTTCCTGGAAAAAAATTGATGACCATCGAAACACGGCAGACATTAGAAAGCAATACGAAGATAAAGCTCGGCAGGTAATGAAAATGGCATGAAGTGATCGAATGAAATACAAAGAGATCGTTCTTGAAATCAGCAGCCAACATAAATATGCGCACGTTGAATCATTTGCCAGAAGGGCAAAAAGTTTAACAATGTACTAAAAATTAAGGATGCAGCAGGTTAAACTCTAACCTCAGAAAATCAAAAGTTAAACAGGTGGAAAGAATTCTTCGAAGATAACTGCATAGACATTGAAGAAAATGATGCACTTCCAAATGGAAACTATAACGAAATAATCAACGCCCATCGACCAATGGAAGAGAAAGTTATAAAAGCTATAAGGAAGTTAAAAAACAAAAAAGGTGCTGAATCGGACAATATTCTAGCTAATTTACTAAATGGTGATATATCTAAAGCAGTAGCGATTCTAACACTACTATTAACGAAAGCTTGAAGTACAGTTAGAATACCAGAGAAATGAAAAGAAGGAATAACTATAACAATCCCCAAGAAATGTAACTTAAGGGGATGCAAGAATTGGAGAGGCATTTTCAAGGTGTTCAAGAAAGACTCCAAGTGTTGTAACTAAATGCCTCAGGTGATTAATCAGATGCTTCTGGCCAAACAAAATCACGAATGGGGAGCTCCTCCGGCAAACAAGGCAAATCGATATAGAGAAAGAACTTGGGAAATGGATGGGACAGACACTTCGAAAGCCATCAAGTGACATTGCCAGGTTGTCATTAGAATGGAACTGCAAGGAAAAAGGAAACTCGGAAGACCACCAATGACATGAAAAAAGGGCTATGATTGCTGAAGCAAAACAAATAAAGGAGAACAAAAACAGATTACTCAAAGCAAGGTATACTTTGTACTCTATATACCAAAAATACTGCCTTGCCACTATGAAATATTTACTGTTAGTAGTTTTTTACTGTGAAACCAGAAGGAGAAAAAACATTAGAGCTTTAGAGTGACAAAGACAATCGTTTTTGTTTTTTTTTCGTTGTAACAAAAAAAAAACAAAATATAAAAAAAAAAAAAAAATCGATTGTCTTTGTGACACTAAAATAATTTATAGTATTTTTTTCTTCCACAGTCCAAAAATACTGACAGTAAATGTTTAATTGTGGGTAGACGACTTAATTTGTGCTTACATAAAATTACATCGCTTATTGATACACCCTGTACAACAGAAGGAATTTAAGTTGACATTCTATTTACGTATATTATATAAACTGATATATGTTACACAGCAGCATAATAATAATAAACTTATATGTTACAGCAATATGTTCTATGCAAAAAGTATATAAGATGTAAAATTAATTTATGCATTTATTGAAGTTAGATGAATATTAAAGACTTAATACTTATAGAATAAAATCATGATTCATCACTTTCGTACTGTGTATGTATGTAGGTAATGTACATAGAATAAAGATTTTATTTTAATTCACAATCATGTCTTAGTACTATGTAGTCCACGAGAATGGGCCGACCCAATTTAACTAATTTTACAACTTATGAATTTGATATGAAGAACAATATGCTTTTTACAATATTATATTGGTATTTTGACAACTTTCCTAAAGCTTGGAAAATTTCTAAATTCTTAAATGTTCCAAAGCCAGCCAGTACATTATTTTGATAATTCGGGAGTGTATAAACCACGTTAATCAAATTGTGTTCACATTGGATTTATTTTGAATCACGAACTGCGCATATAATTAAACTGATCACAAAATGCCGGACCTAGTCGGTGCTCTCAAAAAACAACGGAGTATCAACAAAAGCAAATTGAAAAATTTGTTAAAATATGCATAACAAGACCATACTGCAACTATGGTGACAAACCTAACCACACGATTATGAAGGGTTAAAAAGATAATGGAATAGTGCATGGAATTAGAATTGCGTATTTTTAAAGTAAACCCAAAAGATATTAGTGATCTTGAATCTGAAAAAACTTATTATGTTGCTATGTCCGATTTCATTAATTGGATACGTAAGAGTTTTTGTCATGGCACAATTAATTTAGACTTTTTCTGTAATGCGAAGCAAAACGTTGAGCATTCACAAAAAAAGCTTCTAAAAATAAACATACCAAACATTTTTTAAAGTACGCTGAGTGGCAGTCTTTTTTTGACCAGTTTATGCATCCACAATGCATTAGTCTGTCATCTTCAGTTCAATTCTGAAGATTAAACTTCAATCTCCAGAATTGATTCATATTGCAAAAAGAACAATATGAACGCAACAACTAATAATTAACTGGTTCATACCCACATTCATGGAGCAACTAGACTCAGATACTATCCCTCATCAACCAGCATAATAATAATAAGTTTATGCATCCACAATGCATTAGTCTGTCATCTTCAGTTCAATTCTGAAGATTAAACTTCAATCTCCAGAATTGATTCATATTGCAAAAAGAACAATATGAACGCAACAACTAATAATTAACTGGTTCATACCCACATTCATGGAGCAACTAGACTCAGATACTATCCCTCATCAACCAGCATAAAACGTCTAATGGATACTTCCGATGAAGTTTTCCGTGGACTGTTGGTTCTTGGCAAAGTAGCAGAAAAACGGGGTACATTATCATGTACAAATATAAAATGATAAGACCAAGGCTCTTTGGGCAGCAGGTATACTCATTCCAGCTGATTCTGAACTATCCAAATGTTTGGCTCGACGTATATATAGACACTCTGAAATCAATGATTCAATACAAAGGTTGAAGTAAAAAGTCGTGTCTATTTTTAGATGCCTATCCAGATGCATGTGTCAAAATTGCAATTAAGCAGTCATCATCAGAGCCAGAAAGTAAAGTTACCAGAAAGTAAAGCTGTCTGCAATACTTCCAATAGCTATCATTCATGTTCTCAACGCATAAAAAACAGTGCATAAAGTTGAGAAAATAAAATGAACGAATTTCAATTTGTGAGTTTGCTTAAACTAGGCCAGGGACTTTAAAAGTTTTGTTGAAGTTAACTATAAAGCCAGAAGCTTTCTCTGAGTTATAAAATACGATGTTTTGGTTGGGTAGTTTCGGGACAAAGAGGTAATTACAATACCCTTACTAACCAAGAAAATGTAATTTAAGGAAATGGAAGTTCCGAAGCAAGTCACCTGTTTGAATATTGGGTTTTGGGGAGCCAACCTTAAACGGGGAAAGCCACTATATCAACAGTTTAGAATTTAAAGTGGAAAAGAGCGCGAAACAACCTTAAGGCCATATAAAATCTTTTTATATTACCATATATTTAGAAACGGCCACTACTTCCATCGTCGAACTGCACAGATTCTGCGATAAAAGCAAACTAGCCTAAACAATTTTAGTTTTATTTATGGTCACTATAATGTCACCACATAAAAATGTCACGACAAGTGATTTGATGGGCGAAGCCAGCTTAACATAAGTAGAATGCAAAACAGTTGCAATAGTTGTTGTTCCAATAACATTCGTGACGTTTTATTTTGATAAATCGATCGCTATTGTTACGAGGAGTAATACTTGATTTGCAGTATGTGCCACTTGAGATAACTAGGCTTTATCGCTCGTCGTTCCCTTTGGCAATTGGAAGGAACGAGTTACTAATGTTATACTTATAGTTCCGATCGGATTATTATAGTTAAGCTTTTATTATTATTTTCCAAAGTTTCACATCGTCATTCTCGCTCATTTTTTAAAATGCACAAGAGAAAAGCGTTCAGAATTTATTGAAATATCCAAAATTTAGAGTGAATATAACTTTTTTAAATTTAATTTTGAAGTCAACACGTCTAATCAAAAGCAACTTAATCAGACTTATTCTGGAACTTTCCATTGCCTTGGTACGAATCGTAAATTGTGTCAGCTGGAAAAATATCTTGTTCTGTTGATTGTCTTGGGTATGGTGTAAAAGTCTCTTCATGGTGATTCACAAACAAATTTGTTTTTTTTGGGATTTCTAGGCCAAGTGTTTTTAATTGGAGTGACCTGTAGGTTAGGTCTTTTCAGGGCCTTTGCAGCTGTCAGTTATCTTTGCTACTGTTAATCTATTAAAAACCGGAAAAATATTTGCAGCCTTGCTTTTTACCCGTATATTAAAAAATAGTTAGATGGTATAAATGTTTATACTTTTTTTTGCGTCATTACACGAAAATTTAATTCTGATATTTAAGTTTCACATTCCATAAAATTTTACGTTATTCGAATTGATTTATTAAAATTATATTTGAGTATGACAGGAAATATTTAATAGATCGAATATACATATTATACTATTTTATGTGACAGACCGTAAAATTAAAGTTATATTCAAATTGAAACTAATCGATTATATTATATACTTTTATGCAATAACAGCTACATTAAATCTGTGATAGATGAACATTTTTACAAAATTATACTCTCGAGGGCAAAATTTTCAAAAATTGGTATATTAAAATTTTCACACATAAACACAAGCATAATAAATAATATGCAATCCAGGCACAAACTCTACATACATATATGATAAATTTACTTTTATAATATTATATATATATATATATATATATATATATATATATATATATATATATATATATATATATATATATATATATATATATATATATATAAATTTATATGAGGTATGTTCATATCACCCAGAAAACATTACGTATTATACTCGTTATATATATAGACTTACTGGAATGAAAAGCTCATTTTCCATAACGGATCGAGAACAACTTAATATAATATATAGAAAAATACAATTTTCTCTTATCTTATAAACCTCGTGAATAAATAACGAATGAAATGTGTATGAAATACTCTGAATACAAAAAAAGTTAAATCATCAGATTTCCAAGTGAGTGGAAAATATTAAAAAAAAAAAAATTAAACTTCAAAGTAATCAAGAATGAATAAATTTTTTGTACTTCTTCTCAATTCTTTTTTTTTTGTATTCAACACAAAAACTTAAGCATAGTCACGATATGAAACGATACGATAAAAACAAATTAATTGAAATGTACTCGCGCGCTTCTGTTGAAAGAAGCACAAAAAAAGCTATACATATAATGTATAAGATTATGTTCTTTAATTCATTTAATATTCGTCTAGAAAGCACACTTTTCTTCATTTTCTTCTTATATTTCTTTTGCAAATAATACACAGATCATTTTACGATTTCATAATATAAAAATTGTATAATTGAATCAAACTTACTTGAACACAACAACAATTTAAAATAATAAATTTAAAGTGGAAATGATGAAAGTAGCAATCTTACCTGAAATGAAAAACAAAAAAAAAATCGATTAGGGATACTCGTTTAACATGAAAAAGGTGATCAGGTTTCAAAATATAAATTTTCCCATAAATATTGTTGTGCTTCGGCAATATTGTCTTATCGTATTCATTCTAATTGTGCGACGAGCTTTTTTACGTGATGATGGTTTGGTCGGGAAAATTATTTTGTTTACAGGCATTAGTTGTAATTATTGAGTTTTAAGGTCAGACATGTGTTTCAGTGTGCACACCCTATATAAGTAAAAATGTTTCTAACCATATGTGGATAATATAAAATTTATTAACCATGTCAAATATCAATCCAACATTATAGAAATTATAATGTAACGCACTGTATGCTGCACACATATACTCTATCATTAACGCCACAGGGTTATATTAATTTGTGTGTGGTTATTAGATTAATTTATTTCCAATAAGGGCTAACATTTTTCGGTTTAAAAAAAAATGTATCCGGATTAGTTTCGAATAATAAAATTTTTACGTGTTTTGAAATTTAATCCGAATTTTTAAATGTTTTGGGAATAATGATTTATTTCTGAGCAAAACTAATTGTACCTAAAAAATATGATACAAAAAACTTAGGTTCGTACCTTTTTCATTTCCGGTAAAATTTGTGCACATTTACAAATTTTTACGTAGATGAAGTTAAATTTACCACGAAATACTTTGGGAATTTGTAAGTTTACGTTCGCAATATCCATTTTCGAAGCCTGCATTTTGACCCAATCACCTACGCTCTGCAATAAAACAATTTATTCACTTTTTAGACTCTTGAAAAACACGGCCAAAGACAGTATACAATTTTCTGTGGGTAAAGATAATTGGGATAAATTGCATGAAAATTTGCCGCCTGAGCTTAAGAAGAAGCCGAAGGAATCATTTAAAAGGTATTTAATTGCTATGGAGGGAAATGCGAAATGTATTAGCTACATCGCGTATGAAGCAATCTTTCAGTAAAACATTCCAGTTATTGATGATGATGAAAACCACCGGAAAATAATTTACGGAGCAAAATCAATGAAGGATTTTCAAGACAAACAAGTCATTTATAACGAAATCCAACTGGCCAAAAACATAAAATCGGCAAGATCTATTAATTAAATTTCAGATCAAAAAAATCTAATGGACGGGAAGTGAAACAAGTTAAGAAGGAGTAAACTTTGTTTTAGCAGAAGGATGCATATGAGTTATAGATATAGTATATTGAAGTATCAACAACCTCATTGTTTGAAGAAAATCCAGTTGTTTTGGATGTAACTTGATATTTCTGCAAGTTTGGGGAGAACACAACTTTACATAAACGCATATAAGGTTTGATTGGAGCCATTCTTCTTCAGAAGTTCGACGGCGATCAACAATTATACCCTGTATTTTATTAAAGATGAACAATTTCTGATTGTGAAGAGAAAAAAAGTAGTTTCGAACTCAAAGTTCTCGCAATTTTAATGGCTTTGAAAAAGTTTTGCGTATATTTGTTGGGCTTGAGATCCATCATTGTTACCGGCTTGCGGTGTCAAATATACAATGGATAGGATGGAGTTAATTTCTGCATGGGACCTGTAATTACATAAATTTGATTATACATTTGAGCATCAACACATCGAATACATCATGTTGCCGCACTAAGCAGGACTCCTATTATTCTAACAATACAAAACAGTTTTGCAGAGCGAATAAAGGGGGCTCAAAAAGTGAACATTTAAAAAAAATATTAAAGCAAAGTTGTCCCAACCAAAATGCAAGTAAAAATTATAGACTTACCACGAGCTTGGACATTTTTCTATTAAGAAGACGGAAGAGTTAAGTGAGAACCAATTTTTTATTACAAAGCTACGACATAAAATTCATAATTGCATTAAGTTTTACATCCCTTGTATTATGGTAAAACGGATAACGGACAAACAAGATAAGGTATTCAATGTAATTTAGAAAAGAGAGGTTCATTTACGAAGGAAGAAACAATAAAAGTTCATCATTTGTGTTATTAATGGTTTGTTTTATTGTATTCAACAAAAACTTCGAAAGGATAAATTTATAAAATTTATAAAGTTATCCTTTAAATTTAGCCTTAATTTCCAAAGGAGTTCGACGAGATAAAAAAATTTCGCAGATAATTTCGCTCACCGGTACGCAGCCCGACATGAAAAAATCATAGAAAATATAGTTTGTTGGATTATATAATAGATGACACTACTATACTATAAATGAATACATAAATTTTGGCATTTCATTTTGGTTACATGTATATTGTATATTGTTTGCTATTTTTTTTTAAATGCGATAAAATATTTGAGTTACAACGGAGTTTGTCCATTATAACTAAATTCATTATAACTCATGTACATTACCGAAATTGATGATTTCGATAATATACATGATTTCGGCTTACCACATGAAACTGAAGAAAATGGTCATTAACCAAGGCTAAAAATCTTTAAAAGCACCAAAATCTAAAATAAAATCTAAAAAATTAGAAAACAACAACACCATTGAAGTTTGAAACCAAAAGACACGACATAAACAAATTAGACATGTCAAAATTTATCTCTACACATTTTTTTAGCGCGATATTTATATGTACATTTGTGGAGACCGCGTTAAAATTTAGCTTAGCTCGACCTCCGTACCTAGCAATACTGCGAATAAAAAGGTTTCACTTTTCCATAACGGTAGAAATGTATTCAGGACAAGATCAGATAGAAAGCATAAGTCGAATAGTTTAAAAATTTAGCAATATGAAATTCTGAAGATTGGTATAAATATGTGGACAAGTTTCAGCTGTATTTAAACAATTCGTATCTAAAGAGCATCGTTATAACTAATTGTATCTATTTGCCCGATTTCCTTAATCTAATGTCACAATATAAATAGTTACCATCACTACTACATCTGAAATTTACGACTGCATTTTGTTTTAGTTCTTTAACTCGCAAAAACAAAACAATAAAATTATCTGTCAAAAAAAACCTAAAAATTAAAATTGTTACATTATTTCCATAAATTTAGTACTTTTTTCTATTATTTCATATAAATCATATTTTCCAAAAGAGGCGCCACGATCAAATTAATTAGGGAGCACGATCAAATTATGTAGTACCAATCATTAACACAAGTTGGTTTTATTAAAGATTATAGTTGGCCATCTTTCTTTATTATTTTTAGAGGTAATTACCAACAAGAATGATTTTTGTTATTTATTGTATTTTTATTTTTTATCTTTATTTAACTTTTTTTTTAAATTAGCATGTTTCGCACATGACATTCTCAAAAATATATGATCTATAAATCATGTAGGACTGTCAACATTATACTACAAATACTGCCATCTTATAGTACATTTATTATGCCGCTAGATTATTGTAGGCGTATCTTTTGTTCATTTAAATTATTAAATTGGTTAACAAGTTGAATTTTGAAATCTTAGATTATGTATGACCGAATATGAACCGGGCATCAGCCTTCTGTCGATCAAAGGAAATGAGGAAGCAGGTCAATGTTTTCAATGAAAATGCGAGCACAAACAGTTGTGGGTCATTTAAATCCTTGGATGATTGTAATCCAAAATCGTTTACACTTTAAAAATAATAAAATTAGAGGAACGTTTTTTCCTATAGATTAAACAACGAGTCATTGGCAAATCCGTGTCATCCAGTTAGGTTTCAATTTTCAAACAATTGCCTTACATTTAGCTAAATGCTATGTATACGACTTTAGTTTGTTTGCAAAAAGATACCAATAGTAAGGAGACGACAAGATCAATAGTTGGTTATGTTTTCATTGTCAAAACTTAACTAATTAATTGATGGCCTTCCATCAATTTATTAGTTAAAATCAATCCTAACAATTTATAGTGTCTGACTTCGGGATTTGCAAACCGTTGGATGCAAGCGGTCAATATTTTTTATAAATTTATTTTAAAAAAACTAATAGGTTAACGAGTTTATTGAACAAAACATGGTTGGAATAGATAAATATACTATGGCTTAAAGGACAACTTTCAAATTTATGAAATGATTAAGTTAAGTGTATATCTGGCGAGGTTTTACGTTTCGGTCAACGAAGACCTTTCGTTTTATTTTATGAAAGAGGGCAGATAACTTAATTGTAAAAAGCTATTATCAATTTGACAGTTACAAACTAACACACATCTGTTTAAAGCACAGCTTCCTTCCCATTTTGGTATCCGTATATGCTTGTTTATATTTAACTAATGGTTCCAACATTACACAAGTCAAATTCCACCTTGCAAAAACATTGATCTAAAGGCTGGTTGGTAATGAATTTTGGAAACTAGTCTTTTTAAAAATGGGCATTAGTCTTCCTTATTGTATGAACTTTTTGAAATAAATTATTTATTTTGTTCTAAAGAAGAGGGTTAATTAAAACCCTTGCAATCAATTTGTCAAGGCATGACCTGATATGCAAAAGACATACATAAATCATAATACATACATTTCAAGTACAATATGCCACCAGTTGCACTGCTTAAACAATTACATCACACATTTGCATTTAATGAACGTTTGCGACACAAATCGCAATGACTATTTAAAAACTAAAGCATATACCACTCCTCCAGCTATGCACATAATACCATGTGTATCTATTAAAGGTGTAACTATTTATCATTTAAATTACACTGTATTTAATATTGTGCAATTTATGTCTAATTATCATAAATGGAATTTTGTTATTACAAAAGTTTTTAATGAATGTGTGTGTATGAGTGTGTACAAACGCTATGTAATTTATTCGGCGACATTTCTACCATAACACAGTACAAAAAAAAAGTATTTTGATTGCAGTTTAATCGTCTGAAAATTTTATTTAAATTGTTTGAAGAAAAATGGTTTGCAATTTTTCATTTTCCCGTTTTTTTTTTTGTTTCGTTTTTCCATAGAGCAAGCAAACGAAAACAAAAATTTTTGGTTGTTATTTAGCGATTAGTCTGTCCATTTATATATGGTTGTGGTTGGTTTAGATGTTTAACCAGTGTATATCAAATTTTGTCTAAATTACTTAATCAACCAATTTATTTAGCTTTACAGTGAATAAGTTATAATCTACGTCATTATGCGCATTTGCGTAAGATTTTTAATTGCTGATAAGAAGCTACTATATATTTTTGTATATTGCATGCAATTTATAATGAATAAATAAATAAACTTAAATGCAATATTAATTAAGTTTATTATTTTTGTTGTTGCTTTTTATAATTTTTTTTTTATTATTTTTGAATTAATTTAAACGACATGAAACTATAATCATTTCATTCCCATTTTTGAAATTAACAAGCCATGTTTCGGTAGCGCACGCAAATATTTTTTTTTTTTATGTTTTTTGTTGTATGAACAACATAACCAATTTTCTATTTAATATTTTAACATTCTTTTGTTTATGCTAAAATAGTTTATTAATTATAATAAAAAGTCTTAAATTGACATGGTATGCAAAATACATGTTTACATACATCGATTGGGAGTAGAACTAAACGAATTAATACAACAACAAAAAAATGGAATATGATTAACTTCAATGAACTAAACATGAACAAACTATTATAGCTTTATGACAGTTAAATATAATAAATTCTATCAACATTATAAGCCAATCATGTTTATCCAATTTATTGATGTTCGCATATAAAATGTATGCTAAATACATAAAGAAATCAAAATTTTGTTTCAATTATGATTCTAAATTTTCATGTTTATCGATTTGGTCTTATTGCATAAATTCATGGTAAAATATAACGATGAACAAATTCTAATGTAAATATTTATATGAACTAAATTTGTATCTAAATTTTGGAAGCTAAACAAAGCTACATATTAAAAGTTTTGGAAACAGTTTTGACGTTCCATATAATGATCTTCAATTAGAAATATTCTTTCTGTGACTCTTGATTGCAAAAAGCCTCGTTCATATATATCATATATTTGGGGTACCGAGGTATTTGGGGTACCGAGGTAAACGAGGTATTTAAATATATCTAACATATATACGAATGGTCAAATTACTGGGACTAGTTCAGTAGATGAGTTAATGCAATTGGAAGTTGATGTTCATACCATATTGAATAACCATAAAATGTGCCTTGGAGGAGAAATGTTTTACAAATGCTGATCATATACCAGAAGTCCAAAGAGAAGGGTCAAAAAGCATAGGGATTACAAAAAAGACAACTAGTATGGCAAAGCTTCTAAAAATTCCGTGTGGAATCCGGAAAATGACATCTACACATTCACAGTTAGCTTACCAAATAAAGCAAAACACACCTAAAGGCATATACAAAGTAAAGCCAGAGTCTTTGTTCCATTAGGATTGATATCACCAAGTATTATATCAATCAAAATATATTATTTCAACAGTTATGGAAAACAAAGCTGGATTAGGATGTTGAATTGCCGATCAAAGAGTGATGAATGCTATTGCCCAGTAGTCTTTTACTCCTGAGAAAACTTGTAATTTCGAGATGGATTAACGTCACGAATCAGCTGGAGTAGAAGTTCATGGTTTTGTGATGCAAGGATGCGCGGTAAAAAATCGAAACTAATTTTAAAACTTTTTTGACTGCGTATAGGTCCTATACTATTTCAGTTTAATATTTAACTTTTAAAAATCTAGATGGACAAACTTAGAAGTTTAAAAAACCACAACATGATAGTAGTTTAAAACTAATACTCAAAAAGTTTTACTCTTAGTAATAACTGTTAAATTTTAAACCAAAAGTCTGTAAAATAGTATCTGTTGGTTCAAAAAGAATACCTTTGTGTTTAAAATCTAACAGGGTTGGTTTAAAATATAAACTCATTAGTTTGTAATCTGATAAAAAAAGTTTTTTTTATTTAAAATTAAAATTTAAGTTTTATTTTTATCTTATTTTATTCTAAAAATGTAACATTAGGATTTACTATTAGTAAATCTATTAGTTTTAAGAACTTAAAGTTTAGCAACCGTAAATATTTGCTCCTTTGACGGCTTCTCTTTTTAAAATACAAGACTAAATAAATCCAAGTAAATATCTACATCTTTTTTTTTTCCTAAAAATATTTAATTGGTTAATATTTACATAAATTTTCTTAGTTAAGATTATATCTTCATCTTGGTTCATACCAGGTTTATATTCTTCGTATGATCACGTTGTTTTAGTGAATTATAAGATTGAAACAATTTTCGTTTATTACATATTCGATGCGTTCAATTTTTTATTATGGAAAAGTTAACCTATCTCTTATGTTTTTTTTTTTTGAGTTGAAAACCATTATGGACAATTATAAAACTTATATGTTTTAAATTTTAATTTAAGAGAAAATTTTGGAATTTTTTAAACCTTTTATGTTTAAATTTATTATGACCAAATATATCATTTTTTTGTACTTAAAATCAAACTATTAGAGTTTTCATTATTAGTTGCCAAAACAAAAAGCATTTATTTCAAGTGTTTTTTGATTTTAGTTTAGATCAAAACTTTTTATGTTTAAAATTAATGCTTTTGTTTTTAATAAGTTTTAAACTTTTTATTAAACTATTGTGATCTATCTCAGAACAGTCATTAACTATTAATGTTACTATCCAAGTGGCACCGTTAAAGTCACTTACCATTCTAAAACTGCAAACTCATTTACATCAAAAAAGAAAAACACTCAACCACATCATGGACAGATTCGACCGTAGTTCAAGACCTTGATATCCTAGATTACTACCATATCCAACAGAAAAGTTTCACCATAATTATACTAAAAAAATTCAAGTTATTGGTGGAGTGAACCTGCTCGCCTGCCCGAAAAAAGCACCTCTTGGCGAAAACAACCATAAGTTTAAATAATTTATATTAAACATTTATCGATAATTCTTATCGCAACCTTAACAATCTTTCGAAAACTCGATTTATGGAATTTTAGTATAATAAATAATCATGCATTCGGTGTTTTAATTCGTTCGTCGAAAGAGACGAAAGAATATCAAATACAATCGTAAACTATAACGCACATCACCTCATAATTATATAAAGCAAATCCAATCTAATAAGAAAATTAGTTGAAAAAGCTCCACTCGAGACCGAGGCATGCTAAGCAAGTATCTTAACCATCGCTATACGACCGGTGACTGGGAATGAGGGTATGTTGTTATATTTTCAGTGACACCATGCTAAGATTCCAGATTTTCTATAGAAAACATTATTTTATAATATATCAAACCCGAAAAAGATGAAGAAGACCATGATGATTAAATCTTAAGACATAACCATTCCAATAATTCAAAATTTTGATTGCTATGAATATTATTTAAAAAGAGAAAGTCAAATAAACGAAAAGCCTTGAAACTGTGACGAAAAAAAGACTTCTCCTCTTTATGCTAACGTTTGATAACTCTGAAAATAATCGAATATATACAATATACTGGCATTTATCGCATTTAACCATTGTTTTAACCATTTAACGCAAAAATACTGTGAACAATCGACCAAGTGTGTCAAGTGTGCTAAAAAACACTTAACAAAAAGGTTAACAAGAGATGCCTCCAACCTACGTTAATTGCAGCAAGCAACACTCAGCCAGATATCGGGAATATGCAAAAAGCCAAAACAACTACAGAAAATAAGGAACCAAGCATACAAAAAGCTCTAAAACTGAATGATCCGGGAAAATATGCATAGCACAATAAACGAAGTTTCCCAACATACGTAAAAGACAGGAAGAACAGATGCCTCACAAATCCTGATTTCAATCTCAGGAAATGAAAACTAATATTTAAGCCTTTCTAAAAACGACATCCCCAAAGCGACCAGGAAGAGTATCAACTACATTAATTAGGGAGAACAATAAACACCATGAAGATTTAAATATAAAAGAAGCAGAAGAAGCTCTAAAGAGACCTTTTTTGTGGGTGGCTAGTCCACCAAATTTGGTCTACACAAAATTTGACTACGGTAATTTATTTAAGAAAATAGAAAGTAGCTTATCTAAGGGAAGCAAGTTCAATGCAAAATAAAAATGTTTTATTAACTCAAATAAAATGCCTAATTGAACTTTTCGTTACCAAAAGGTTATCGTAATTTAACTATCCATTTATTTATAAAATGATAAAAGCAGATATCTGAAAACTTAAACCAGTCAATATGATGATTAGTGAAACGGTGATAGAAAAAGGAAATCCACCACAACTCATAAATAGCAAAATAGAATGATTACGGTTTAAGAAAATAGTGGAAGAAAATATTGAACTTCAGAAAAAAGCGAAAATGGACAAGAAGTTGAATTGGATATACTTCTAGATAGGTAGTTTGAGAACGGACTACAAGAATAAAATCCAGAACAGAAAAATCACTGATATAAAATAAAAAAATATATAAAGGGTGTTTTTTTATAGGTTCACAACTTTAAGTTGGCAACACTGCTTTATTTAACAACCCATTTAACAGCTGATACTTGCTTATTGTTTAGTTCAGTTTGACATTTAATTATAGATAGATTTACATCAGAGCAACGCTTGCAAATTGTTAAAATTCTTTATAAAAATAATGGTTCTGTTCGTCAAACTTATCGTGCACTTATATTTTATAGCGTACATAATCGTCCTCCAGACCGGCTAATTCGAATAACAATAGATCGTTTTTGGACCACGTTTACTCTTAATGATAATGTGCATCCCGTGAGACACCGAACAGTACGCACTGAAGAAGCTATAGCCGCTGTACAGAAAAGCATTGAAGAAGGTCCAAATCAATCAATACGTTCAATATCAATTGATCAATATCAATTTGTGCTTCAGCCCATTCGCCGAATTGGCGGCGCATACGATTGTCGTTTGGCTTTAATTCCTGCACAAGTTGAATTGAAATGCTTGAAGATGCTAAGATCTTTTCGTAAAATCTTGCATAAAGTGGAAGGATACAACCCCAGTTGCTGATGTTGAATTTCCATTCAAAATTTTGTTCTTCGATGAAGCCCATTTTTGGTTGTATGGGTCCGTAAATAAGTAGAACTGTCGGATTTGGAGTGAGCTGGCATTAATCTGGCTGATATGTGGTTCCAACAGTATGGAGCCTTATGCCACACAGCGCGCTACAATTGGTTTGCTCAAAGAAACTTATTATTATTTTCTTATTATTATTATTTTCTTTGAGGTTATGTAAAGTCACCTGTCTACGTCGATAAACCATAGACAATAGAACACCTGGAAATCAACATTCGAAGAGTTATTGGCGAAATACAGCCGCAAATGCTGCGAACGAAAATTGGTGTTCCAGTTGGAGTCTTGTACGCGCCAGCCGTGGTGGCCACATGGCCGAAATCATATTTAAACATTAATGTCATAAAATTTTCTATCCCATAAAGCCCGTTTTATTGATATTAAAAATATATTTCTTTGTTTTATTATGATTTAAACTTGTTTAACTCTATAAAAAAACACCCTATATATAATAAATATAGAAAAAAGCAGGAAAAAAATGGTAAAAGAGTGCCAAAATAAAACTTTTCTAAACGGATTGTATAATACACTTAATGCACCCAATACGAATTACTCGCTCTGGGAGGTAACAATGGAAATAAAACAACCAAAAATTCAAATTACTGTAATCAAAATTAATGAAGAGAGATGGGCTAAAAGTGTAAAAGAAAAAGCTGACACATTTGCTGTTCACCAGAAAGAAGCTTTCCAGCTTTTATGCACACAAACAGCTTATAAAATTGAGTGAAATATGACTGGGAAGAATAATTGTCTGGATAAAGGCGATGTAACACTGAAATAACTAAAAACTGAAATCAACCTTATGAATATGATAATAGGTAGAATAATTAATGAGCTGCCTGAAAATGCTGTACTGAAATGATGTTGGCGACAACATTAGGGAAACTACAGCTTAATTTAAAAACGACTATTATTAAATAAATGATTGGACAAAAATGTAGGGATTTAAAAATTTATCGGGGGCCTTTAGTTATTAATGCTCAGCAGATTCCTTACGTAAACAGCTAAGTATTTGGGGATGACATTAGAAACCAGGCTTTGATGGACACGTTCAAAGAAGAACGAAAAAACATAATATTAAATTTAAAAAAATGTGCTGGCTACTGTGGAAAAACCCCGAATTACAAACTCCTCGTATGAACTTACGGAACTCAATTATACGAAGAAAACTAACATAAAAATAACACAAACCTTTCAAACCAAACTGCTACGTACAGAAACATATAGTGTTACACAGTTTGCTGAATACAACAGATGCAGTGAGGCGCTGGAAAAGAAGGAGGTCAACTGATTTGGAAAGTGATACCTTTTTCAAATCTAAAAGTAAAACCAAACAAAATTTGTGAAAAATAATATGCTTTAATAATATAATAATTTTGGTCATAAAATAGAATAACATATTTCTGTACTGTATTTATTTTATCTGTGCTATTAGTTCACTATTTCAATTGTGCTGAAACCAAATTCTGAAAATAAGCTCGAATATAATTTTATAAAATTTTAATAGAATGGTTATCATATCCGCCAATTAAACTAACAAATTACTGTGTAGTTTGAAAGTAGGCAGATGTTCGAATAATCTCTCGTGTACATAACTAGTAATAAAACTGGGATCATATCAGATTATAGAGAACAATAACAATACACCCTATCAAATTAAAATCTATATATATTTGTATATATGTATAAATATATGTATTTAAACAAATATTTAATTACCTTTAATTTCAGTAATTACACAAATTTATATGTTTGCAGTCTGAGTTCATAGAAGTTCACCCCATGTACACGTATATATAGATATATTTAACTATACGTACGAGTATATATGCATAATTCCCAACACTCATCAAAACAATCTAATTAACAAAATCCCAGTACAAAATGCAATTACATATAAATAGGATTAATCTCAAATGCACGGTTTACTTATCTAGGACAAATGTATGATGTACCTATATATCACCTTCAACATCTCTATATATTTAGTATTGTATATAAACGGAACAAGATTAATATGTTTATGGTACCTACACATACTAAATATACGATGATGCATGTTTCCAAAAAAAAATAAAAAATACTCAATTAATCAAAAAGAAAACTGTGTGCAGATAGTGAAAAAACTTTGTCGAACGATACACGTTTTTGTACAACGGATGTTAAAAAAAATAATTCAAGATTAATTAGAATTTAAATGTCACTCAAAAGATTGTGAACTTAGGCTATTTTTTTTTAGTGCTTCGATCCAACCGTGTGTATTTTATGTGTACATGAGTAGCGCAAAAGAATCATAAAAACTTAATTAATTTTTCGTCTTTTATATATGTGGGTCATGGTGATGATGATTTATAATCTTACACATCATATAACTGCGTATATATTAGGCCAATTTCCTTTGTCAATATTCGAAAACATCCCAAAATTTTTGACATATTGAAATTATGTTGAATTCCTTTGATGTTTTATTGAAGACATGTAAATGATATGATGATGAAATATGTTGATTTGCCCCTCATTCCATCTTCATAGACTTCATAATATATATAAGTTAATAAATTACGTGTTTTTGGTATATTGTCGTTTTAGGCACTCACACACAGTGATTAAAACATTAATTAAATGAATTAAAAAATTTATTTAATTGAGTAACTTTTTGTAAGTGAAGTTAATGTGGCATACGCTTTTCACAGCACAAGACTGGGTATATCGTTCACGAATAAATGTTGAGAAAAACGACAAGAAAAGTTTCTAAATTTTGATTCTACGTAATCTTATTTTACGCGTTTTTTTTTTAAATTGTGAAATTTTCGCGTTTATTTAATTAATTTAAAAAAAAATTGTATGTGTAATTTTTTGGAACTGAATATGATATCGATTTTTCTGTCGACAATCTAATTAACATTTCATGGCATGCGACCAAATAACTAGTAGGCATATCAATTTTGTGACTAACTTAGGTACAACAAAAATTATCTCACCATGAAATTTTACGAAGTAACATAAATTTCCTTATTATCTCACACTCTCGCATTGTGCCAATCTTCCTATATTCATATTCGTATATATATACCAAACTAATCCAATTTCTAAGCAACAAAAATAAAGTCATTTAAATATTAATTTTTATTTTCATACCATCCCATTTCTAATCAAAATTAAATTAATTTTTTTTTTTAATCTACCCAAAAACGAAATAATACAAAAACATCTGTTGGTGAAATCTAAATAATCTAAAAAAGCCCACCCCCATTGAGAGTAGGCGCCGGGAAAAGACATTATGTAATTATTTTTAACTGCATTTTAATACCGCGTGCCATTTAAACCCAAACTAATATCTAACAATTTTTTTGTTTTTAATTACCTTATTAGAAACCATAAAACTGGAATTATTTTCTAGACATCTCATAAAATAGAAAAAATAAAATAAAAAATCTAGAACAAAACCATAATTATTATACTGTAAGCTAGCAATTAAGGGGAATATTGGATAGGATTCCAACTGAAAAAAATTTAACATATGGAAACAAAATAAATTTTTGGAAAGGTACGCAGCTGTGATTATAATTTATTATATTATTACATGCTTACATGTAATAAAATTTATAAATTTCGATTCAAATGGGATTTTATGTACGTGCATACGTATGTATGTGTGTGTAATACCTAAAAAAAAAAAGTTTTCGTTTTATCCACATTAAATGACAGAAAAAATTTCATATATCTGTTTTGTTTTACACCACTTTTCCAACGAACGAACAAAACCCAGCTTTGAGGTGAAATAAAACATTTGGTGGCGGTCATAAATGAAAAATATAAAAAAAAAAAAGTTTGGTATTTTTCCAATGGTATGTGTGCTTTGTTATGTTTTCTAGCATAAAAATGCTTAATTTTAATTAGCACAAGTGTTCATAACATAAATATATGAAAAAGGAATACTACATACAGATTGTCAAGAGCAGAATTGAGCTCTCTGGCTGTTTTTTAATAATTAGGTTGTTTTTGCATTTGGTAACCGCTTATATATTGTCATGCGGGTCAGTTCAAAATACTCTTTGGGCAAACATTTTTTTGACTTTCGTATTTTTCGTTTGAAGCATACGGCGTCTACTATAGGCTGGACAACCTTATACTTTGTTTTTCACTGTTTTTTACGTCTACCACAAAAGTACAAATCTATACAAAAGAGCTAGAGTGCGGGTATCTTTTTTGTTGAGTAGAGTTGTAAGATATTTTTAAATATATTGTTACATTTATATTTTCTTATTTTCTTGTAACTTTTAATTGCCAAGCCTTTTTTATAAATGCCAATTTATAACGTTTCGTTTTTAATACTGTTGCTACCGTCCTTTACAAAGTATTAGTTTCATTTCGTTAACAACAACGCAATCGCAATCTACAATCTGAGCTTTTTTCGATAGCCTTAATAATGACATCTGCTTTTATATTTAATAAACAAATTAAAACTTGGTACGGTGGGAGTACGTGTAGTGTATTTGTCTAAAGTTCAATGCCAAATACATTTCAAAATCGTGTATATACTAAAACGTAAATTTGACGAATAAATCAAAGATTTTGTATAGAATGATTTTAACCATTAAACTTTTACAATGGCCACTGTTTCCAGAATTATTATCATTCATAATTGGCTTAGTAGAACCGAAACGGCCTTTGTAAGACATAATTTAATGTTTGTTTGGGAATTAAAATAGTTTAAACATATAGAAACCTACATTGCTTACTCAAAGTTTATTAACGTTACCTTACTTATTTAAATATAACGTTAGGCCTAGCACTCGGATCGATTTTGCTTAAAAGTGTCATGCAAATCCACCAATGTGTAAAGTTAGAAATGAAAAATTGCATCTGAATTTTTGCTAAGTGATAGAAAAAATAAGTTGCTTTCATCAATTCAGAGATGTCGGTAATTTAATTTCTCTAGATGGTTCACAAAACATATGCCTTAACAATTAACCAAGTGCGCTTAGTGAAGGCCACTGATAAAATTAAAATTGGCTGAGAAGATAACACCGAAACCATTCCAATAACCAATTCGTTTCACCGCACTACCGTAAAGAAAGCACTGTTAAGGGGACCAAATATGGTAGAAAGATTGAATCTTATACATTTGTAGTTTTGGAATCTTACTACACAATCTATGGATCTTGAAAAAACCTCTCTAAAATCTAAAATAAAAGGGCAATCGGTGATGGCCGCACAAATATTAAATAAAATGAGTGGAAGGCCGTCATGCCCATAATACTTTTATTAATATCGAGCTGATATAAACAATATTGAACCTTCTCCACAGAAAAACGTATATGGGCTAGACAAAAAGCAGCGTGGAATTGGTGACAAATTGTCCAGTGGTGGCTATTATATTACATATATCCGGGAAGAACTGGCACTTAGGCTCTTAAACGTCATATGTGAGGGAATTTCAAAATCTTTCATCGTGACATTAATAAAGCCCCAGAACAACTTCATATATGATTACAAGTCTTCCTCAATATGTGATTGAACTCAACATGTAATTGTTATATAAGAACCAATTTAAAATCTTGAATTATTTGCGAGCGTAATCAAAAGCAGGATTAAACTTAGCGCCATGTTTACTATATAACTTATGAAATTTATTTACATTGTGACTTAGCAAACCCCACTCGGAATTGTAGAGGGATTCGTTTAATGGGGCGAAGATGGCACTACTATGCACACAATTATTGTAGAAAACATATTTAGTTGGTGTGTGATTAAGCCTTGTGCAGATGAAACTCACGGCTATTACTTAAACGATTCATTTGTAAAATGGCAGCATAATAATCCAACATCAAAATTGCATTATCATCGGTAGCAGAATACGTAAAACTTCCATCGACATCAAACCAACATATTAAAGCCACCCCCATGAGTCATGATATGCTCATTGACGCGAAGCAAATGTAACACTGGAGAATCAGTGAAAAGAGCTGTGCTAAACTCCGAATTAGTAATAAGTTTGTAGACTTGATAGCGAGAATATAGCAATTAGGTCAATAGAAAGATTATATGCACACGCCGGAATCAGCAACCCACTGCCCTTATAAAACTGGTTTCGAAATCATATTTGTCTTTTCTGTAGATGTTGTATACTCCTAAGGAAAATATTCCCCCGAATTCATTTTGGTAGTTAGCCATAGGTCTCGCTAAAAATTTCTGTGTCATAATCGTTATCTAAAAGCCCCGTATTGAATGATTTAATTTTACTTCGATTACTATAGAAGAGTAGCTGAAAAAAAAAGAAATTTTTCTGAAAAGTTTACGAAATCACGACAATATTATATATACGCAATAAGTAGTAGCTTGGAGAGAGTTATTGCACCAGTTGAATCTTATAATGAAACATACAATGTTTTTGCTTCAAAATTCACTGTAGTGTGTGAAAAATTCACTGTAGTGATGTGTGTGAAATTCATGGAAACAACGCCAACGAGAACAGGTTTCAGGATTCTGAACTACATATTTTTGTGCGTTGCGCTAATCTATAATGGTCTTTTTTATCATTGTAGGAAATAAATTTTAATCTGTAAAAGAAGAAAACAGTACATTTCTGGAAGGTAGCGGGGTACTGATTGCAGTGTTAAGATCAGTTCTGAATGAGATAACTGCGTGCTATTCTAACTTTAAAATAATAGTAGTTCGTGTTAAACTTTCTCACTGTTTCACTCTGATCTTTATGGTATTTATAAATAGTTTGGCTCAATGCTAGACATCAACCACGGGTTTGTCAAGTGCATTGTTTCAGACATGTTGCCAGTATTACGAGAAAATGAACAATTAAAGAAAGTAAATGATTTAAGTCTTCCGGCCACAACCTGGTTTTGATATTCGATGAAAATACTTCAGCTACGAAGGCTTATTTTTCCTACATTTTCACAAAACAAATCCACCTCAAGCGCGTTCTACAGTCGAGGAATATTTTACGAACTTGTATTTTCAACTGACAACATATTTTCAGAAATGTTAGTATTTGAGGATTTTACCAGTTGTACAAGCTTCTTCCGCACTCCCGGTACTATTAACATATTTAAAAAAGTGTGTCATTCCTTTTTTACTAATAATTTGTTATTAGATTTTAGAAATGACGACTACGTTTCCTCAAATGAATTTTTCTGTCATTTGGATTGGAAATTTAAACACTGTGTCAATGTTCAATAGGAGCATAATAAGACTGGAATCGAAAAAGAGTTTTGTCAAAAGTTAATAAACCATTATTTCGTGAACTTTGGTATATAATACTTGAGAACCGCCGCAACAAGTTTCATACTCTATAAAGGTAACATGGCAACCAGTGTCAATCTGATTTTAATGCAGCACATAAGGAGTTCAAAATCCATTTACAATAATTTCATTCTGCATAGAGTGAAGAGGAGTTTATAGTCCAACTCGGGAGGTTTTTGACATTTTATTAATATAAAGAGAATGGTAAAGAGAAATCACTCCACGAAGCTTCTCTTTGATATACATCATCTCAGCATAATGTTCAGTCATTCAATTTAAATATAACTCAAAAATGTGCACTGTTTGACAGGTATTTGAATGTTTTAAATATATTTAATGTTTGGCTATAAAAAGCCAAGAGTAACGCTACCACAATTTAGAAATCAAATTTTTACCTTGACCTTTTTTATTAGATAATTGCCACAATTGTTGGAAATATGAACTACTACAGTCAATATTGGCTTCATTTCACTCCTATTCGGCTTTTACGATCAAAGTTAAATAAAAAAAATACATTTACATGGTCTGAACATTTACCACCGATGCCTTTAATTGGGCAATAGGTGTGGTTTTTGAATAATATAAAACCAAACAGGATGAGCCTTTTTCGTTCTGTTCGAAAAAAACTATTTCAATCTGAAATTAAGTATTCTACGTTTGTTGAACAACTTCTTGTTGTCTACTAAGTTCTTAAACATTGTATTTTATTTAAAGAAGAAAATCATAACGGATCAACCATTATAAAGAAAGCAACAAGCTCTAAATTCAACCGTTAACCTAGGCAATCAGATTGTATCGTCCAATTTACCAGTGATATAAGAGACATTAGTAGCAAAAATAATGTAGTTGTAAAGTGTCTTTCCTCCCTATAGTTTATCTTCCGCCAGTAACAAGGCTATCGATTCAATTGATCTACCGAATCAGAGACAAAATTATTGGTTAATTGATTGATTGATTGATGAGACTGTGAGACCAAGCTTCAGGCAAGTGTTGAATAAACCGGATAACACCGGTCCTATTCCCACAGTCTTTTAACATTTAACAAATGGTAGGATAGGGATTATCATATTTATATTTCTATAGATATATTTCCATGCATGAAAGAAACGACCCGGTTTCAGCCACCTCACGATCATTACGGAACAGTTCTATTCTACAGGTTTTTGTACAGTAGAGAAGTTAAGTTATGTTAATAATGACAGAATTGGTCCGGTTTCCCGAAAGCCAATATTCAAACAACTGTTAGTGTAATACAATCATAATTTTTATAAACTCCTCTGCCTATCACCTTTTATCCGAAACTCCAGTGTGTTATTATTCAGCTTTCCTGCAAAAGTTTCCTTAAATAAAAACTATTAGTGAGCCAATTTTTTATAGCCATAGCCTGTAATAAATTTTATTATTTTCGCCTAAGATTCCAAATTTATTAATTAATTATTCTACCTCCCTATTGGTAGAAATTAATAAATATTTTATTATTAAATTTTTATTTAATTTACTAATTAACTTAGTATTATAATTAATATTCCTATAAATTACATAGTCCAATTAGAATTTTATTAAAATAATTAAACGTTTTAATTCCATCGAATCCACCGTTTTATAGCCATTACTTAAAAATACTCGCATGAAAATCCTATTTATATTCACTTTAACACCGAAAATATTACAAATATAATTTTATTAAAATAATTAAACGATTAAATTCGATCAAATCTTGGAAATCCCATTTATATTCACTTTAGCACCGAAAATATTACAAATAGAATTTTATTAAAATAATGAAACGTTTAAATTCGATCGAATCCACCGTTTTATAGCAATTACAAAAAATACTCGCATGAAAATTCTATTTATATTCACTTTAACACCGAAAATATTACAAATAGAATTTTATTAAAATAATTAAACGTTTAAATTCGATCGAATCTACCGTTTTATAGCAATTACAAAAAATACTCGCATGGAAATCCCATTTTTATTCACTTTAGCACCAAAAATATTACAAATAGAATTTTATTAAAATAATGAAACGTTTAAATTCGATTGAACCCACCGTTTTATAGCAATTACAAAAAATCCTCGCATCAAAATCCTATTTATATTCACATTAACACCGAAAATATTACAAATAGAATTTTATTAAAATAATTACACCAACCGAATCAGAGACTAAATTATGGACAAAAATTCGAGCTTGCTTCGAGCAAATTTCCGTTCCAACCAAAATTAATAATGTAACGGCCAATTCAACCAATTAAACCAATGTTACAGCTTCAATTTTTAGGGGTGATTCAACTTTCTCATCTACACACGGTACTAAACCATCATCCAGTTTGCCAACCTTCATTCGTCATTAAACTGATATTTTGGATTCATCTATCACAATTTGACTCAAGTGTTGAGAAAACTGCGATAATTGATTCCGTTTTGGATATTAAATATTTAGTGTACAAATCTTGAAATTATTGAAGTTTATTTTGTTATTATATCAAACATTTTTTTTTTAATAATTTTTTGCAAAAACAAAATTTTATTGGCCACCCATTTTATATATTTGATTCATTTATAACTTTTTAACATTCAATAACATTTCAAAATAATAATAAACAATCAAAAATAAAAAGCTGATTGCCAACCCAGTGTCTATATGCTTTTATATTACAATAAATAAGTTTAGCTTCTTGAAATGAACGATACAAAATTTCACGTATCAATATAATATATTCAAGCCATTCTACTGTAAACGAAAGTAAAAACTCAAAAAAAAAATAAAATCCTTTGAAAATTATAAATTTTCCAATTTTATTACATGAAATAAAGAAGAAACTCGTATTACCTGCGTTTGATAATAAATAAATTTTCAATTATAATAAATTTAAAAAAAATAAAAACAAAAATTATATTCAAGGAAAAACGATTTTCAATGAATAAATTTGCAATTTTCAATAACTTTAATATTTTTTGGCAGAATCGAACAAAACAAAACGAAAAGCAAAAAAAGATAAAAGGAACGCAATGAAAAATACCAGGAACGAATTTGTTTTTGTATTTTTATAGATTTTACTTTTTTTTTACAGGTGGGAATAAAAATTTGTAATTTATATTCACGCGCATAAAATTCTTGATGTATTTCTTATATGTGTGTCATAAGATTACTTTTGAAAGCCATTCTTTTTTTATTCGATATGGAAAGCATGTTGAATTTCTATATCAAAAAGCTCATATATGACATTGCATGTTTGGTTTATTAAGTAATAAAATACAAATTGGCTGTTTACCTTGCAATTTGTACGCAATTACGTTGGCGATCAATTTAAAACTTTTTCAATTATATAACCGGTTTGTTCACGCCATTTCACGCACAATGTTTATGACAATCAAAACAGATTTTAAGTTAAGATAACCCTTTGCAGACGATATATTTTATGGCCTTGCTAGTTTGTTAGCAACATATATATAATATGCCATGGAAACATTTACTGGATAATTGATTTAACTGATTATGAATAATAAAAAAAAAGGCAAAAAAATCAGTTTTTAATCCAATTAAACTATTTAACATCTAAAAGCTTTTGTGGTATAAAAATAAAATCATATATTTTAAATATTCATGTGCCAACTATCCTAGTTCTGTTTGTATTCATAAATATCTGTCTAATTCAATTAAAAGTTTTCTATATACTATATACTATATACTATTTCTTCATAAACTATTTACATATATTTATTTTTTGTTGTTTCAGTGCTCTAATACAATTCCACCATTAAACTGTCAATCTAATCAAATATTCATATTTCGAAATA
The DNA here is from genome assembly GCA_963556175.1 of Tipula confusa. Taxonomy (NCBI): domain Eukaryota; kingdom Metazoa; phylum Arthropoda; class Insecta; order Diptera; family Tipulidae; genus Tipula; species Tipula confusa. The sequence goes on from OY744475.1 coordinate 23,646,801, forward strand.
CATAGTTCGAATACGATAAACCAATGAGTCAATTTTTTTTCATTTGACATAGATAGACGATCGATCAAATGTCACATATCAAAAACTATATATTTTTCTAAAAATCACCACTTTAATAAGCATCGTCGTTATAACAAAACGGTTGTCATTAAATAAACATGAACAAAATTTATAATTTAAAAGATAGTATCAACCCTTATTTTGTTGGTATTGTTTAAATGCAAAGCATAAATTATGTATATATGTGTACAAAGAGCTCCATAAGTACAATGAACAATGAACAAAACTATAACAAAAAAAACTATTTTTAAATTGCACATAGTGAAATTGTTTTTAATTAATGAATCATGCAATTTAAACAATTTTTGTACTATAAATTATTGAAATTTATACTTGCACGTAAATATTGTAGTTTATAGTTTTACTTTTTTTTTTGTTGTTGTTTGCTATGTAATTTTTTTTTCAGTAGGTCGTTACTGTAGTTTATAATAAGATTACCGGAGTTTGTGGTTTTTTTTTATATAGCTAATGAAAAGTTAAAACGTGTACATTGTTGCTATAAAATTAAAAAACGAAAACAGGTTTTCCTGTTTTAACGGTAAAATTATCGACGGGAAATATTATATTTCGTTTTACTTATAAAAGCTTACGATTGAGTCGTTGCGGATTATCTAATTATTTTACTTGTTGAAATTGAACCATGACAAAATCACGAAATATGAAGCTGGTAGTTTGAACTTTTATTTTATTGAGATTATGTTTTGGATTCGATGCTGCTTAAAATTGCAATCGTAAAAAAATAACAAAGTTTTAAAATTTTATAAAAGGTGATATCTATTTTATTGTACCTATATGACACTGGAGCACCTCAACTTTTATACCGTTCAACTGATCGCCATGAAAATATACCTATAGATATTTTAGCAATATGAACAAAATGAAAACTAAAAACTGTATTTATATTTTACTGCACTTTACATTATGAAGTCAGCTAAATGTTCGACAGTTAATTTTCAGTGCAGTCAAAGTAACTTTTTTAAAATAATTTTCGTTAGTTTTGTTTTAATTTTTCACTAGATTCAGTGAACATTTTATATTGTGCGCTTCAACATTGCATATTTTGTTTATTGTAAATTTAAGAACTGAAAATTATATGAAATGCCACCGAAAAAGGCAAACATTAGGGGATCAATCAGACATGCGCTCGACTGTCAGCTAGTAGAGCAGTTGGAACAATAAAAGAGTGAGATGCACGCCAGGAAACTGGCCGGATCAGATCATCTATTTCAAAAACACTGAAACATTTCAAGAATAAGATGCACTAGTTGAAAATATGCGAGTGCGAGCTCCAAGTTCAAAATGTTGCGTCATTGGTTTAATGACTAATTTGAGCCTTAATTGTCGGACTTTGAAGTTTCACTGGTTGAGCCATAAGAACCACTTTTAACTTATGTGGTTGAAGTTACTCGGGGGTCTAAACACTTTCTAGAGCGTTTTAGGAAATAAAATATGCTTTCAAATGATATTGTTCGGAGCGACGTAAGCTAATTTCATGGCCATATTCAAAATTCAAAGGCAATTGCATCATCAAGTTGGTCTACTTCTTTCAGTACCCAAAGAACTTACAGTTTTGGCAAATATATTACATAGACAATGTAGAAGAAGAGTTAAATGGACGATGCGCATTTAGTGTAGCAAATGATTGCTGAATTACGAGCATTATTTCATGAGAACAACTATTTGGAAGTCATTATCAGGGCAGACAAAATACAAATGTAAATATGTGAATAAAGGCCACTGATCCAAGATCGGTTTGGATTAACGTTCTAATTATAAGGAGAACGAACGGGAGTTCTTGGTTCGAATTTAGGATATTTGACCTAGCATTTAAGGTGGCTTTTAAATTTTGGTGCAAACGTTTTACCATGCCATTTGCTTGTTCTATGACATACTCTAAATGCTTTTGTCAATCGCTTCTCTAAAATAGAAGAAAGTATAGAGTTTCTAAACAAAAGACAAATTAATCTTGAACAGCAAGTAGGACATCAAGGAAGAATTAACCAGATTTGTAGCAAAAAAGTTGGTTTATCTGATCCCTCACTAAACCACACAAAAGGAACAAAACACTAAGAATATTAACCTGGAATGCTAATAGACTTCTACAGCATCATCCAGAGCTAGAAATCTTTTTGAATACAGAATAAATTAATATATATTTAATAGCCGAGAGCCATTTCACAAGAAAGTCTTATGCAAAATTAAAAGGTTATTTTTGTTACCATTCTATACATTTAGCAGAAAAAGCTAGGGGTGGAGCGACTATCTTCATCAGAGAAAACATCAAACACCTCGAAAATGTCAAACTCGAAATAGAGACAATGTAAATTGTATCACTTAGCGTGCAATTAAATAATTACAAGAAGCTGCGATATATTGTCCACCAAGGCATCAACTTAAAAAGGATGATTACCTCTTAATGTTTAAAATGATGGGCTCAAATTTCATCATAGGAGGAAGCTTCAATGCCAAACATACCCATTGGGGTTCAAGATTAATATAACCTAAAGGTAGAGAACTTCTAGAAGCTGAATATCAAATAAACTGCTGTTTTCATTCAAATGGTATTCCTACTTATTGGCCAACGGACACAAACAAAATACCAGACGTAATTGACTTCTTCATAGCTAAAGGTATTTCGGAAAATTATATCCATTTTGAAAATATTGAAGGTTTATTTTCGGATCATTCTCCAATCATACTTACGATCAGTGAAACAGTAATTGAAAAATAAAAGCGACCAAGGTTAACAAGGGGAAAGACCAATTGGGAAACCTTTGCACTGTTAATTGAGGAAAGTATTGATCTTCAAGTCCCAATCAAAAACCAAACACAACTTGAAAACAAAGTAGAGCTGCTCATAAAAAATATTCAGATCGTAGCATGGAAAAGCACTCCTCCTGCCAAAAATAAACCTCACAAGAATGAAACATATATGCAGGAAATAAGAAAATTGGTAAGAGAAAAGCGGAAAGCTCGCAAAATCTGGCATAGAAATCGAGCACCAGAGAGCAAAACTATTTCCAATCAGCTCAAAAACAAACTGCAGAGGTTAATACAAGAAATCAAAGCGGCAAGCTTCAACAAATATTTAATAAGACTGTCTAGCCATAAAGAAAGTGAGTATTTTTTATGGAAAGCTACAAAAGTACTAAAACAACCAAAAACGCAGATGTCAACAAGAAAAAAACAGATGGTACTTGGGCCAAAAGCCCCAAAGATAAAGCTGATCTTTTTAAACCTTCGACTAGACAAACAGCAGATGAAAATACCGTTCTAATGCAAAAAGAAAACGAGTTAGAAATACGACTAGTTACAATGAAAGAACTCAAAAATGAAATCAAACATAACCTAAATGTAAAAAATGCTCCTGGATTCGATCTTATTACAGGAAAATTTATTAAAAAGTTGCCAGAAAAATGTCTTAAGAAGTTGCTACACATAATCAACGCAGCATTTAGAATGAAATATGTTCCTCAGGAGTGGAAAATAGCAGAAGTTATTATGATACCCAAGCCTAATAAGCCACCTAATGAGAAAACGTCTTACAGACCTATATCTGTATTACCATCATTGTCCTATCTATTTGAAAAATTACTCCTCAAAAGGATGAAACCTCTGATTGAAGAAAGACACCTGTTACCAATTTGGTTTCAGAAAGAAACACTTCACCATAGAGCAGGTACACAGAGTTTCTAACGTGATTGAGAAGACGCTGGAAAACAAAAAGGTATGTTCTGGACTTTTCCCTGATGTTGCTCAGGCCTTTTATCGAGTCTACAATTGAGGACTGGAATATAAATTACATCGCGACCTCCCTAAGCAGTCCTATGAGATATTAAAATCATACCTATTTCAGAGTAAAATATGAAGGAGAGTTTTTATCACTCAAGAGAATTGAAGCAAGAGTACCACAAGGGAGCGTGCTGGGACTATTATTATATTTGCTTTATATGAATGACATACCTTTTACTAAAAACAGGTATTGCAACCTTTGCGGATGATACAGCAATTTTGGCGGTTGGAAGTACAATCGAAGAGCCAACCAGCAAATTACAGCACACTGTAAATGAGATTGTCCACTGGACAAAATATGGAGAATCAGGTCACACAACCTTCACCTATCTAAAAGTAGATCACCTACCTATTTACATAAATAAGCAGGAAATACCACATGCGAACACTGCCAAATACCTGGGTATGACGCTCAACGCCAAGTTAAAATGAAAAGAGCATGTCAAGAAAAAAAGGCAAGAACTGGATATAAAGTTCAGAAAAATGTATTGGCTCATTGGAAGAAACAGTGAGCTTGCAATTCACAATAAGCTGCTTTTATACAGGCAAATACTTAAGCCTGTGTGGACCTATGACATCCAGCTCTGGGGGAACACAAAGAAAAAGAACGTTAAGATTATACAAACATTCCAAAACAAAGTTCTATGATGCATTGTCAATGCACCTTGGTTTATTAGAAATTATAATATGCATAGAGATCTAAAGATGGAAACCGTCAACGAAGAAATCATAAAAAATGCCAAAAGATATATCCAGCGTTACAACTCCATGAAAACACGGATATTCAACATATTGTCATCGATTTCAACAGCGTAGATACAAGATGGCTAAAAAGAACGAAGTCGCTTGATTTAGTACCTCAGGACTCAAAGTTGCTGATGTAACCGGATGAACTGAGCCCATTGGGAGTAACTACTGTGTTATAGCCCAACTAACAGAAAATTAAAATAAGAAAGAAAAATTGCTAAATGAGTTGTAACAACTTAGTCGTAATAAAATAAAAAATAAAAATTAAAAAATTAAAAAATTTGCTTGTTAGTGCAATTTGTTGTCCATTTTCTGTGAGAACCTAGCAATTTTATAAGTTCTTTAAAGAGAGTGCTTTCAAATTGACTGCCTTGGTCAGTCGTAATTTTGAGTGGAGTGCCAAATCTCAAAACGTCTCTTCGAAGCGTGGTCCTCGAAAGCTCTAACTACGGTGACAAGATACCACTTCTGGTCAGACTGTAAATAAATCTATTATGGTATATATCATATATTTCCGTTCGATGGTGGTAGTGGCCCGACTAGATCTAGATGAAAATGTGCAAGCCTGCATTAAAATATCCATGTTCTGAACGCATACGATGGTAAATCTTTGACCTTTGACAGAGAATTGCACATTTTTGACCAATACCCAGTGCCAACATTCATTCCCAGCCAAAAATATTTGGAAGCTTGACCTTTGCTGATGTTTCGCACCATTTGGTGATTCCTGAGCCAAAGTCACTTATTAATTCTAGTCTGCGCTGTGTATTACGATAATTTTGGTATTGGGATATTAACGTCTTGAGCTCATCATCCAATTCTTGAAGAGAAGATATATTTTCTAAATCGAGCGCAGCATGACAAATAGTAGCCATATTAGGATCATCTGGCCGAGAACAAACATCAGCTATTTCTTTAGCTTCTCCTTTAACATACCTTATGTTAATAATGTATCGTAATCAAGCTGGCGGGAAGATCGAAACAATGCTCACAAGTGAAGTTTGAATATTGACGAAGAAGCTCGCCGTATAACCTATCAATAATAAAATAATCGCAGTATAGATTTGGGCGAGATATCGACACATACTGTGCTGAGAGATAGTTTCGTAGTCATATCTATTAAACGTTTTTTTTAAAGATCGACGTCTCGCCTAAACTTTACCAGAAAACCTACACCAATTATATGTTTAGTGACTAAAACCACATCGAAGCGATGTCCGTTGTCAGTAATCAGTAATCACGACGAAACCTAATTCTGAGTATAAGAGACGAGTTCATAACGTACTAATGGGTAAACCACTTGCTGCGACTAATCGACTTTCTGAATCTTTCGTGAGATTTCATCGCACATGACAAAAGATCGAGAACTGTAAAGTATGGTGCAGTCTGGTGACTTTTTTTTGGAATGATATGAACAGACTTGTTTTAGTAATTGTATGTTGCTAGACAGCAACACTGCACTCTAAGTTAAATAAATTATTTTTTGGTGTTCACATGTACAGTCCAACCCAGGTCTAGAGCGAGTCTAGCTCGGACTGATATCACGGATATATTATCATCACCAGACAGCTTTAACCTCAGATCAACATAAATGAAGTAACAAAACATTTGGGATGTTATACAATTTTTCCCACGCTTGTGAGATAAACAAACCTTCATTGCTTCTTTTAAAAATAATAAACAGCCTTTATTATTTTGAGTTAAGAAGTAAGCCTTTAGTATTTTGAGTTAAGTATTTTGAGTTAATATTTTGAGAAAACTCAAAACATTTAATTTGATCGTAAATGACGAGCAAATTTATCATATTTCAAGTTGAGCATTCGCCTCAATCACCTCTATCGCACGTTTTAAAAATTCCATTAAGTTTGTCACTGTAGATCGTTCACAAATAACATCAAATTAAAATACATCTCGTCACAAACCATTAATTCGAATAATTTTGGAAATGCTGACACTAAAAAAATTACCCAAGATACATCGTTTCTTTTGCCAGATTTGAAGATTGAAACAATATGTGAGGATTTTCAAATAACCGGAAAGACTCCCATCCAAAATGAGCAATTAAATTTTATATATATATATATATATATATATATATATATATATATATATATATATATATATATATATATATATATATATTTTTCGATAAGCTGAAGCCAGACAACCAAAAGTTAAATATATTGCAAATAATAAAGAACGTCCAAACTGATAAATGATAATAACAAACATGGTCAATTCCCAAAACTTTATACAATTCACATAAAATTGATAATTTAGATATTAAAAATTCTAAACAGCTGTAATAGATAAAAATCTATTCTATATCAAACGCTATGTTAAGAAGAGTTTAAATTCTCTATTTGAAAATTTAAATCACGTTTAAATCTCACAGCACCAATTAAGCTGTCTTTCACTCGATTGAACACTTTGCATTACCGCACATAGTATACATCCAAATAATTATGCCAGTAGAATCCAAATTCATTTTTCGATTGAATTGACATTCAATAAAGCAGATAGCCTCAATTAGATTTTCCGGTTCATAAATCCTTAAATGCATTTCTTAACTTTTATATACACATATTATATATATACTCGAATATATATCATCCGTTTAAGTATATAAAGTTGATTTTTGGTAAACTAGCACATTTTAATTTTTCATTTTACCAAAACTTTATGTGCTTTATACACAAAATTTTCCGTTTATTTTTTTTTTATATAGAGATGAAAATTGATAAAATTTGAAAGCCATATAAATGTTACTTCAAGAATCAATAGTGATTTATTTATTTTACAATTTATTTTTGTTCCAGATATTTTTTTTTTATTTTTAAAGTCATCTATCAGAGATTTTATTTTTGTCATATAGTATGGTATCTACTAAAAATAGTAGTAAAGTATAGTAGCAGTAGATAAACGGATAATATAAACATAACTTTTTTTGCTTTAAATTTATATTAAATTTAGGTTATATCCAAATAAAGATAAATGATAAAATTAAAAGGTGTTAAATCATGATTTATCTTAGATATTTGAACAAACAACAAACTATCAGTCGCTATCAATCACATTCGGGTAATCATTAGATGCTGTTGTTATGTCAATATTCTGCTTTTCATTTTTTTTTTTTTTTCATCTTAAATTTCGATGTCAATCACCTTTTTTATGTATGAATTTTAGCTTTAGTGTTTTTTGCTATTTACTTTTTGTGTGTGTTGCCCATCATCATCATCATCATCATCGTTTTATAAAATATAAAAGAAGACGTTATCGTGTCACAATTTTTTAGTATAATGCTGAGTGATGGAAATTTTTATTTATGGTTGCTTCAACAATGTTTTCAATGTTTTGGTCATGTTTCGTATTTTCAAATTTAATATTTTGAGGTTAGATAATATTTGGTTGGAACGAGGAAATAATACCCATCATCAATGATGAATAATTTAGTATGTATTTACCTTAGCAAATGAACGAGAGATATTTTATACAACACCCTTGTGGATCGCCTCATTAACCACAACGAACTATAGTTTTATCGTATTTCGAGAATTTCTTTTTATGTATAAGCTATCGAACTACAGTGCAAAATTACAGTTGGATTTTTTCATATAATTTGGGAGCCACTCCTCCAACGTGAAACACTGATTATTTATGTTTTAGCAAAAGCGTTATTCAAAGGTAAAAAAGATATAACATTTTGTGAAGGACCTGCAGGTTTTCACACATCCACAAGAGAACCATAATTATTTAATAAATATTTTTTCGTAACTCGATATCTTACGATTATTGCTCTTATCGTATATATTTTTGCTCATTTAATTAGTTTCAATGTTTGCAAATTATTTTTATTTCGCATTTTGTATGGGTAGTAAGTATAGTATATTACACCAAAATATTCGAAGTTTAAGAGCAAATTTTGATATGTTTGGTGCGTTTGTAGCCAGTCTGAAATCTTAACCTGATTGGTTGTTTCCGAAATTTGGATTTATTCGAAAGTTCAGAATTAAATTTGCCTAATTACAACTTTAAAGCATGCTGTAATGATAATTACCGCGCTGGTGGAGTTGGGGTTTTTTACATAAAAATGTATCATGTTCTTCATGGTATACTTGTAATTGGAGTTCAGCTGATGTTCTTCGTTTGAACATCCAACTAGGCAGAAGTGTTTGAATTTTTCTATGCTTTTACTGTTTTTATAATAGTGAAGTTACTGTTTTTTGTAATGACTTGAATGATTTGCTGGGAGCAATTAACAATGATAACATAGTTATCTTAGGTGATCTAAATATAAATCTGTTAAACAACGCAACCTGTTTCAACTACCTAACTTTGCTTGCATCATATGGGTTCCTCAGTGTATCTAATAATCCAAATCCAGTAGTGCCTATAATTTAAGTTTAGATAATTTACCATTATATATTTTTGATCATAATTTAATTTCACTCAATATTTGGTGAGATTCAATTAGAGCTATGCATTCTTATAGTGTAAATAGTGCTAAAGTTAATTATGATAAACTTAGAGATCCGTCTCCTAGTTGAACAATGGACCCTTGTTTATCAGGAAAAAAATTGTAATACAGCATTCAATTATTTCTTAAAAAAATTTATTATTATTCATATTGAATTGTTCAGAGAGAAAATTTCTTATCGCAATAACAAAAAGTTAAAGCCTTGGATGAATTATTATCTTTTGTGTAAAATTAATAAACTTAAAAAAATGTCTAAAACATTAAGAAAGTATCCGTATAACACTCGGTTAGAGACTTTTGTAATAAAACTCTTAAGCATGTAAAGTAGGCAAAAATCTTAAGCTTGTGTGGAAGCAAATTGATGATATTTTGGGTAGGAGTACGTACCAAAACAAAAATCTAATAACACAGATTTATGAAAATCAATCATATCCTCTTCTTATTGATGATCGAGTATATGTAACGATTTTAATAATTTTTTTATAAATGTATCATCTGATATAACTTCCAACATTACTCATATTAGTTCCTATAACCGTAGAGAGCACAAACAATTAATTTTTGGAAACCGAGATAATTACTGTAACTCTTGTTATTTTGATGATATTGATTCTTTGGAAATTCTTTCTGAAATTTAGAAGTTAAAAGCAAGCAATCTAAAGGATTGAATGGAGTTGATAATGTAATTGTGCAAAAATTGTAAATTCTAAAGCATTCGATACTGTTAACCTAGACATACTAATCAAAAAATTGTCAAATATTGGTGTTAAAGGCAACATATTTGATGGGTTTATAAGTTACCTTCGTGTCCGTAGTCAAATTGTAAAAATTAATAACGCGAATAGTCCCCAGGTCTTCTAAAATTTAGTGGTCCTCAGAGTTCAGTTTTGGGACCACTGATTTGTCCACTTGATTCGTGCACTCTAAGTAAATAGTTTTTTTTATCACCGACTTGTTGAGAATGAAAAACAAGAGTTATGCATTTTAGACGAACTGACTTAACAGTTTATCAAAACCTTTTCAAGTATCATGTATACTCGTGCGATAAAAATCCATATTTTGGGCAATGTTTTGATCTGCCGTGCGTAAATGAGTTTAGATACTTAGAAGTAACAGCTGACTCACAGCTGAATTGGATCTCTCACCTATGGTATGGTATAACAAGTTGGGGTGTTTACTTTGCTAACATTGCCGATCTGTTTATAGCACAAAAGAAAATTATTAAACTAATATAAGCCCGCCCGAGAACTACACCCACAATTCCGCTTTTTTGCGAATTAGATTTGTTGCCTCTTAGGTACCTGTATGTATTTAAAGTATTGAAAATGTTTTTTGTTCGTAGCAATAGTTATCATACTCGATTATATCATGTGTATAATTTGAGAAATCCAAACAATTTTTTTGGTCTTCGTGTTAATAATGAAAAATTTAGGAGATTTTATTTATATATGGCTCCTTGTTGGTTCTATCAATTACCTAAAAATTGGAAAATGCTTCCATCCGTTCGGAAACACAAATTTAACATGGAAATTTGGACTTGGCTGCTTGACATCGATGATATTGAGCAATATTTTTAGTATAATATTTACATTATGTGCTAATGTGCCTTCTTGTAATTTAAGTTATTTATTAAAATATAACTGAGCTTGTATTTTTGTTGAAGAGTATTTTTTTGTTCTCTTTTTAATGTAACCAAAGAATATTATATTTTATTATAATTCTTTTTTCCAATTGCTCCACTACAGACATAATTTCTGTAGGAGCTGTACTTTATTTCAAATTTATATTGTATTATTAACTTCTTTTTAATGTTTTAACAAATTTTTGAGTTTATTAATATGGTCAGAAAGGTTAAGGTCACTATTCCAAAGATACCAGGTGTTAATTTTTTTTATAAAATATGAATAAACCACTACTCCATCTATTTGAAATAACTTTTAATAAATACATGTTGAAATAGGATTCATACCATGAGGACTAAACAGACCGTCAACAAATAACATAGTTGTATCATTAAATATGATAACATCTTTCGAGCCTTCTTATGTTTCAGTATAGTTATTTGTTGGTTTAAAAGTCTAAGGCTGTCTTTAATTTAATATGACTTATTCAAAACAAAAGACGCGTCCAACCAGTATTATTTAATCTGATATACTCATCCTCCTATATGAAATATTGAAATCGTTTCCAACCAAATCGTACACATATAGTGTTATATACATCCAAACATGAAAGCACAATAAACAAAATAAAAATACTGTCCAACGAATCACCATATGATACAGCAAACACGTACATTTATTTCATCACTTTGAAACAGGATAATTTCAATAAAAAAATAATAATTTTGTTGTTGCACATTTTCCAAACAAAAAACAATAAAACGAAAATATTTCGATTTTCCATTTTTCTCGGTACTCTATATATTTAAATCTGGTACATAATATTAATTTATAAATACTCTCGTCGTTTAAAATACATAAAAAAAAATTAAAAAAAAATAAAAAAATTATATGAGCACATAATCCATATGCGATTAAAAATTATATTCTACTATCAATGTATAAATTCAGTATTTTCATTTTTACATGAATATTAATCCTATGTCCTTAAATTTCAATAATTTAACAGAGAGTAAAATCCTTTTTTTATGTTATTTCCCGAACATATTAATTGTAATTGAATTATGGAATTTAAAAATACAACAAAAAGTTATAATTTAAAAAATTTGTACTACACTTTTATGAAATACGGTACACACCAACAACAATATGTAACTATATAATATGTAAACAGAATTTTCCTTTTATGTACGTATATCGAATTGAAACAAATAGATTCGAAAATACCAGAGCAAAACAAAAAAAAATTAAAAAATCCATAAATGTTGGAAAATTTAATGTAAAATCGATTTTATGTGACAATTTAAATTCTAAAAAAAAAAAGTATAATAAGATTTTATTTTATGTTTCATGCTTTTCTGGTTTGAGCTTTTTTTTATGCTTTGTGGAGTACTTGGTTTGGTTGTCTCGTTTGTTTATGGTTGATAATATACGCAAAATATTTCCTATATATGCTGTTTAAATAAACAGTCAATATCTCTTGAGTAACTAACAACATTTCTAGAAATCGAAGAAATTTCAATCAAGATAAAAACAAAATCGATGGTAATAGTTGAAGATGGTGTCAAATGTCAAAATTTAAAAACAAAAATGTGAAGTGATTCGAATTTTTTCGTACAACATGATTTGAGATAAAAATCACTTTACTCAACAAAAATAAAACGTCTTAACATTTGAATCGTTTTCCATTTAAGATAATATAAATATTCAATCAGTTTCAAGCCAGCTTTTTGATTGATAGTGGGACAACCCGATTTATTTTTATCGTTTGGTTGAACAACCATACCTGTTTTTAAAACACTGAAAGAGCTTTATTCGATATATTTCTACCTTAGTCCAAAGCTTGTGCATGTATCAAAATCATAATTTGCGGAAAATGGTGTAGTATACATATTACTATAAAAGTAATATAACATTAAGAATCAAGATTCAAATTCTCTCGCTGAATGTAGAGTGTAGATCAATGTTCATAGTTTATTTTATCGTATCGAAGTTCTAGGATTTCTGAAATCGAATTCTCCAGATTCGGATTCGACAAATCTTTACTCTAAAGTTTGGATTCGATATTTGGTTTTGGATTCGATATTCGGTGAAAATTCAACAAAAAAAAAGCACAGTAAAAATTATACAAACGAAAGAGAAAATAAAAAAGCACAATACCAGGTTATCAAAACCAATAAGACTAACAATTGAGGCACATAGCTGAGCAAATTCAACGCTTTTTACAACAGATGTGGCTATAAATTATTGAAATGCCTTAAATTTGACTTTGCACCCCAATTACTGAACCACCAGTTCATGTTAAAAGTACTTTTCAATTTTAAAATGTTTAATGCATAAAATCAGAAAAAAATTATAACAGGGTGCACCATCTTTAATATCGGTATATAAACATTGAGTAACTTTAACATTTGTCAACCGATTGACTTGATTAGAAATGATTTTGAAATGTCAATTCAGTACAATTTTAACCGTGAATCTCTTCACACCAAAACAACACCTCGAAATAGTGACGCAATACATTGAAAATAGTGATAGATTGTTAACATGCCGTTCATCAACGACCAAGGCGTTGCAATGAACTGGTTGAAACGATCAAAGAAAGCGTGGCCCAAAACTTAAAAGGGTTGTATCGTCACCACGCTCTGAATTTTGGTGTCAGTGGAACCACTTTGCGGCATATTTTGAAGGAGGATTTGCATTCGTTTCCATATAAAGTGCAATTAACAATGAAATTCATTGAAATACGGCCAAACAGTCGCTCGAATGGTTGACACTGAACCTGTTATTTGGAAGCAAATTTTGAAAATCGACGAGCCCCATTTCACACTCTCTTATGGCGGCAAAAAGGGCCAAGAGTGACTGTTTGGGTCAGCGTTTGCGCCAAAACCATTGGGCCATATTTTTGCAGAGAAAACGAAACAGACGATGAAAATCGATATCGGTGAATTTTGCCCGTCATTACGGGCAAATGCGTGAAAAAGATATTTTCGGTTACTGGATTCAACAAAACGGTGCGTCATGCCACACTGCAAATCAAACAATTATGTTTCTAAAACGAAAATTCCTTAGGCGTCTGCGATGTCAAAAAGAGGTGACATTGACTCGCCACCCAGATCTTCAGGTTTTACCTCTCCATATTTTTTGCTGGGTAATTTGAAAAGCGAAATATTCGCCAGCAAGCCTAGGACCATTGACGAGCTCAAGACAAACATTTACACCGAAATCATCATTTTACCGCCCGAGATGTTCGAAAAGGGAAAACACAGCAAAAAGGACATTTTGCTTTGGCCAATAGAGGTGGCCATTTGATTGATGTTATATTAAAAAACAAATAAATTGCAAAGGACCCAATTGAATAAAAGTGTCTCATAAATAGAAATCGTTTGTTTTTTCAATGTTTACATACCGACATCAAAGACCCTTTTAAAAGGGTACGCCCTTCGTGGTCGCACGAAGTTTTTTAAAAACGTTTTATTATTAAATGATTTTAATTATTAGTTGAGTGTTAATTATTACTTATTTTAAATAAACGAATTGAAAAAAAAAACAATCCTTCGGATTCGTCGGATTCCTAAATTTTAGGATTCGGATTCGACGCATCCTAAAATGCCGAATCTTCAGAAACCATATATCGAACCAACTAAGAATATTTATCGGTAAACAAATGTACTGATATTCGATTTATTATAAGAAATGGTTTAAGATTACGGGAGTTAATTTTTCTACCTTTGGCGTTACTGAAATTTTGATATCGGACCAAACTGTGATTTTATTCTGATATTACAAAAATATACTCTATATGATCAGATCAATCACCGCATTAATTAGTAAATCATAATTATTCTCAGAGATGTTATGCAGAATGCTCTTGGTATCCTATAACTCAATGGACCAATAGTTCTGGCCTTAGTGTTAATCCACTGAAGGCCGAATTGTTTTTTTCCCAGGAAGTATAAAGTTTTGACCCTCAATTGAGTTGTTCTGAATATCGCAGACAAAGTGAAATTCTTGGCTCTTATTTTGGACAGAAAACTAAACTGGAAGCCAAATATTTTGAAAAGAGTAAAAAAAGGCTATGATAGCAGTCTACTCCTAAAAAAATGACATTGGAAAAGGATGGGGCTCAAATCGATTTCTCTATAGTCCTGTAACATTATGAGACACTTTTCTTTCCTAACAAATATTATATCATCCTTCGAAGTTTAATTTCTAACTGATATTCTTACCTGATAGGACTGGGCGAGTGGAACAGTTTTAAAGTCAGGTTTTATTAAATTTTTAACAGTTGGCTCGAAAATTGATGGTAAGGTCGGTGATGGAGTTTTCTGTGAAGAACTAAATGTAAATCTCTCTTTCCGCCTCCCTGATCATTACAGTATTTTTCAGGCAGAGCTTATAGCAATCAAGAAAGCCATAGACTGGATGAAGTATCATGTAATATCTGTAAGAGATATTGGCATTTTTACCGACAGCCAGCCTGCTATTAAACTTCTACAATCAGGTGGTATCACGTCAAAAGTAGCCTGGAGCTGCCTTATATCTCTTAAAGAGATGGTGGAACAGTTCAACATTCATCTTATATGGGTGCCAGGGCATTTCAATATTACGGGGAATATGAAAGCCGATTGCTTCGCGCGACAAGATATCACTTGCGTCATCTTACCATGCAAGGTGGACATTGAAGTTCTACTTGCTACGTGCAAACTGCTCCTTAAAGAAAAAGCTTATAGAATAACAAACAATAGATGGGTAACCACATGTGTAATTACTAGGCCTTTTTTTGTTGTGAACTTTTAGTGTATCAGTTTCACATGACGCAATATCGCTTTATTGGCAAATGGTTTTGCTTCAGATACAAAAATATTTTCGGCAAATACCTCATCTTTAGTGAGAAATAGATTAAAAATTCTTAGGATACTTAAATTATTTCCTCCCCAATTTCATATGAATGGGGAGGAAATAATTTAAGTATCCTTAACCTTAAGTAATCCCAATTCATATCATACCTATAACTGACTTATTAATTAGCAATTTTTTTGTCTTCCTCAGTTTTCATATATTGTGCTGTACGGACTTGCAACATATAAATTTAATGACAATAATAAATTATTAATGATGTCCGGAAATCTCCTCCGAAAAGAGCCAAAAACTTCCTTAGAGTTAAAAATATTTTTTAGGAGTTCATAATCTTTTTGGAAATGTTAAGCCAGGTTCATCCCACCAAAGAAGCTGAGCAGATCTAAAGGAGTCATTTTAGTCTGACTTTATTCTTATATCACAAAAGATTGTAAGTTGGAATGAGATTTTTTTTCTTAAATTGTACGATAATAGAAAAGTTAAATAAAGTGGGTCAATGATGATTGGTGCTAACTATTAACCATCTACCCAATATATGGTAAAAAAAACCATAACCGCATATTTTCATTTATAATGGTAAAAGAGTCCTATTTTACACAAAACTCGTAAAAAGTCCAGCAAAATTAAGTGTCTTGAATTTTGGTGGTTTTACCTATTGGTTATTAAAAAAAAATAAACTTAAAAAAATCAATAGCATTACAGGTCAAAGTTGACCCGTTACTGAGATCTTTTGCAAGATCTTTCAGACTATCCCTTATACCAATTAGTGACTTATTGTGGTGAGCCCAGCGAGGATCAAACTCAAGACCGCGGTGTGTTTAAGCCAACATCTTAATCATCACTATACGACCGGTGACTAAATCTCTTTAATAAATTTAAAGAAAAATCAAAAATCAAAAATGTTTGCGACGCCACGTTTTTGACATTCCACTCTCTCGTACCCTAACCTGTTGCCCGATATCTTCAAATTTTTAACTATGAGCTATTTTCTATATTGTTGCAAATTGCTCATTGCTCAAATCAAAGAGACCTACTCTGGTCTCAAGATGTAATCCAGCTAAAGGGCAGTAAAAGTTCAGTATTACGAAAAATCTTAAAAAATAAATTTTGATTTTATGTCAAAAAATCACAAACCAGCGCTAGACTTTTCATTAAAGATAACGGAAAGCATTTGATTCAGTCTGGCATACAGGCATCCTTTGCAAAATTTACAGGATAAATATTACAATCAACAAGGGCATATTAAAAATTACTCTCTTATTCCTGCACACGCCATTTTAATATACGGTTTGAATTGGCATGATTTTGGCATATTTCAGTATACTAAACGAAAGAACCAGAGAATAATTTAAATACTGTCTAGGTGTTTTTTGATGGTAAGCAAGTGTTGGATAACTGTCAATGATGATATTCCGTCATTTAATGGGGATAACATTTCTAACTTCATCATTCTAAACTTGGTGTTTGTACAGTAGAGTTACATGGTACAATCTCTCTTTGAGATATTCTTGGTAATTTTTGAAGTGGTTTCCATATACATGACAAAAATTACAAGATGACAAAGCTAAAAGAAATATCGACCACCTACAAATATCAACCTATTTTTCCCAGAAGGGTAATAATGTTAAAGTAGTGTTTACGGATTTTAGCAAAGTACTTGACAAAATCAATTATAATTTACTTGCGATGAAGCTTGAGTAGCTCCAAAGTGGTGTTTTCACTTTAAAATATAGGCCAATATACTCCGGCCATCATAATATAGTAGAATAATTGTCGGTTACCTCATATTTTGCTGCATAAATCAACACAACATTATCTTCCACTCAATCAATATAACAATTTGCACAATTCGAATTCACAACCAAAAATTTAACGTGACGATCATCAACATTCATGCACCCATTGAAGACAAATCACATAAATTATGAAAGATTTGTTTTTGTCGAGCTAAACGATGTCATCAATAATATACCGCGCCACAACGTTAAAATCATCATATGCGATTTCAGTGCTAAAATCAGTAGGAGTGCGGAACTTAAAACCTATATAGGCCCAAACAGCATGCATGAAGTGAGTTACAATAACGGATCTAACGCCGTTGAGCTTACCATGATGTATAATCCAGTCTTCTCAAGCACATTCTTTCCACAAAAAAAAATTTACAACGCAACGTGGAGATCGAATGATGGCAGAACTGCAAATCAAATCGATTACGTCATAGTATCGAAAAGACACCCACAAGCATTACTGCAACGTTCGATTTTTAAGAAGTGCCGAAACAAGCAAGAAAGACCATGTACTAGAATTCCGATGCATTAAAATATCCTGATTTATGAGATAGCTACTAGATGGTTATTACAGAAAACATTTGCATGTAAAAGCATGAATCTATACCATGAATTTTCATGGTATAGCTCTTTTAACAACTGCTTACAAAGTTATTTACTAATGTTGTACTAACCAGTCTCATCTCTTTCTCTAAAGGCACCATTGAACACGATCCGTGTAGATTTTGACCAAACCGTTCAAATAAATCTGATAGAATCATTACAATCAGGTTAGTCTTAGAGAAAGTTTGGGAGTACAACATATATGCTAGCACCATCCACGGAAGTCCGCACTCATATATTTTGTGGCACTCCAGAGAAAAAAGTCTATATGCAAACTAATTGAAAGTTTAGTTTGAATTGTAGAATAGTAATCGAAGAAACAGAACACGAACCCTTTGAGATAACATCGTGATAAAGGAGTACACAGCGTTTTGAATTAATCTATAATCAAATACTTGGCTATGCAGAAGATACAATCCTGTTCGGTCAAAGACCGAAATGCCAGACAACTCGGATTAAAAATCAACCCATAAAAACACTATACCTTGGGTCAATTAAAGCATCAAAGAACGATTTACAGGCAATATAAAAACCGCATTGCTGCCGGTCACAAATATAACTCCTCGAAGATTGCGACATTATCGAAATCATCCATTTAGCCCAAATTTGATGACTTGTTTACGTCGAAAGAGTCCTAAACGAAGCGTGATATAGGATGTTGAAATTTGAGGCAACGTTTCCTTCTTAATTTTTCGAGTAGGCTACAACTTTTTCTATTAGTTTTCGCCTAGTTGCAAATTGGAACAACCAACCTTTTCCTAAACCAGTTTTTAGTCGGCTAACACTTCAAAATGTTTAATTCATTATTGCAATTTTTAAAAAGATCGTGTCAGACACGCAGCATTAATTTAAACTATTTTTTCATGTCTGCACAATATATCAGCTTTAAGAAAATCATAACCGATATAAATCAGATTAGTTGTGACAAGTGTCACAAAATAAACGAAACAAATATAATTATCGTTATATTTTTTGGCCCGTTATAATTTATGGTTTTTAATAAATGGAAATAAATTTTTAATCGCATCAAAAATCAAACCAATCCTTGCAGCTAAGCACCCCAAAGGAAACACACCATCTGTGATATAACAAAAAAAAAAAAAACGAAACGAAAATGAACACGGGTCGATAGTTTTTTTCTTTCTACCATTCAAACTTAATTATTTAGGTTTTTTGTTAAATTTTTTTATGTTTAGTTTTTCAAAATCAAACAAACAAACATACAAACATACAAAATACAAATATTAATTTTTAAGTTTAACATTTTGTGTTGTTTGTTAATTTGTATATAACAAACTAAAAACCGATGTGCAATTTTTGGTTTTTCCAACATTGTACACACACACACGTTATTATTGTGTTAGGAGCACAACATAAAGTGTATGTTTCAACAAAAAATTCATTACATACAACATAATGGTACCCTTATCTAACAACCATATTACACAACCGTACAGATGGTAGAATGAGATGAAAAGTTCTGTTTGGATTTGGTCACCATTAGTTAATTATTTACAATTGGGGATGTTGATTAAAACAAATATATAAGGACCAAAATGATTATTATATAATTCATATTATACATGTTGTGTATGTCCTTTTTTTATATTTACGAGTGTATACACAATATCCTAGGGTTACGTATCGTATACAATTCGAACAAATGTTTAATTTTAAAAATTCTATATACATTTTGTTTACGTAAAATTTGAGTTGTTGCATTTGTGACGGAAGGGATATGTTACTCGTATATTATATAGTGGTTGAAACTTTAGTTTGATTATACTAACTCACATAATACGTGAATAATAGATGTAATTACCACTCAATTGTAAGTTGAAAAAAAAAACAATTGAATTGTTATTTTAAGTCTGGATTTATGACACTTAAGTCAGATACTTTAAATAATTGTGGTTTTAAGACCATTTTATGGATTTAAGATACTTTGGATAATTTAATTTTGGTTTAACCAAATGTTCGGATTTTTAATTAAATCCAAGGCAAAAAGATGCAAAATTTATTTAAAAATAAAAAAATTAAATTCATTTTAATATTTAAATCAGTCGAGAAAAGGGTCGACTGTTTATTCAAAACACTTACATAAATTGTTGAACATATATACGATGAGTTCCTAAAGATATATGAGCGCATATCACTTACCTGTAACGAAACAAAAATAAAATTTAATTAATACATGATTACATTAATTAATGAGGTATATATTATACATAAAAACATATCAATCAAACTTCACAAGCATATTTATACCTTCTTAGAGATCTAAAATCATTTCCTATTAAGATATCTCTATATAGTATATATCCTTAGAACATGTTTTTCCCCTCTATAAAATTTAACGAGATATATACATTCATACATCCATGTTTGGATAGGATTCCCGCTGTTAAAACATTACACGAATTAAAAAGGGTGTGCGGATAGGATCTATATACAGTACTCATGGTATATACCTGTGTAATTTATTATACGTGCCATACTCGTTTAGTAATTTACCATGTATTACAAGTGATATCCCGCAATGTTTTAAAATTTATTGCTGGCAACATAAAAAACATAACAAAAAATTGTGGTTAAGGAGTTTGTGCGCGATATGGTGAAAATATGGTATTAAGAAAAACAATTGATTTTAAAAAAATTTCGGTGGCTTAGCTATATATAATATTTACGGATACGTGTACAGCTGTGAAAATTATGTATGTAGAACTTAATACTTGAATCGATATAAAATGTATCGAAAAAAGCACTTCACATATTACAAGATTATTTACTATGGCGAAGGAATGTCAATTGCAACCAAAATAGGTTTTGGTGCTGTAACGCGAAATTCTAGTGTAAGCACCTTGAAATTAAAAATCAGAATCAACATTTTGCGTGTTAACTTGACTGGATTGTAATAGGGGTTAAAAGTAAGACGGGCCGTTAGTTTTATATGGATTTAGGAAGAACTAAATCCATATAAAACTAACGGACCTTCTAAAAACTGCACAGTAATTCCTCTCAAAACTACGACACACATCTCGAACAGATCAAAATTTTCTTCGCTAAATCAGAAGAACACTGCTTAGTAGTAAACAATAGACATATGCGTTTCTGCAAAAGCCAAAATTTTTTTTAGGCCTCTTGAGAACTGGACAATTTATATTACCATCACAAGAACGGGTTCAAGTCATCAAACATTTTAAACAATCACTGACTGTAAAACAACTTTTTCTTAACCTAGCATCAAAGCTGCCATTAAATTATTGACATAAAATATCATTTAGCCATATATTAATAGAGACGTCCAGAAAATATAGTATTTTAAAATTAACATCTCAACCTTTTTTGATAATTCACCTCGATATCATTGGCCTTTTACCGTTTGTGAGATACACGAGTTGGCCTGAGGCAATCTCAATTCCTAAAGTAACTGCGAGTACTGTTGCTTCCGCAGTCTACTCGCTTTAGATAGCTCATTTTGGTGTGCCAGAGTCCATTGTCATTAAGTCTGGCATTATGTGCTACGATCGAATGGATTGGACTTGTATTCTTCTTTCAATCTTACTTGGACTACGAACGACTTACAGAGACAAACTGAAAGGTATGCCCGTTGAACTAATATTCAAATGTGCAAATTAAATTCGTCGTATACCAGCTTGTCGTCACGCTACGGATAAAATATTTATCTGTACAGACGTTCACATACCTTTTCTCCTGATTCAGGACGCAGATCTATAAGGTTGGCAATATGTAGTACTAAAGCAGCATTGTAAATCACTAATGACACTAAACCATTTAAATAAGAAACCAATATAAATTTTAAAAATAGTTTATTTATTTTAAAATATATTTTCATTTACAGCTTGGTGAAAACTGAATCGAAAAAACAAAAACATTAAACTTTTTTTTTTTTTTTCAAAAACAAAAGGATTTTAAAGTTTACTAAGTTTTTAGAATTATAAATGATTTCACCAAACAAGTAGGTTTTATACCCAACTATTTGAGAAAGGCAACTTGCTAGTTGCCTAAATGTTACATTGCCTAAATGTTGCTAGAGGAGTATAGTATAGGTGCGTTATGAAACATTTTAATGGACATATTCGATATATTTTTTTTTTATATTTTTATTATTATTACAACTGTTATAAAGGGTGGTTAAATTTTAAGGGCCGATGTTGAATGTGAATCACACCTAAACGTCAAGTTTTTTTCTGCATTTCATTTGACATTTCTCAATTTCAGACTAACTCAATTTGAACCATGGAAAGATACACAATCGAGCAACGCGTTAAAGTTATTCAGGCTTATTATGAAAATGGGCTTATTATGATGAAGCACATTTTCACCTCAGTGGATTCGTCAATAAGCAGAATTGCCGCATTTGGGCGAATCATAATCCAAGAGTGATTGTCGAAAAACAAATCCACCCACAAAGAGTAACTGTTTGGTGTGGTTTATCGGGCCGTATTTTTTCCAAAATGAGGCCGGTCAGGCAGTTACTGTGAATGGTGTTTGCTATCGTGAGATGATAACGAACTTTTTATGGCCCGAATTGGAAGATATGGATGTGGGCGATATGTGGTTTCAACAGGACGGTGCCACTTGCCACACAGCTAACGAAACAATGGCTCTTTTGCGCGACAAATTCAATGGTCGTGTTATCTCACGTGGTGGCGATGTCAATTGGCCGCCAAGATCATGTGATTTGACACCGTTGGACTTCTTACTTTGGGGTTATTTGAAAGAAAAGGTATACGACGATAAGCCAGCAACAATTCAAGAGCTAAAGGATGAGATAATTCGGCACATTAACGGCATAGAACCTAAATTATGCCTAAGCATCATCGAAAATTTGGACCATCGGATGGAGGTGTGCCGCCGAGATCGCGGCAGCCATTTGGCCGATATTTTGTTCCATACATAATTGAACCATGTCATATCATCATAATAAAAAGAATTGACAATAATTTTCTAAATAATTTGTGTTTTATTCAAAATCAACATCGGCCCTTGAAATTTAACCACCCTTTATAAGTCATATATCAATTTCAATATATTTGACGATGAACGTAAATAAAATCACCTTGCAATTTAAATAATTGCTGCAATATAAATAACATCGATCAAAAACGATATGCACAAAACTTAGGATGTTTACCCATGATGCCGTTGCTATAAAAATGCAAGTATTAAATTCTTAACCCTGTTGAACAAAAATAAGTTATAAAATTGTAAGACCCTAAAATGACCCGAACATATGATCGTACATCAAAAATAAATTATAACAGTTGCCACATGGGCTTAAGGATCCATATCAAGTAATTAAGTAAGTAAACACCATTTGATCAACCAAATGTAAAATAGCAAATGTAAATTAGTTTACTTCAAAGAGCAAAGTGGCAAACAAATTACATCAAATTGCATTTGAAATCAAATTACGATCAAATCGTTAGCGATAATCGGATTTTTTAAAAAGGGAGTTTTAAGTTTTACTGCTCAACCTTTGTTCGTGTATAGTATCTACTACTTTAGGCCTTTTTGCTATAGCCAAAGTTAACAGGCAGCATTATATTACTTCGCGGGATCCGGACTGAGTCACCAGTACAGTTTTTAAATTTACTCTATTTTATTTGTAAAAATTTAGCAACAATTTAAGGTAGATTAAGCCATTACATAACATAATCAATCGAAAGATAGACAAAACATGCTTGTTGAAATGCCTTAGAAAAAGTGCTTGATATCCTTGAGCTGTCAAAAAATTTAAATAACTGTGGTTTTTGTATAAATACAATGAAGCAGTTTAACAAACTGTAGAAACTTTCCTGAAATATTTTAGTAAAAATTTGGTTACTGATAAAAATCGCTTTTATCTTATATTTAGCGGTTTAATCAGTTAAGTTGGGTTTCGTAGCATAGCATTATGTGTTATATGAGGTTATTGTAAACCAATTAAACATTTAAATAAACTCTGTGGCCTGAAAAAGTGAACGAAAAATTTGTTTTGCTTGTAAATATATCCAGTGTATAATATACAGTCAAGCTTGTTATATATAGTCCGTAACATGTCGAAAATGGTGGCATTGAAAGTCCTTCTTTGGTAAGATAAATTCTGCTAAGAACGGTAGTAACTATAAAGTAAAGTAAGGTAATAAAATATTCTGTACTTTTAACAACTTTTAGGGGTAAAAGTTGTCAAATGTGATTGATGTGACTTTTGCAGCATTCTCCTCAAATTACATTTAAATTGACTTTTGGTGAAAACAATCCTGAGTTTGAGGGTGCTCTGTCAATCACGAATGTCAAATCTAATTTGGTTTTCATGATGAAATAGTACTCAATTGTTTAAAAGTTTTACTATTAGTATAGCCCTATCTGTTTGTACCCACATTTTCAATCATACTATAACAACGAGTATTTTTCCGGAGTTATGGAAAAAAACATATATCATTCCAGTTCCAAAAGATTCACCACCATAAGCTTTATGAGATTTTCGACCAATAAGCATCTAACCTTATCTATTAAATGTATTTAGGTATCTCTTATATAGCAGAAAATCAGAAAACATTTAGATAATTTTAGGCTTCACACCCATTTTAATCTTGGTTCAGAAAACAACACTATACGGACGCTTTAGGCAAGATAAACTTTGATTTATTTTTCAAAATACGAATCTGTCCCCGTTTTTGATATTTGATTTTTCAATTGCCTGTTTTCGAATGATCTACATGCACAACAGCTTAAATCTAATTTCAAGTTTTCAGATTATTTTACACGAGTTACTGTCTCGTATCTAATTATTACCAAGTATTAACATTGATTTATTCTGTCAGGAGTACAATCGGGATCAGTTCATGGTCAATTTCTATTTTATTTAAGTTAAACGGTTTGCTACTAAAGGCATAAAAGTCACATGTATTACGAGTTTATATAAGAAACAAATTATTCCAAGCATAGAATATCGATATAAAGATCGATTTCTCCTCGAATATTTTCGATAGTTTGAACCATTATCTGTTGTTCAACACCTCGCATAAAATGTTTGCATAGTTTTATGAAATTTGGTATAGTTATATTCATAATATTAATACATATAGTACTACTACCATCATAATAAAAAAACAGTTTACCCATTGATGTTCCAGATGTCGGGTCGATAGTACATCGTCAAAATTTAGAATAAATCTATGACATTTAGGCGATTATACATATTAAAATATTTTGATTGCACAAAAAATAAAATTCAACAGGATGCCTTTCTGCTTCATAATATTCATCGATAGTGAACCCTAAACGAAATTCGACTAATAAAGAGCAATTCCATTCAATGTTCATATTTTGTACGCAAATCAAATTATAATATTGCAAGAGTTTGCCAAACAGGATTTTGCGGCCCAGGAATCCTGGGTATTAAAAGAAACAGGATTTTGCGAGTCTATAAAAATCATATACGAACTTGCCACACACCTGCAGAAAGGCGCGGAGGAGATCGCGTAGGAAATAAAAATGAACTTATTATAGATATGGTGGTCAAATTTATTCAAAAATTCAAGGTTTTGGAGATTCACTACTGCAGACTGAAATCTAGTAACCGTCAGTACCTTCCTAGTAAGCTAAACATTAGTAAAATGTACAAAATATTTAGAAGCTAATATTCAGAGCAAGTCTCGGTTACTCAAAGTATGTTAAGGTATTTTCGGAGTTTCCTGACAAGTTTTGCATTATACCTTTGGTAAATAATAATCTGCACACAATACCCAAACCGTTCAATTATCAGGATGCTTCTAATTTTAACAAGTTTATTGTTAGTGTTTGTATTTTTGTTATTATCAAAATGGAAATTTGTAAACCGACTACGAACTAATTTCAACGCATTTATTCATAAATAAGATCGTTTGCGTATCTGGTCGGATTTCTCAATAATTGTTACAATATATATTACAAAGTAATAACAGAAAAAAAATTAAGGAGTGTAGTTTGCTCCTCAAGCGTAATAAGTGGCAGTTAAGTGGGACTGACATAACATCTAATTTCGCATTTCTCAAATTTGTGACTAAAGACGCATTTCTCAAATTTGTGAATCTAATTTTGTTTCAGTTTGGATAGTTTACTTATAGTTTGTCATTTTTTGCTGGCGGCTGATGATTAATATCTATATCTTCCTCATCACCAGACTCTTCATCAGATCATCTGACGAAAAATGTGGAAAATCAAAACAAAAATCGGATATCGGATTATTTATACTCGCTAATTATAGAAAAACATTGCAATATTGAAAAACTTCTTGCAACGTATAGCAAAATAAATGTGCTAACTTTACAAGTTGGTTTGAAGGCAAAAGCTTAATATTTAATTATGGTTTAAAGTATAGGACGTTAATTTAACGTCCTATACTTTAAACCATCGCCAGCCAAATTAAAGACGCATGAATGCAGATTCGCTTTGAACATCCATCTGTACATTATAGTGCTCCAGCCAGACTGCACTGAGATGGACGTTGGTTCGGCCCATGGATTCTGCACTCCAACAGGGGATGATAGTTATGATCATCGTGATCACCCATCGCAATCAAACGATGATAAATATTTTTTTCAACCCTTCTTCATTGGGATTCAAACCCTGTACCTCCCGATTCAAACACTGCAGCTTTAACTACCCCAATTGCTCGGTAAACAATAGTTTGAAAATATAAATGATAAAAATCTAATCCAGAGATATATTGTGATATTATTTATCTAATTAGATTGGTAAATCTTACTTTCTTAGTCAGCGTCTGGTGAATCAATAACCGAACTATGAAAAATGTTAAGAAACTGTCTTAAAGGTTTATCTGCAGAACTAGCCATAGAAACACTGTCTCACTTATGAGATTTAAGAAATTAGTTAAAATTAACGTAATCAATAAATTTTTTTACTAGCACTATAATTTACAATCTTTTTATTAATTGACTTATAGCTTAAACTGATTTCAATCAAAATTGGCCAGAATACAGTAATATGTATACCACAAAATATACTTTCAATATAAATATATATCCTAAAAATGCTTAATTGCAAGTTGAACTACTATTTTCGACTCTTATGAGAGAATTATTAATGATTTAAGCGGCCAAATAAAGACACCATAATATTATCAATATTATCAATTCTATCAATATTATCAATATTATCAATATTATCAATATTATCAATATTATCAATATTATCAATATTATCAATATTATCAATATTATCAATATTATCAATATTATCAATATTATCAATATTATCAATATTATCAATATTATCAATATTAACAATATTATCAATATTATCAATATTATCAATATTATCAATATTATCAATATTATCAATATTATCAATATTATCAATATTATCAATATTATCAATATTATCAATATTATCAATATTATCAATATTATCAATATTATCAATATTATCAATATTATCAATATTATCAATATTATCAATATTATCAATATTATCAATATTATCAATATTATCAATATTATCAATATTATCAATATTATCAATATTATCAATATTATCAATATTATCAATATTATCAATATTATCAATATTATCAATATTATCAATATTATCAATATTATCAATATTATCAATATTATCAATATTATCAATATTATCAATATTATCAATATTATCAATATTAACAATATTATCAATATTATCAATATTATCAATATTATCAATATTATCAATATTATCAATATTATCAATATTATCAATATTATCAATATTATCAATATTATCAATATTATCAATATTATCAATACTATCAATATATAATATCAATATATTATTTGAACTCGAACTATTATAGCTAAAATTTCAATGTTCAAACTGCCCTAAATAATTAAATTTCTTGCGCACTATTAAATATGATTCCAAAATATGACAAAATTATTTACGAAATGTATGACATTGAACTAAGTAATTTAATTTATCTAACTTTAAATACAGCCGAAGATCAGAATTCATAATTGAATTAGTATCCAAATTTTGGACATGAAAATAAAGTCCGGCAGTGCACTCAGAGTTGAAAATTTCACTAAAATGTACTAATATTTTTATGATAGATAGAAATGCAAGAAAGTTAAAGTTATAAACATCAACACTTTTCTCACTTAGGTCAGTTAAATCCGACATTATAAAAACAAAGATCCTTTAAAGAGTTTTTTGATTAAAAGTGATATTAATAAACTAATCTTCACCACCATTGACTTTCCATAACATTGATTTCCCATTGCGTGTCCAAAGATATTCCGTACGGAGTAACAGAGTCTATAGTGAGATTTGGAAGTCCGAAACATGAAAATGATGGCACATAAAATTGATCAATGAAAAATTTACAGTGTAAAAGAACCTTGCGATTTAAACCAAAGGGACCTATTATTATTATAAGGATAAAATATTCAACTCATAAAAATTAATTTAAAAATCGTATACAAAATATTGCTGAATAATAATTTTTGTTCTTAGATTAATTAGTCTGATTAAAACTGTGCATATTATAGTTCCTATAGTGATGCGAACACATAAAAATAAGGCACGTGTTCATTCCCTAGCCCTATTTTGATTACACATTAAACTCGTGTGCGACACAAAAAACACGTTCAAGAAATTATCATAAAACCCAAATATTCTCCCATACACAAATAATTCGGAAGTGTCTACCAAATTCATTAAATTACCATAAAATACTAATTAAAAGTAAATTAATAATATAAAATACATATTTAATTTACAATTATAGTCGTTATATTTTATAATCCTTATAAAATATGCCTGCCATCGATTCAAACGCATGTTCACTAAAAAATTTATTGCAATTTTTATTGGAACGGTTGAAAAAATAAAATCGCGTCCATTAAAACATAATGGTTCGATGCGTTTATCTATTTTTGTTGTTTTAGGGGAGCAAGGTATAGTTAACCCTTACAACATTAAATTTCATTTTAAACATTATCCCAGAATCTATTTATGTGTTTCTAAGGGTGATATTCAATTAAAAGTTGTAATGGATGAACGAATGATAAATAAAATAATAAATGGTTTGTAGTCTAAAACTTTTTTTTTTTTCAATGGCAGATAATCGTTTACGGGAATATTTGTATATTGTGTGCATTTTGCATACAGCTTGTATCTATAAACCAAATACATAGTTCATTATATTATTTGTTATTTTTTAATTAGAATAAAAAAATAAAGAAACTAACATAAAATTGTACATACAGCACTGTAAAATTTATGGGGATTGTACACACAGTTTTACATAAGTGCATACGAGTATGTAGTACATACATAATATATACACAAATTAATACACCCAAATTCATATATAATACATAATATTAAATTCAATTGAGAATTGGAGACAGAATTTAATTGAAAATGATGCAAAAATATTTTATGTTTTTAAAAACCTATTAATGTTATTTCGGAACATAAAATTCATAACCCGTAGATGTATATATATAGATATGGTGTACGAAATGTACATACACACCTCACCACACTTCCATATATGTACGTATCTATATTATGTTTAAAATAATGTGCCATAGTAAAAACTATTTTACACAAATGACAACTTTTATGTATTACGAATATTTTTTGTTACTGTACTTGTCGTATACTAAACACTGTAGCTGCTGTACTATTTTCCTAAAACACTAAAATCTAAATGAATTGAATACGAAATAAATATTAAAACGAATCATTTCATTTTTAATTAAAATATAAAGAACTTGGTTTTATTATTTAAGTCCTCATAAAATTTATTAATTGAAGATGTTATAACGTACTTTTGCTAAATGGTACATATAACTAGTATTATGTTCAGAGATGGATTAAAATGTTTCATCAAATAAATTTTTTTTTTGCACAAATGATATAATATTTTATGTTGTAACCTTTTGATAATTATATTAAAAAGCAATGATTGCACAAAAGGTGAAAGCTTTCACTATAAAGCTTTGTTCATTAAAAAACATTTTTATAACGCGTCTAAATAACTTCGTGTTTTGTTTCATCTGAAACTGATCACACATTTTGGTAAAAATATTTATCATTCATTATTAAAATGTCTACCACGAGCACGATTAGAGAAGTTGATCCTTTGGTCAAAATGTTTGATCGCATTTTTACATAATTACGGCAAATCTCACGAATGACGTGTTCGATCTTGACTTTGTGACCGATTGATTGTGGGTTGTTCTCCGAAATCTTATCTCTCACAAAGCATCACAAATTACAAGAAATAATCTAATGGTGTTAGATCACACATCATTTCATCGCAAAACTAATAAACTGTCAAATCTGTTTCTCAATAAATTCATTGTTTCATTAGCTGTATGACGTGTAACGTCGGCTTGATACCACAAGTTGTTTATTTTAATATTATGAGGAGTAGCCAAAAAAAATTGTGTCTTCATTTCTCTGTACCATGAAGTAACTGTGCAATGGCTGCTCAACAACTTTCCTGGACTTTCAAATGCCAAAATGCAACAATTTTGTTGTTTATTTAGCCTCTGAAATGAAAAAAATCATCACCACAAAAATTACGGCTTTAACTTGTAAAATGTAAAGTTCTCAGACTCACCGTAGCAATAATTAAGGTTGAAAGTACTAAACGAGCACAAGTTGTAGTGGATATGTTTGCCACTCAAACAGTATACTCAACTTCTGCACTAAATGTTAATAACCGGCTCAGATGGCGAAGTTTTTTTTACCAAAATAATGAAATGTTTCACGAAAAGTTGTGTGTACAGATCCATCATTATAAAAATGGATTTTGAAGCAAAATTGAATTCATTTTACTAAATAGTAAACCTTCCACTGTTGATTTGTAAAAAAAACAACACAAAAGTAAAATCTTAAAATGGCTCGTTTATACTTTAATAAAAAAGTGCTAATTAGCTTATTTTAATTCCTAATTTCAATTTCTCGTCAAATTAAATTCCCATTGTTAAAAAAATAAAATTTTAAAATCATTTGAATTTAATTATATTAGAAAATTTTTAAATTTCGCATCATGTCGATAAAACAAAGTACAACAGATAGAATATTTAGATGTCATCATCAGCTTTTGTTTTGCAAAAATGCTAAATGCTTAATGCCAGGAGTATCGCAGGGGAAAAAATTACCAAATAAAAATCACAGATGGGCTTTTGTTAATCGATTTTTGTGTTAATTTTTTTTTTTTTTTTTTTTTTTTTTTTTTTTTTGTAAAATTAACAATTATTTTCATTATCATGATAAAACACATTTTACTGATTTTTCTGTGATTGTTATTATCAGTAAACCTCTTACAATGAAATTCAATTTTACAGAGTTCTATTTAAATTAACAAAATTTTTCCTAAATTTAACAATGAATTTTTTAATGAAATTTAACATTTTTTAATGAAATCATTTAAAATAATATCAATAGATGAATTTGCTAGGACAACACTTGTTAATCCCAAAATTGTAAATAAAAATACAATTCCTAAAAATCAGAGTAGTGAAGGAGAATAAGTTAATTGAGACCCATGTAAAGTTGCAAATCAACTAAAAATTTTAAAACCTGTAGAAACAGCAATAATTATTGTAGCTGAGGTAAAATAAGCACGAGTATCAACATCTATTCCTACCCTGATGAGCTCAAACAATAAAGCCTAATAAGCCAATAGCCAATATCGCATAAATTATTCCTAAAACCCCAAAGGTTTCTTTTTTCCCTCTTTCTTGACTAATTAATAATGGTATGCGATCTAGTGTAATACCGCTAGCGTAATCAACTAAATTCCTCTTGATCGTATATTAATTACATTTGTAATAAAATTTACTTCTGCTAAATTTGAAGAGATTCCGGTTAAATGGAGAGAAAAATAGCTAAATCAACTGAAGCTCCAGTATGGGCAATTCCAGAAGATAGCGGAGGGTAAACTGTTTATCCAGTACCTGCCCCGTTTTCAACTATACTACTAGCTAATAAAAGAGTAAGAGAAGGGGGTAATATTCAAAATGTTATATTATTTATTCGAGGAAAAGCTATATCAGGGGCTCCTAATGTTAAAGGGACTAATCAATTTTCAAATCCTCTAATTATAATGGGTATTACTATAAAAAAATATATAATAAACGCTTGAGCTGTAACAATAACATTATAAATTTGATCATCCCCAATTAATGCTTCCAGATGACCAAGCTCTGCTCGAATTAAAATTCTTAAAGAAGTTCCTACTATTCCCGCCCAAGGCCCAAAAATAAAATATAATGTACCAATATCTTTATGGTTAGTTGAAAAAAGCCGTTGTTGCGATTAAACGGCTGAAGTTTTGGCAGTAGATTGTAAATCTATTTATGGAGATTTTCTTCTTTAATCAATGGCTTTATAGTCAAAACTGACATAAGACTGCAATTCTAAAGCTTAAAAGGGCTTATTTCCAGTAGTGAAATAAGAGTTGTTAATTAAATTTTATGATAAACATTCAAATTATTGTGAATATAACAAAGTCTGATGTTAATAAAATAGTCATTTATAAATGACTATTTTATTAACATCAAACTGAAGATTTGCTAATCAATATCAATATAACGAAAAACAAATTTCAAAAGGACCTGTAATTATCAATAAATGTTTTGCGATATTCATAGACAAAACCAATTTATCGACTGTTGTGAAAATCACAAAACGTTTAATGTTAATCATTATGAATAACACGTGCAGCTTTAATAGTAAACACAATTTTCTTTTAAATTCACTAAAGGCACTGTAATTTTCACTAAAAAAATTACAGTAAAATAAAATAAACTGTTTTATTTTGCAAAGCGTCTTTCATTAAAATGTCTATTAAACGATTGTCGTGATTTTTATCAAATTTTAATCTTAATTTATACAAACAGTATAAGTATTGAAAGCTGAGTGAGTGTTTTTTAATAAATAATGAACATTTATAATTATAAAACGGTAAGTACATATAAACTCAAATTTATATTACAGAAATTGTGCAATGACTAATAACATACTTTTATAATTCATATTTCAGGTAGAAAAATTACGATTGGGAATATAAATGTTAGTTTAATAAAAAGGTATAGTTAGAATAGATTTAAAACAATTCCGAGTTTTATAAAACTAGTCGAATTTCCTTTTCAAAAGCTCGTTTTATAACAAAAAAATATGTAAAGTTTTAAGCTTTTTTTATTTTGACAAATAGCCACGGGACAAATATCAAAGTAAGAGCTTCTGATTATTTAAAAATACTAAATGCAGATAAACCACAATGAACAACAGTAACAGTTGAAAATAAATTTAAATACTAAAATTACCATTCCTTGATCAATAAACGAATTAATGGACGAAAAGGTAATATATGCTTGTATTTTAATATCTAACGGAAATGAAGTTCACTCTGTAGTATCTAATCTAATTGAAACATATTGTTTAATGAAATTAAGTCTATTCTAACCTGTACTATCGTGTATGCATACCAAGGTTATTTAATGATTTTGGAAACGGGCTACTTGATTACCTGGATAGTTAAATATACTAACTTTTGGTCTGACTGAGTTAACTCCGTTTAAAGTGCCGATAAACATTTCTGTCGCAAGTAGGCTTGTCACTTGCCCTCCTTTGGGAAGGAAAGTCTTCCTATCGTAAGAAATTGCCACCATCCTCCAAGAACACCAAAATTTCCTCCACCAGAAAAATAAATGTTGTAAAGTGCGACCCTGGAATGTAAATAACAAAGAGAAGGACTGGAAAAAACGACAGTACAGTAGTGAAGTGAACGAGTAAAGATGGTCGAATGGATATGTTAAAAGAAAACTAATAATAATAAAATAGAAAACAGGAGAGGAAATAATGTGAGTAAATTATCGACGGGTAAACGCTATAATGGTGAAAGACCGATCCCTGTTACCGATTATGGAAGATTTATTTCAATATTTATTCGGACTTATTTATTTCACCATTTTGCGGATTTAACATTTCCAGGTACCGATGAGTCCAGATTCATTACATCGCTATTATAACTGCTGTCGAATATTATGAGTTTCTAAGAATGCCATTTGGGATGACCAATGCCCCTGCTAATTATGCATGGAATTTTAACAAGACTAATGGAGAAATAGTGGTATATCTAGATGATATAATTCCAAGTTAGATAGCAGGACGAATGGAAAACTAGAGCAGTTAGACAATTTTTAGTACATGAATTAGTGCCAGGATCAGGAGGTAGACCCGAAGATCAAAAATAGATACCGATGCAAATTTTCTACAGCCAAAGAACAGAACTCAGATACGACAGTTTATGGGATTGACGAGATTTTTTTAAATATAAATTTTTGCAAATATAAACAAACTAAATTAGGCAAAATGTTAGCAATATATGATCCTAATTTAGAACATGAAGTGGTTACGGATGCTTGATCCGGAATGAGTTAAGCGGAATGGGTTAAGCGGAATGGGTTAAGCGGAATTTTATTGCAAGTCAATCAGTATAAAAAAACCCAGTGGCCTATTTTAGCAGACAAACCATCCAATGTGAACAAAAGAATCATTCTTGAAAATTGGAAGCCTTAACCATCCTCGCACCATTGGAGTGTATTCGGATTTATTTAATTGGTCAACCTTTTAAAATGATAACCGATTGTGCGTCATTACAAACTTGTTCAACAAAAATAAGTATCATTCTTCGTGGATTCTCGATTGTATGTCGGTTGTAAACCTGGCGTTCGTCAAGATTTTCATTATGATCAGCGAATGTATATACAATGTACCTACTGCCAATAAAATTACCATGGTTTTCAAACAATGATGGTGAGCAGCTCTTTGTAATAGTATTCGTGTTTATCAAAAAAATTTAGGCAACTCGCAATAATCGTTTAATAATATAAATATTCTCCACCCAAATTTGGAGCCAATGTCGTATCTACTATTGAATCCTTATGGTAAAGCTGGCTGCGGCAGACAAGATGGTAGTGTGAAGAAGTGCTGGGAGCTCAAGTCATCGAGCATTGGTGAATGTTACTAAAGTACATTTTGTCTCTCGCAAACTATGATCAACGAATAGTTCAATCCGAAAATTAGTGAAGGAAAACTTTCGTAACATTGAATTGTCGTTTATGTTGCAATTGGCATTCGATAATTTGAATTTTATTTATCAACGCCTCAGCAGCAATTACGGGATGAATTGTACCAAGTACATGAAAATGGGACATAAAACTCTGAAGTTCAAGTTGGAGTTATCATTTTTCTGGCCTCGTCGTTTGAAAGTTTGTAACGGAATCCAGGTGCTATATAGTACCTCATTTTAACTGCAATACTCATACCCAGATGGCGTTAAAAAATCGTTTCTATCATTGAATTTAATAATAACAAAACGAGCAGAGGATAAATTCACAAGCACAGAGCGCATTGACCAAATTGTAAGGTGCGTAAGGTGAATTAACCAGGTGGAATGGTGAATCTCTACCCTGCAACCTATATGGAGGATGAAAAATGCAAAAATGTTTTTCTGAAAAAGTTTCGTGCCATAAATAATCTCAATGTCCTTTCCCGGACTTGCGGTATGATTTATAAAATTCTGTTCTTGAACCTGACCAAAATTTATCCAGTTTGTTTATGTAGCGCCGATAGCTGCTCAATTCGGCATCGTAGTTTGTTAGATTATAGTGTACAATAATATTCCAATTGTTGTTTGTAAATTTGAGATCTCTAATATATTCGCAGTATATACCTGGTTCATTGTTAAACCTTGTGATATTGATAGGAAATGAATTGCTATTAACTGTTGTGGATACTGGAATTATTAAACATAATATTGTAGTAGTATATAGCATTGATTTTACCCAAGGATTTATTTTGGGAGTTGGTTTCCGTTGTAGTGGTTTCGGAAACAATTTACTGGCTATGTTGACTATGTCTGAATCAATTGCGCCTCGCATCTAATCCCGTGCCGTTCGTTTAGAGCTGCATTTTTCCTCTTTGTTTGTGTTGGGATCAACATGCTTTGATGGGAGTTTTTTTACTGAGTTTCCATCAATTAGCTTTTTAGACATCATTTGATTGACCGACCTCTACTGGAGGTGGACTAATTTTTGTAATGGTCCTCATGAATATAGTTTGTTTTGAGCCCCTTATTGATATACCCTAGTTAGGCCATCTGACCCTGAATGAGTGTCTATTATCCTTCCCATCGCCCATTTTGTAGGTGGTAGGTTTTCCTCTTTAATAGCATTAACTACCCAATTTCTATGTTTGCTTTTGGTGATGTTCATTTCGCTCTTTGTTGTAGATTTTTTAGGTACTGCATAGACTATATTTTCCAGAATCGTTGAGTCATTTTTGAGACTAAGGGCCACCTTTGTATTATACTAATGTTTGTGATATCTGGCTTTGGATGTGTAAGCAGTGGTTTCCCGATCAATAAATGACTAGGCGTAAGTGATTCATTGTCATCCAAATCATTTGACATGTAAAGAATTGGTCTAGAATTCAAGGAAGCTTCCACCTGTGTTAGTACTGTATTGAATTCTTCAAATGGTATTTTGTTGATTTAACACCAGACTCCCATAATCCTCTAAAGTGGGAACTAGCGGTCGGAATAAAATGCCATTTTATTCTATTAATGGCTGTTCGTTTAGCGGCGTCGTGATTAGCTTGTTTGATGGCTAGTTTTAGTTCCTTGTCTAATTCGTTCCGAGCTCTAACGAAGTTGTTACCGTTGTCAGTGTATACGTTTAGAGGAGTTTCTCTTCTTGCTGCAAAACGTTTAAATGCCGCTAGAAAGGCTGCCGTTCTTAGATCACTAGATCAAGGTGAACTGTTTTTGAAGCAGACAAATAAGGCTATGTAACCTTTATATGATTTTGTACCTCTACCTTTTGATACACGAATGGGCCTACATAGGCAATTCCTGTATCAAAAAATATCTATCAATATTTGATACATGTAATAGTTATAAAAACGTATAACATTAATTCAATTAAATTTTAAATATTTAATCAAACAAAATTTTTTTATTTATTAATAATTGAATACTACATAGAGGTATACATGGAATTGTTTGTACATCAGTTTAATAAATATCACGTAATGTGACAGTCAATTAATAAAATAAATACAAATTTCTGTTTGAATATTGAATGTCTCCCTGATCGTTCGGCCCCGTTCAAAGTTAATTATATATAATATGTTTTTGGTTTTGAAAATTGATTTTGATTTAAAATAAT
Source organism: Tipula confusa (assembly GCA_963556175.1). NCBI lineage: Eukaryota > Metazoa > Arthropoda > Insecta > Diptera > Tipulidae > Tipula > Tipula confusa. Next base: position 23,683,990 of record OY744475.1, read on the forward strand.
TTGTTCATACAAAATAATAAAAATGATTGATTGATTGTTAATCAAATATCTATAAATAATTGCCTGAAATCAATATATGTATTGTAACACCCACAACTTATATAATATGTATCCAGTGCATGGGAAAACCAAAATTCAATCTCAGACCGTTTTCATTAGAAAGTTTTTCATTTAATTTTTTTTTTTTTTTTATCACTAGAGTTTTGATAACTTTTTTAAATTAGTTTTTAATTTTAAGGTATTCGGGGAATTCCGATTTTTTTGTGAAGGTATATGAATACATAGTCGTACACATCGTAATAAAGGTAGTATAAAACCAAAAAAAAAAATAAAAAATACTTTGCACATTTCCGATTCTTATATAAAATTTATTTTTTATTTTTTTGTTTTTCTCCTGAATTGCGGAAGGCTTTAACTTTAATTACAAAAAAATGCCATTTTGATAAAAGAACAAATACAAGACTTTTGAAAGTAAAGCTAACATTTTTTTTTTGTATTTTTTGATTTAAATTTTCGGTTTTGGGAATATTTGTATTACGATTGGAGCTTGTTTGCATGAGGACTTTATCCATGTATTATTTTTGTATACGGAGCACTTTACATTTCGTGGAATTTTGTATATTCGATTTAAGTGTGTACACAGGTTTTACGAAAAACAAAAATCAAAAAGTTTATATAAACTTTCGAAATTTATTTGGCTTTAGAACGGGATCAATATATTCAAAAACCAAAAAGGATACCATGTGAATTTTTACATTCATGTTACGATACATATAAACTCTCCCTAACGACAAGTTTAATATATTACCAATATTTCCACTAAACAAATTTTGTCCAATCACTTCAATTAACTCGGTTTGAATCGGGTACCCGTCACTATATGTAAAATACCAACGTCACCTTGCTACTATTATTATTATTATATAAACTTTTCTATAAAATCATCGATATTAATTGAATTTTAAATTGGAAAATTAATATTATTTACGAAACGTGTAGACAGTCCTTTATAAAATATCCCTATGTTGAAAAATATATACTATGTCACAATTTTATTTTTTTCTATTAATTTATAATTTCATTTTGTTTTTTATTAATTAATTAATGCTAAAAAGATTTTTTTCACAATAAATTAGGTCAACGTAGCAAAAGATTTTTCGTTGACATCTGAAAATTTGTGGTGCTTAAGATTTTTTTTTTATATATTTCGTTTCTGAAATGATGTAGGTAGAGTTTTTAATTAGACTCGATGTCAAATAACAAACAAATCGATACTGTTTCGATATCGATATCAAGAATGTAATGCGTGTTTGTGATGTTTGTAAACAAATTGTTCGAAGTTTACTTTTGACTTAAATTAGACTGATTTCTTTTCTAAAGGTTCTGTTTCTTTCTTGGTAATATCAATTTGGATAAATTATTAGCATGTTGTTGTGTAAATTAAATATTTATTGTGTCCCTAGTTTGGTTGTTTACCAAATATTTTACTTATTTTGTTATTGATAAATATTATAACATGAATTTGAAATGTCTATAAATGAATCATTAAATTTGTTTGTGACCTATGTAACGATAAATAGTCAAAATAAAAAATAAGTGCAAATGGCGTTTTTGAAAATGATGCTTAACCTTCGTCTAACCTAATAATTTGGCCTTCTTGGAATCAAACATCAAAAATAGGCAAATCATTTTACACCTTCAAAGGTCACATCTATAATTTCGATTGGTTTTGTTTTTTTATGTTTTAATCTCTGCAATCTTTTTTTTTTGGGCCGTAGCGCAATGTGTCATTATGTAGTAGTTATTAGTTGCGTAAGGTTTTGTCTGGGTACAGATAATTATACTAGATGAACATCTTGTATGGGTCTAATTTACACCGAAATCTAACCGAACGAAAAATAGACGAACATATAAATTCGCATAATTTAATTATTTTTTTCCACAATTTTGTTATAAAACAAAATTTTTTATGTTTTTCGTAAATTTTGGTTTGGTTTTTTGTTGATTTTTTTTTATACCATCAAATAGCCTTGCGATTTAAAAAAGAAATGGATGAAAATATGCGGTTTTATATGTACATTTATTTTTCTTATGGTTAGATTTCGGATGCATTAATTTGCGTAGTATAAATTTACTTGTGTAATTTTGAACCATACAAGATGTATATCTGGTAAAATTATCTGTGTTCTGGATATAAAAGACACACATTTTCAGCTGGAACGGGCTATCCTTTTGTAGTTTAGACAATGTTTGAAATGAATTAGGGTGTTCTTTTGTTTAATATAATTTTTCCGTCTGAGTGAACTGATTGGGTGGTAAATGTTTTGTGTTGCAGTATAGAGAGTATACTAGTTTTGGGATTAAGTTTATTGTCTGGATATTGATTCAGCATAGGTTTTGTCTGGAAGTTGAGTTGAGCTAGGGACAACATGGTTGGAGACTTGTGGCCAGTGTGGTTTCTCTATTCAGGTTTGATGTGTTGAAAAACGTGCTAATATCTGTATACAGCAATGAAGAAATCATGTAGTTTGGTTTATTTTTTCGTCCTTGTAATTTAGGTGTGGCAGTAAAAATGTCAACTACAATTAAAGTGAATATCGGCAAATTGAACTATCCAAATTATTTAGATTGACAACTTTGGATGGAGCATACATTGTGACGATGACGATGAGCGAACCGACTTTAAATTCAAAGTGGTAAAATCGTGTAAAAAGGCTGATAGCGGTTTAGTGGTGAATGACGATGGTCAAGTGAAGCAATTTATTCAATTCAAGATGGGCACAAAGAAAATTACATTCACAATTTATATCGAATTTTCGGTTATAGTGATCCAGTTAAAATAAAGGAAATTTGTTGGAATGGTTTGGTCGATGGAATCAAAATTGTTGGTTGTGGCATTAAGCAGCTATGTGACGTGTGTTAAAAAGCAAAAATCACTCGTTTATCGATTCAGCAATCAACAAGTAAATCAAATATTTTACTCGATTCAATTCAAACAGATGTTTGCGATTCAATACAAAATATGACACCAGGTGGCAACCAGTACGTGCTTACATTTATTAATGACTTTTCTCGCTACACAATAATTTTTATGCTTATATCATAGGTTGCAGAAAAGTTAAAGGGATCCGTGGCTATCATTTGTCACAAAGTACAACACAAAGTTTGGACACAAACCAAAATTTTCCATTTCGATCGTGGCGGTGAAAACATTGGCAAAAGCATAAAGGTATACAAAATCGGAAAAATAGAACGTTGATCGAAATATGAGCTCGATGTATGATTTAAGATGCTAGATTGGTAAAGACATTTTGGGAAGAAGTGGAGTAAATACGGTGAATTTGCAAAATAGTTTAGCATAAAGAAATACTAGCAAAACACCTTTTTAATCTTATGGAACAATAGTTTGTTCAACATGTTTTGTACACTTTCCGAAGGTACACGTTCAGGAGGATCTAATTAAAACTGTATTTGAAAGCGAAACAAAATAGTAAGATGATTCAATGTCGGCAAGTGATGTAAAGAAAGAAAGCTGTCATGAGTACGACAGTTATGGCGATGGGAACGGTTCAACTTACGAATCAATAGAAAACTACCACTGTTAATGAAATAATAACTAGGGGCATTTTTCTGATGAAATTTTTATGGTGTTTTTAAACCAAAAACATTATCAGACGGGCGAAAACATTGTCTAGTGGTGAAAAATAGAAATGGTCAAACGCAATGCAAGTCGAAATGGATCCATTAAAGTAAAATAGAAAAACGAACCGCAATCGGTTGTAAATGGGTTTTCAAACTAAAAATGAATACTGTTGGTGCAGTTATTCGTTTTAAAGCAAGATTTGCGGCACAGGTTTTCTCACCAAAATTTGAAAGCGATTTCGATCAAGTACACTACAGCCTCGAGTTGCGTCGATTCAACTTGCGCCGTTTCGACTTTTTCACAAAAAAATTAATACCCTAATTTCAATTTGCGTCGCATTTTGGACGCAACTCGAAATTTATGCACACGTAATAAAAAAAATTAAACAAAAATGTTTTGTAAAAACCTAACAAAACGAAAATACAATAGAGCAGAGTATTTATAACCTTTTTAAAAGTAAATAGGGAAATCCCCTTAAATGGTTCAACTATCAATTTTGACGAAACGTTTTCATTAGTTTTCTTTCTTTCGTGCGTATTAGTCATTAATTTTATAATTTATGTTAAATTAGGAGTACGAGTTAATCTTATTTTAATTGAAATATGGATCATAAACAGTAAACAATTTACCGAAAATACCTGCCAAAAAAAGTAAAAAAAGTTCTTTCGTTGGAATTGAAGCTTAATGTTTTGCGACGCTTTGAATCAGGTGAGAAACCAGCTAACATCACAAGAATATTAAATTTAGCCCCAACAACAGTGCGCAGTATTTGTAGTCGGGATGCCACAAAAATTAAAGCTCTATCTGTGGTAACAACAGGACCTTCAGTTAAAACCACAGTTATCACCAGAAGTTCTCTCTTTGTTAAAATGGGATCTCTTTTTTCTCTATGGATCACACAGCAAACACAAAAACAAATACCGCTCAGCAAAATGATTATTCAGGCAAAAGCGAACAAGATTTTTAACGATTTGCAAGATACCGTGCCATTACGAAGTGAATCGTTCAATGAAAACTTTAACGATAGTGGCGGTTGTTTTGAGCGATTTAAATCCCTTGCAAATCTACACAATATTCATTTAAAAGAGGGAGCAGCCAGTGCAGATCATACGGCTGCAGAAAAATTTTGTAGAGTATTTAAAGATATAGTGCAGGAAGGTGGGTAAACTTCACAACAAATTTTTAATGTTGATGAAACAGGCTTGTTCTAGAAACATCTTCCAAAGAGCACATATATTTCAAAAGAGGAATCTGCCGCACCTGGATACAAAGTAAGCAAAGATCGGATCACATCACTTTTGGGTGGAAATGCGAATGGCGATTATAAACTGAAACCCTTTCTGGTATACCACTAAGATACTCCAAGAGCTTTGAAAGGAATTAATAAAAAGAAGCTTCCCGTGCATTGGCGGGCAAACAAAAATGCCTGGGTTACTGAAGTATTGTTTTCGGATTGGGTAACCAATTGTGCAATTCCAGAATTCAAAAAGTACTGCGAAAAAGAAAATATGGATTTTAAAATATTAGTTCTTCTTGATAACCAGGGCATCCGACATATTTGGACGAAATAAGTCCGAATGTAAAATTTTTATTAATGGCATTCAACACCACTTCAATCATTCAACCCATGGATCAAAAAGTAATATCAAATTTTAAATCATAATATCTGCGAAGAACTTTTACTCAACTCGTATCTGTGACAGATGAAGATGAAAACTCGACAATTAAAGATTTTTGGAAGGCATATAATATTTTAAAAGCTATTTAAAATATTGAACTTTCTTGGGCCGAGGTGAAACAAACCTGTATGAATGCCATCTGGCGCAAAATTTGGCCAGAATGCGTTCCGAATGTTGATATTGCCATTAACGAGATCCATATGGCTAGAGATGAAATTATTGGATTAGCGCAAAGAGTCAATTTTGAAGGAATGGATGAAGTGGGATTTGAAGGGCTTATTAATGATGCAGATTTGAGTATTCTGACTCAAGATTTAATAGAAATACCGGATAACATCGCAGAGGATTCTGGCAATTCTACGGAGGACCTAGTACTGAGTTTCACTACTAAAGGTCTAGCCAAAGCGATTCAATTAATATCCGAAGGATTAGAAGTCTTTAGGAACGAAGATCCCGATGAAATACAAAGATGCTATAAAGCAACTGCTATAAAGCGATTTATATTCAGAAAAAAAGCTGCTACTCAGAGTACTCTTGATAAATTTTTTAAAAGTCAACCTAGGCAAAAGGAACTACCAATCGATATAGAATGCTATGAATTAGATTCTATGAATCTTTGAAATTAATTGTGATAATGGATCACAATTAATGATTTAGGTTAAGGCAAAACATTGGATATGTACCTATGAGCATTACATGAGATTACATACTTCGTTAATTGTTTTGAAGTACATATTTATGATTTTTTTAATTTATTTATAAACTTTAAATTGTTAACTGTTATTTTTAATTTATCTGTTGAAATAATAAACAATATGAAACCATGTTTAAATTTAGCCTGTTTTTCTTTAAGGATGCGCACAATTTTTTTTAAGGTTTCGAGTTGCGTTGTTTTGCGTTGCGTCGCACTTTTCTGGAACGCATTAGCGACGCAACTCGAGGCTCTAGTGTATTCGCACCATTTAAAGATTTGGTATCAATCAAACATATCTTGACATGAAAATGACAAAATTAACATTTATCAATTAAATCGGTAGACATACATAAAGAAAGCTAAAGTGTTGGTTATGGAAAAATTGCCATAAAACACTGTTACTGCGATTAAATACAAGGCAGGTATTGCAGCAGTCAATTAAATTCTATCACAAAAGGGTTAACCAAAATTGCTGTCTAATATTATCAAAATGTGATCATGAGGGAGTATTATTTTTTTTAAATTAAATTACATGAGTTTTGGCTTTAAAATAGATCCAACAAATAATTTATATTTGTCACAAATACTAAATAGAGGATTAAGTTATTTGATCAAAAACTCTCGGTACTAAGCCAGGTCGATATTCTGCTTTTTTCCAATGCTTTAAATATTTAAGTATATATTCTAGCTTTAACATTTCTACTTTCTCTTTTCACTTGGGATTGCAAGTCAATGGAACGAATAAGTCGGTTTCTCGAACTTTGTTACAATAGCATCTTTTCCTTAAATAATTGACTTTTTTTTAATCGCTTCTTGCCCAATTTCCTATTGGAAGCCTTAACCGAGAGTTTATCTTTATTTTCTACTTTTTCTGTTGTTTTTTTTATTGCTTTCCAATACGAAAAATCTGATACCTCGGTTTGCGCAAGTGCACTTAAGTAGTTCTTAACCTCTGATTTTCTTCTTTTTACAATGCAAATCTGATGGTCATAATAGCTCGGTTTAGTTTCCATTTCATTGATGGCGATTGCGTTTTTTCCGTAACCACCGAATTCTTAGTTTCTCCTGAATTACTTCCTGGGTATAATAATTTACTTCCGTAATGTTGATAGCAGGTTTAGCCTTGTCAGCTAATAATTCCATGACATATTGCTAGTTTTCTTATTTACTGTTGTATTAAAAGAAAATTCCATTTGACAGGTTTGTTCAACCGGTCTCCTGTATTGCTTTAGTTCGCTTGTTAACGTGCTAGCTCTTTTTGACTTAAGGACGTCAAAAACTTTATTTTAGGATAACTATCGTGAAAAATATCATAAGTAGGTTTAATAAACTACAGATACATAATAAATGGATTGTTGATGTATAGCTTTAAAAAGTGGTTTCCCTTTCGGTATTAAGCCTGGGTCCCCTAAAAAAATATTTGACATTTGAATCACTAATCACTACCCGAAAATATTGAATTGGAGTTTTCCAGTTGCGACGAGGGTGGACAAGCACAGTCTATACTCATTAATCATTACGATAAGGATGCGCATGCTGATACAATAAATTTTGATGACGATCAAACATTTAAACAAGTTGCTGATCTATGAAATGAACCCTAAAAAATATACCAAAAAGTATAGCGTAAATCCTCCGACTGTAATCAGAACATGCAACTATCTAATAAGTCGAGAAACAGAAGGCGTGACTGTTCAAATCTGAATAATAGAATAACGACACACTCCTTTGTGCATACATATTAGAGGAATGAAGCTTAAGAATTTGTTGCGCATCTATCTGTATGATGATTTCCATATTGGCTGAATTCGCTGAATTTTCGGTTTTATTTGTGTATTATTTTTGTGTTATTTTTGTTGATTTTTATAGAGTGGCCATATTCTTAATACACTGTATCGGCTCAGTTATTTTTCAGGGTTCCTTGATTCCAATTCTTCTTGTTATTTCCCTTTGATTTTCTTACTAACTGGTTTAAATTTCAGACAGAAAAATAACTGAGGCTTCTTCTCACGATTTATCATATTTGTAATAAATTTGGCCTGAACGATTTTAGCAAGTGTGGATATGTATAAGTATAGAGCTTATTAACTTGGTCGAAATGTTTAATTTTGAACTATCTGGCGCTTTTTTTATTTTTTGTACGTTTCAAGCGATTTTTGATCTTACTTTTTCTAGGACCAAACGTCATCGGTTTATACCAAACTAGACAACAGGTTGCCGTTTTATACCAAACTAGCCAACAGAAATATACTTGTTTGCAGCAAATACTGACCTACATCACCGCTTATGTTATTGTCATTTTCTATCGTTGTACTTACAACAATTACCAATTTCAAAAACTGGTCTAAACGATCTTGTAAAATACCTCAGTACGGTCAACTTTGACCTGAAACGCTGTAGATTTGTTTTGGATTAAAACAATTCTTAATATTTTATATTTGCAACCACTAGCTTAATCATTTGTACATTTAACTGATAAAACCCTAATTTGTTTGAGGATAAAAATACTGGAAAAAAACCTTAAAGATAACTTGATGAATAATTTTTCGAATGCTTACTGTCATAAGCACATTTCTCTTGAATTTCTGATATCAATGTTTTAGGCACGCATATCTTTAAAAATAAATTTCGCCGTAAATCATTAAAAACAAGTCTACCCTTATAACAGACTAAGCTGGTCTGTAGTCAATGTGAATTTGAATTAAATATATTTTAACTAAAAGCTTATTGTATTCCAATTTAAATGAAAATGAAACAAAAAAAATATATATTGATCGTCCTCCCATTATGTTGACTCCTGTTTTCAACACAAGACAGTATAGGTACCTATATATATTTCAACATCAATTTAAAAAATGTAATCCCCCTCAGTAAATAAAATGAAATTAATTTGAATTTCTAAGCATATAGCTTATGAATAATCACTTAAGACGACACAATCTATAATAAACTTGAAACTTATACATGGCTGTAGAATGTTGTGAGTTGAAATAAATTTCAATTATGTAAATCATTCTCACCTAATTAATTACATTTCAATCAAATTAATTCGTTTCATTGTTCGAAAACTGTCACCATTAATCATTTTGATGCTTACACAATCGTTTTGAATTTATGTATCGATGCTTTTAACTTTTATGATATGTCAAACTTATATCCATCATATATGTATGTACTTTGATAAGGTTAATTTGATGATATCGCAAATGACATTCACAATCACAAAACAAACAGAATATTTTAACTTAAAACATTATAATTTGGATTCTTATTTTTATTGACTTAAACTTTGCCTGCCTTATGGACGTTCGACATCATCCTACATACATCGCATATATATAAATATATGGACATGACTGAGTATTAAGGCTAAATCATGATTATGTATTCTGTGTCAATAATTAAACGAAGAATTTATTTTGTGTGTGTGTGCGTATATATGTTTGAAGGTTCCACATATTATAATTTATGTAAATCAAAACATTAAATTTGATCTATTAGTATGTAGACCATGAAGCAAAATAAGATTACGAGAAAAAATCCGACTAATTTAGGTTAGGATTTTTCATTAGGTTTATTTATTTGATTGTGTGAGCTTGTGTGTATGTGTGTGTATGTATGGATTTGTGTTTGTTGTCCAAAAAATTTAACAAAGCCAACAATTTTCCTTCGTTACAAATTGGCTTTATCTCAATTACATATCTTATATCGCAATCGACGTGCTTTTTGATCAACCTAAATTCTTGGAAAAGATATAAATCAAAACCAAAGAAAACTTGAAGTAATTTAAAATTGTTTGTTTTTTTTTGGTTCCAAATTTTTTTTAATTGATACATAATCTAGACCAAGTCCGATAGGAAACACATTTTTTTCTGGGTATACGTCTAAAATGTTGTAGATAAGATAACGTTTTTATGTTGATGCGAAATTCATTTTCTTATCTTAAAAAATTGAAAAGAATCGTATTAAATTTTTATTGAGGCTTTAATAGGTGAATTATTTTGTGAGGTCTATACATCACATCTAATCGCCTATTAGCCACAAGGTGATGGTCGTTTATCAAATAGCAATAGAATTTGCCAGAATATAACAGTTTACAACGAAATCTAATACTGCTAGGACCGTAGAGGGTAAATAATATTGGGAACATAAATTCATATAACAGATTTATATAGCAGTTAGTTAGTTGCTAACCTGCATTCCAGGAATGATGCTACTTTCAATTATTTTATCGTTCAACATGTTTAACATGTGCGTACACATTTGAAGCAGTAAGATTAGCCTCTTCCAAATAAAAACATAATTATATTCACGGAAAATTTCTAATACAGAGGTTTTACCTTTCTTGATCAGGTGACTTAAATTTAGGTTTTCTCTAAGTAGCCGAGAGCTCAATTGGTGATTTGCTCAGATGTTACTCCATATTGATATTACGTTTATGGGCGGGATAACACTGTGTGTTTGGTCTCACTGATGGTTTTTATCAAGCTGTCATCTGCTTCAGTATCGACATCGGAAATATAAGTTTTAATTTGACGGGTGACAAATTTATTATTGGATGATACTGATATAAGTAAATTAACTAATTGTTATTAATTAGTACAATTGTTTCTAAATGTATCCGGTATTGATTATTGACCTATTCTGCTATAGAATAGTGTTTTAAAAGTTAGAAGAGTCCTGAAACTGTATATAAAAAAGCTCAATACCTTCCTATTCGTCAAAAACCAAAAACCCATATCGAAAACCATTAACATTAACAGCTTTAAAAGCATCGTTTACTTAAAAAAACACAGTCACTTTTTGTGAATTAATCGGTCATTCTATTATTTCCCGTATACCGTCTTCAGCCTTCAACTTCGATAATTTCTCCTCCAGTTAAAAATTACCTTCGTAGCTAGGAAAAAATTTATTTAAAAATTTGCATTTTTAAGATTTTCTTTTTAAATTGCCTAATTAGTGATTTGACAGCATAATCAAAAGTTTGAAGGCTTTTTCGTGCTATTTAAAGTTGTATATCTTCTAATAATCCATTATTAAGGTGCACTTAGGTCAAAGATACGACAACTAAAACCTTAAGAAAATTAGTCAAAAACGAGAAAAGCTGCTTCAATTTTCTCAGCTAAACTCGCTCAGTAAATCATTATCGAAAAATACACCATTAATTGTTGCATCTTGCCAGAGATACCAAATGTTCAACCAGCAACAACTCGGCCAAAACTAACAGTTCACAATTGAACCTTTAATGTTTCTCAATTGCAGAAGTTGGTATGTCTTCAATTCGGCAAATAATAAATATAGCTACCAACGACTATAGTAAAAGTGCAAGTATGTAATTGGTCATTTTTAGCTATGTCCGATATTTTTTGTTCGATATTTCTAAGCGTTGAAAATATTTCAGCATAGCTTATTATAGCTCGCTTAGTTCATTGCGTTGCGCAGTTCAACTAATACATCACTTACACATATACATGGATGTAATTGACGCACATTCAATATTAAAAACAAAATTAGACTGTATTTTATTATAGGAGGCTTTGATATAATATAAAAAATTGCAATATACGTGTGAGCGATATCGCTGACATTAGTAAAGGAAATACAAGTGAGCGATATCGCTGATATTAGTAAGGGAAATACAACATCGAGCTAAGTTAGTTTTCATCGCTCGAAACAAAAAAAATATCTTACATAGCTTAGCTCAAGTATGCAACGATCCATTTAAATACATGGGCTGCGGCCGAATAGTCAGGTAAACCGTTATTTTACCTAATTTTTAACAGTGTTCAGGGTAAATTAAAATACCGTACTAAAAAGCAGGGTAATTGAGATTTTGTTGTTGTGTTTTTTGTTTATTGGTTAAATTTTATTAAATTTTATATTTATATATTATTATGTTAGATTAATATATTTAAAACTATTTTTTTATTATAGTTTAAAATATTTATTTAAAATGAATCAAAGCTCAAAAAAATCATACGCGGAAAAATGTAAGTATGAGATAAATTATTAATTTTTTCAAAAATGTCATTTTTATTTTGTTACAGGGATATTCCAAGAATAATGCTGGATCATGAGTTTCAGTCGAACCACACAATACCAAGGCAATGTTGGGAGTAAGTAACCTATTTTGCAGATTGCAAATAATATCTCAAGAGTTTGTGTTTTTATTTAATGTAAATGTATTTTAGAAACGTTATAAAAGAGGCTGCATTTAGTAAAACAGTAAAAAATGTTTCATAAAAGTAGCAAAATATTTTAAAATATATAAGGTGTATCAACTGAAAGCGGGAAAATGCTACCTACTCAGTGGGAGCTTTTCGAGGAACTTCATGATTTTTTAAAAACCTATCATGGACTGTATCCTCCACACATAATAGTCGACGATGCCCAAGATGCCTCAGTAACAGAGCCATCCACTTCGTCATGCTCATCAAGAAGCTCCGACTGTGTACGTAGTATTTCCTCGCCAGAAGTATTGGATCTTACATTGGATTCAGAAACCAGGGAATCGGAACCCCCTCCAAGAAAAAAAAATAAAACGGAAAATGATTTAATTAGCCATTTTCAGCAGACGTCGAATGAAGTGGAAGGATGTTTGCGAATGAAGTAATATCAGATTCTGATTGAAAACTGAATGATCAATATTTGTGATATAATTTTGTGACATTTTTTTTTAATGAATTGAATTACGACTTTTATTATTTAGGTATTTAGGATAGAAAATAAATAAAAAATAAAAATCTATAGAACTGGTTAAATATATTTTGTTTGGCTATTTACATACTGGAACATAATGTATCTCGAAATTCGATACCATCTGCGTAATCTCGAATTTTCGAGATTACGTAATTGGTATCATCCCGCCGACACCCGCCGACACCCGCCGACACACAAATGTTATGCATGACGCAACATGCACAAACCACCTGGACACATCTTTTAATTTCTAGTTCAAGGGTTTTTAAAAAAGTGTTTGCCATCTGGTTTTTATCATCCCGAAAACCTGCTCAATGATTAAATGAGCTCTCGAGTTCATTGAACCGCGTTTGTCGTTCATTTAAATGTCCACTTTTATACGGCGTCACGATTGCTATAGGATGTATAGTCGATTTATAGCCTGCATCACAATAAAAAGAAACCGTTCGGTGAAAATGTGGCTTTTCTATAAAGGCTGCTATTGACCATTACTCGTTGGTCATGTACAGACCCTGGAAATTCAACACACATGTTTATAATTTTAAAATCTGCATCGCATACCGCTTGTAATTGAATCGAATAATCCATCTTGCGATTGATGTACTGATCCTTTTGACTAGGAGGACATTTAACTTTGATATGACAACCGTTAATTGCACCAACGGCTCTATTAAAAATATGGGAACGTGCCTTAAATAAATAAATAAAATTATGATAATAAAACGTAATAATATAATTAGCATTGTACTCTATGATTTTTTAATACTGGTCTTTTTTCCAAATTGTCTACCAACATTATCCAAGGCCGAAAGTAGAGTCAGCTTTTGAACTACTTTCGATGAAAGCTTTTACAGATTTTTAAATGCTAATGTATTACCTCAGATACAGTTGATTTCGGCATAAGCATAGCCTTAGATACAACTCTGTAGCTAGTGCCACAAGCTAACCAAAATAAAAATACAATTGTTTCCACCTCAGTGTTCATGCATCTTTTTAGGTTTGTATTGGACTATTTTCTTAATTGGATTTAGTTTCATAATAGTCTCCATTTAAAATATTTACTATTATTGGAGGTTTATTTCCGAAGCAGTAGCTAATTCTGGGCTAAAAATAAAATATAATCAGTATAAAAAGTACTACCTAGGTAAGAGATTACCCTTTTTGATTCGCTAAAGTGGTTAAGAATTTCTTCAAGTATTTCCAAATACTTCTTTAACAATTTAGTAATTTCGGCACATTTTTAAAAGAAATGCTATATATTATTTTTGTTGATGTGATATTTCACTAAGATTATTATTATTATTATTTACTATTTGTTTATTATTTTATTATTATGATTACGGCTGTAACTTTTTGAATTCAAAAATATTTGACGTTTACCAATTTAACCCTTCATACCAATATATTTTACATTACAAGCCGATTTTGAAAAAATTTATTTACCTAAGAAATCGGACACTGCTAAAGGTAAACGTGTACTAAAATTTCAATTTACTGTACTAAACGATTTACCCGACTATTGGGCTGCAGCCATGATATACAACCCATATTTAGACCCGTTGTACATTTCAGCTAAGCTAAGGTAACCGATGTGAAATATGTTATCACTAATAGGTATTACCAAAGAAAATATACTTATCAGAAGTAAATACACAAACAAAATAGTACAGGCAACTATATTTTTTCTGCAAAATACATATTCTTTAAATCCATCTAGTGATTAACTTTTTTATGGAATTTACTTTATTTTAAATATACTTTATTTATACAAAAACACTTTCTTGTGTTTTCGTTTGGTTTTCGTTATTTCTTTTGCGATTGCCGATCGCATGCTATATTTTTTTTAAATTTTTTTTTTTCTGCTGTTCTACGAATACATGTACAGATGTAGTTACGTAATTTAACAGAAACATTATATTATTTGTTCAATATAGATGATGCGCTTAAAATTGTTTCCTATTGTTATTGAAATTTTCTTTTTATATTTCTTTTTTTTTGTCCTGTAAGATTGCAGCCAGCTAAATCGAAAATTACGACCCGTATAAATTTTCCATTAAGACTTGTTAAGACGCTCGGACGAAGAACTTGGGATTAATAACGTAAAAGCAAGAAAATACACGTGTAGTCTGCCACAAATGGAAAAGTTGTATAGGAAAATGTTAAAAATCCATAATCCTGGCCTTACCAGAAAAGTTAGCCTGCCAAACAAATTAATTAAGACGTATGCAAAAATATTGAAGAACATGTTAATAAATTTGAGAGCTCAGCCCATGACTTGAAAGCGTGGGAATGATCATAAATGATGATTGAGTAGGCACCCTTTTATTATGTGGATTACTTGACTGCAACTGGCCCATTAGAATAGGTACAGACAATTTAGAAACTTTGGCGTTGCTGAACAAAGGGAAACATTACAAAAGTAGAAACCGGAAAAAAACGCGACTCTGAAGCAACTGCTCACAAGTCAATGCAAAAAGATTACCGGGTTGATGAAGAGACTTATGTCTTAAATGTAGTAGCATTTCAAAATATTTATAATGTCAGTTGATTAAACTTAGAAAAATGCACGAATCGTTGTCTGTCAGCGAAATGGCGTAAAAATATTCAGTAAAAATAATGAGTTAATTTCAAAAGTACATTGAACGGAAGTTTTGACAATGTTTAGCTGTATATAATAAAATACAACATACTTTAGCTCAAAAGATTTAAGCATATAATTTAAAAAGCAAATCTAAGGGAACGTTTTGCTACGCCCACAAAATTAATATTTCGCTTGTGGTCAATTCATTTAAAATTATCGCTAAATAAATATAATCTCGCTAATAGTAATAATAAATCGAATTTTACAGACCAGTACCAAATCAACAGACAACCAGAATATAACGGCATGTCTCCATTAAAAACTAATCCGTAATGATATTTCGAAATTGAGAACCATCTTAACAGTAAACGCATGGTTTAAAAACATGATCTGATTACTTCCAAAAATGCCCAACTTACAATTATTTTTTGTGGGTTCACGATTTTTCCATTATTTCTCGTGAATTGTCTTCATTCCAAATTCGACAAATTTATTTTCTTTATCACTAAAGATGTTAATTAGCGATTTAACATCCTAATCAAAAGTTTGATAGATTTCTGAGTTATCTGAAGTTTTTATGACTTCTTTCTAAAATATTTGTGTAATTCTCTGATTAAGGTGGATTATGCAATTGATGTGAATGATGACGAATTAATGTTATTGGGCCATATTGCAAAAATTATTCGAATGGCCACAAAAGACGTTGATATTTATATAATTTATAATTAAGCTATAATTTAAGCGATTAACTTTTATTTTCGTGAATTTATTTACTTAAAAAGTAACAGTGATTGTAAACCTAAATTCTGCAAAAACAAAAACTCTGTAATCGATGCAATTTCAGCAGTTCTTTTAATGTGGCTTTAATCAATTCGTATATCTGACTATTAAGTCTTAGACTCTTAGAATTTATGTTTTCTTAGGTACATCCCCTGCTTTTACGCGATTTAGTAACTTTTACGTGTAATTTTCTCTAAAAATGCAAAAATTGTAGTTAAGTGCGTTATATTTTGTTACATTTACATCGATCATCATACAAATCGGGGAATTCCCGTTATGTTGAAAAATATTTTTCTTTTGTTACATTATCAAACTTTTAGTTTTTGTGTTCTAGGAAAAGACCAAGTTTTTGAGCTCGCAAGTAAAAAAAATGACCAAAATTATGAAATAGTTGAATATATTTATTGTTTGCGGTACGCTATGCGCTTGATAGTGCAGTATTGCATGATATAAATAAAATATTACCGATTTTAAAAAATGTATGTTTTTATTTAAAACGCGTGTTAACAAAATGAACGTAATTTTAATTAGAAAACGGCGAAATAATATCGCTTTAAAAATGTTTTGGGACAGAAGACCCTCATACCATTGTTGCTATTAACCTATAGCTAAGACAATTTCGTCCACATAATGTAATAAGTAATATACTTTGCTGAAGGGGCATGCTTATTGTTCAAATGTGTGCCGCTGTTTTTGGCGGCAGCACCATACGGCAAGGAGAGATTGCGGTGTTTTGTATCAAAATGTATGGCGAAATGTATAAGGTAAAACTAGATATTTTAATATTTTAAAATATTTTTAAGTTGTGTCAATATGTGATTGGTTATTTTAAATAAACAAATGTGTCTTTTAATAAAAATCATTTTAAATTTGTGATTTGTGTTAACTTTACAAATGTCATTGTACGTTACAAAATATATAACGATAGATTATGCATGAAACATGCATGTTTTTAAATGGCACAAACGTATACTTATTTTACTACTATCCAAAAGACAGCAAGTTATCATCATTTCTTTAGGTATTAACTCTGCAAATATGCTTAAAATTCATATGATTACTGAAAATGATAACTTTATTTTGTCTGATTGGTATTAAAAACTAAAATATGCTTATTACATTTCGCCCAACTGGTCGAATCTACTAAGTTTGTTTTTAATTTAAAATGTAAATATTTTAATATTTCATTTTAATTTACTACACAACTCAGAGTAGTTCGATCATGTCAAATTTTTGACATATTGCATTGATATCTCGTGAATGGAAAAAGAAATAACTCCATTTTACATGCTCTATTGATTTGTTATATTAAGTAATGTAGTAATTAGATCAACTCTGAATTTGTAGCTATAATTATGAAGTACATTTCACGTTGTATAAAATGTCAATGGACGTATAATAAAAATCAGAATACTAAAATCACCGTCGTGTTTACACGTAATCATAGAGAAGTCCATTCAAAAGTATTGAGAAAACGTGGTGTACATACATTTTTGGTCCTTCGGCAAATTGTAAGAGAATTTTATTAGAGGTAAAACGATAAAGAAGTACGTACGATAAAGAAAATGAAAATGGTATCAGACAGTCCGTAATATCCGATAAAAATTTTATGGCATCAACATCGTCGTATTGTAGAAATATTACCGTTGAAGAAAAATGGGAAAATCTCTTAGCAATACATATTTTTTTTTTTTTAATTTATTTGCAAAAATGAATCATACATAATTTTATTAAACCACAAAATAGTTTATACAAATAAAATAAGTCAATCGTGAATGAAATTAATTCAAAGTATCGGATTAACTTTTAACATTATTATAATAAAAATTAAAAAAAATTGAATTTGATGGGTCCACAAATTACAGTTTAATTTTTTTTTAAAATATGTAAAAAAGACAACAAAATTAATTAAATTAAAAAACAATTTTTTAAAGAAGAAAGAAATGTAACAATATAAAAATTGAAATTAAAAAAGAAAAATTTAAAAATTGAAATTAGACGAAGAAATATAATTACAAACTAAGATCCAAGACGACGTGCATTGTTACAAATTGTTCAATGACACACTTCTACTTCGAAATTAGTGCGTTTCAACTATGATAAAGATTGACACTTTTTAGTAGATATTCTGTATGTTTTCAATTTAAAAGCCATAATTTTATTGATACGAGGGGTACATAAAGCCATATACATAAAGCTTCTATACGCGTTGCTTCAGGAGTAACTTTTGGAACAACACAGACTTTATTCATTCTTATATTGTAGACATTTACTTTTAATAAACTGCAATCCGACTTCTTTTAAAGCAAATTTTTAAAAAAGATTCCACAACTTAAGAATGTTTGATCTTTGGAACAATGGAAAGGACGATGACATACGAGACTTGAAGTAGATTATTCTTAAACAATGTTTTTGCGCAACTATAATATTATTTAAATTTGAAATATATACACCTCTCCAACATATAATGCGAAATTTCAGTTGAGACTCAATCATTGCAAAATATGTAACATATATAACATTATTAATATGAACATACCATATAATATTGCTACTGATGGTTAGGCCTAGATATTTAAAATTTCAATATCAATATAATATTTATCAATAATATTTAAAAGTTCTATATCAATATAACTATTAGCATTGTATAAAATTGCAGTATCATCGGCGAACGCAATCAAATCACCTAAGAGATCCATGGAAAATATTGAATTGATGTATACTAGAAATAGAAAAGGTCCCAGCACCGACCCTTGAGGAACTACAATATTAAAAGTCCCAGGAGCACTGTACGGCATACTAACACGAACTTTTTGAGTTCTAATTTTTAAATAGCTCTTAAACCATTTCAGTGCTGTGCCCCGGAAACCAATGTTTTGAAGTTTAACTAGCAAAATATCATGATTCATGGTATCAAAAGCCTTGGTGATATCGGTGAACAGAGCCGCTATTTTTTTGTTTTTATTAAAGTTATTAAAAGTAAAATTATTCAACTTAATAAGAGCGCTTTCAGTGGAATGAACTTTAATAAACTTAAATTGATTATTGTTGAGGAAGTTTATTTTATTTAGATAAGACTTAACTCGATTTTTTACTAATTTCTCGAAAATATTTGATACAATCGGTAACAATGATATGGGGCGATAATTATTAGGATCTTTTGTCGAGCTTTTTTTGTGACGAGGTATAACAACTACCGATTTCAATTTATCAGGAAAAACTCCAAGGGCAAAACTTAGGTTAAAAATATGTGATAACACATCGTAAATATAAACGCTAATGTTCTTAATAATGGAGGTGTTCAACTGATCATCTCCCATGGAATGCTTATTTTTTAGACCATTTATACAATTTAATACTTCGTTGCTATCTGTTGGGAAAAATAATAACTTGAATTAGAAGTATAGTTTATATCAGTGAATAAGTTATTGTTTATAATATTGGGACCAGACTGAATTTTAGACACGAGTTTTAAATTCATTGCTAATATCTTAATCAGAAGTAAGCACTTTCTTGAAGGACCACATATTTTTTTAATGATTCTTTTATTATCGGGCTTATTAAGTAAAGAATCAATAAACTTCCATTGTGCTTTAGCATTTCCACTGTATAAATTAAAATTACACTAATAATATTTAACTTTGGCATTTTTAACCAAAACTGCCCATTTTTTGGATAATTTATCAAAATATTTTATCAGGGTTTTACTGCTTGGGTGCTTTTGAGTCAAATTGCCAATCTTATTTTTCTTATCCAAAAATTTCAAGAGTGCCATGGTCATCCATGGTTTGATTTGTTTATTTTTAAATTAAAAACGCTTCTGACATAAACGTATATACTCAACCAAGATAAAAATAAAGTAGTCATAAGCAACCACAGGACAAGTGGAGTTATAAACAGACTGCCATGATTCACTTTTAACCATGTCAAATAGACGATTAGTGTCAGTATAGCTTGAGCAACCAACCGAATTACCAGATTGATTTTTGGAAATGTGATTAAATTTTATCGCAATGAAAAGCATATCTTAAAATTTGCCATAGGTTTCGTTCTAAAAATAAATTATTTGTTTAAAATCCACTTTTGAATTGATACAAACATCAGGTTCCCCATTATCCTTTCTAAGCATTATATTGTCGTTACGCGTCCACAGGAATTTGTAATTTTTTAGTTTCTTCAAAGTTTTTGCTTCATTAAACAAGTATCGACGTAAACTGGTGAGATCTTTATTGATGAAAACTTTGTTATTATTATTAGCCGCTTTCATTCTGTTTGCAAATTTAGAATTTGAATTTGTTTTTGCACAGTAAATAATTTCTTCCTCCTGTTACAATTAATTTTTTATATTTTTTTAAGTTTATTATAACCATTTTGTTAATATGGCTTGACGATCATAATCAAAACAGGATCACTGTTGACGCAGCTATAAAAAAAAATATTTAAAGAAACGACCTTTAAAGAAACGGCCTTTCGCATTTACGGTGAAATTTTACAGTAAGAACTTGCACTATCTTTATCTCTACAACACAAAAAAAATAGTTTTTTTTTTATCTGGCCAGCGTTTTTTAAGTTCTTAGAACGACATGGTTTCCATAATTTGAAAACAAAAAAAAATTGCATCTGGTGACGTAAAATCTGCAGATGATTATCTCCCATAACTGGCCATTAATACAAAAAAAGGTAGTTTTACACACCAAACCAAATTTTCAACGCAGACGAAACCGGTCTCTGCTGGAATTAAATTTCAAACCAGATTTCCGTGTTAAAAACTCAGAAAGTAGGTGAGGTCAAAGTAGTAAAGGAGCGTATAACATTTTTAATATACAGTAATGCATCCGAAAACCGAATACCTAAGCTTCTGCTCGTAAACCAAAATCTCAGCCAAGAAAAGAAACCGATTTTCAAGTTCCTGGTAATTATTGATAATGCGCTTTGTCACCCAGTACTAAACCCCCTCTAAAAAAATTAAATATTATTCAATTCTGCTATTTAGAGTTTCCGTTGTACTAAAATTCAATGAGTACTAAATAAAATATTTCTTCTCGACGTACACTCCTAAATTTTAGTTTTAGGCAGACCCTTTGTAAATATGTTGATGAGTTTGAATATATCGACTATATGCAAAGCATGCGGTTTTGAATTTTAACCGATTTAGTAAGATTTATAATGGTTAATAATATAAACACTAAATTTATGCTTTAAGCTTTAATTTTTTTTTATTGAAGTACCTAAATAGGAAATAGTCCACGCGTGTAAAAACGTATTTGTATTATAATCAAAATTGTTAATTTGCCATCGATTTTTATTTTTGTTCGTGATAACAATCAATTCCTATAAGTATATATATAGTAGACCCAATTATAATATTTCCACTATGTAAATATCGTTGACAATATTCCAAAACGTTTCAAACTTTACTCTTTTGTGTCTTATGCTAATCTGAAAATCGTTTTCATAAACCATACCTATATATGTTTACCTACCTATACCAAAAGTTATATAAAGTATATAGATCAATAATTTAAGTTTATTATAACAATTTTGTTACTTGTTTACATATTATATACCATAAATAAATAATCATAATAATATAAATGCTTTAGTGTTATGGCAGTCTGGCACGTTCTTTTGATTTTACAAAATACATTCAGTGGTAAATATTAAACCTAATGAATTTATCGTATAATGGCGCACTGTGCGAAAACAGTGTCGCTCAATGTGTCGTCGTCTGTTAAATTATGTATATATATATATATATATATATATATATATATATATATATATATATATATATATATATATATATATATATATATATATAAATTAATCTCTGGTACGAGAATATCATAATTATCCAATCCAACGCCCATCTAAATGGAAAATAAAACTAACAGCGACTTTGTTGTGTTATTATCAACTATATATATATAGCTATCTATATATCTACACAACTAACATAATAATATATTGTACAAAACTATATTATATCGTTTGAATCGACCGACATGTTTTTCGGTTCGTCCTCATACTCAAGCATATATATCCATATAGATATAATCATCAACCTATATCGGGAATTTTTTATTATCTTATTGTGTCCACTTAGTCAAAAACTAATAAATAATCTTAATATGTTAGTAATCTATCTATATATACATACGCATATATACATATAATTTTACAAAATTTATCTACAATTGCTAATAATTGACGTTTCGACTCCCCAAGTTCAAAGACTTTCTGGTTTTGTTGTTTTTTATACTTGATGACTCGATGTAGTCTGAATAATTGTCAATTTAAAAATTTTTGTTGTCTTATTACTTAAATCGAAAAATTTTAAATATATTTTAATTAATTAATTAATAATTTCTTAAGTTATTTTTATTGTCTTTACGATATATATGTATGTACATATATGTGCGTTGACAAAGAAATTTGTATATTATGTGGGAATGAGTCGTCTTCTCATCATGAACTCGTAAAGTGTATCATGTGTTTTGTATATTAGTCTTCCGTATAATAGAAAAACTTTATAGTTGTTTAGTCACGATAGACGTCGTATACGACGACTTGCAACATTTAGAAAAATTGTGTATACAAACTTACATACTAAATGACTAAGTTATATTTGATGATCTTGCTTGATTTTATTTATATCGCACATAAGATGATTTGATAAAATTTATGATGATTTCTCAATTTGTCGGGTATTGTGTTGTGTCGCTTGTGTGTTAGATTTTTTTTGTTGTTTTATGGGCTATTAATTACCCCCTTCTAGGTACAGGCGCATATGTTCAAGTTATACAATTTTTTTTTATACTGATTGTTAGTTTAATTCTCTTCAAAAATAGAACAGTGCAATGGTAATATTGTGTATTAGTATAGCTGAGCTAGTTCATATAATGTTTTTTGAACGAGCTTATCTATTATAAAGGTAACCTTATAATAATTTTGATTTCGATTTTCTTTTCATTATTATCAGTTTACGGACTACATTACTACATACAAAAAGTTGTATGCTTAATAATTTAATTTGGTAAATTTATCATCTGCAATAATTATGGCCGACAAAATTTGTTATTTGACTTCTTTGTCAACCAAGTACTTTTGCTCGAGCGTGTTAGACGAATGTGCAGCATTTTTTTTAAATTTGAACAACTGTTCTTGTGTTTGGCATTACTTTTACGAAGACTTCGGATACAGGATGCTTGTAATGTGCTTCGATTGTCGATCAAGTAGTTAGCAAGCTGTGC
This sequence comes from Tipula confusa, assembly GCA_963556175.1. Taxonomy (NCBI): domain Eukaryota; kingdom Metazoa; phylum Arthropoda; class Insecta; order Diptera; family Tipulidae; genus Tipula; species Tipula confusa. The sequence continues at coordinate 23,707,322 of OY744475.1, forward strand.
TTGATAATAATTTTAATGAAAATAATGTTATTTTTCATATCTACCAAAGTATGTGAATATTTTCACTCTAAAAGCTTTTCAGCAGTGCCACCAACTAATAAACTGTTTACCTAATGTTGTCACAAAGGTGAAGTAACATTGGATACAATAAAGACTGCTGTTGTTTTTGAGCAATTACTGAAAAGACAAAACATACACTCAACATTTCTTTTTTAACTTTAGATCATAACTTTGGCATTTTATCTATGTGTACTAATATTGTGTCACTAACTGGATTTGAACCTATTTGTTTTTGAGCTAATGGGTTAATTTATATTTGGACTGGAACTGTACACCCAACTAATGAGAATCTACAAATCTTTGCGCAATTCTATATTTTAGATCCGGGTGAAGTTGCAAATCAAAGAATCAATATTACATCAAATGCGGAGTGTAATACTGATAAAATAGAAGTTTAAGTGTTTTCATGACTCAATACAATCCTTTTGCTAAGTCAAGTAGAAAAATAAAGCACTCTATGGTTGAAGACCGCTAATTTTTGAAAGAGATCTGCTAATTCTTTGCTGTCCTATAATAACAATAACAATAATATTAAAAATAATGGTATTTTCGATCCGAATTTAGAATATTTAGTATATAACCGTATTGTTTCCTTACGGTGAGCAAAGCTGGGGAATTAATATTATTCTTCAAAAGCGAGCAACCGCTTTGAACCACATTTCCAATAACCAACAAATACGTGTAACACAAATGCAATATTTGGGGAATACTTACTATTAATCCGTTGCCAGTTAAACACTTTTTGTATTTACCTATTTATCGGTAAATTGACTCAATATTTCGTTTGAGCTTACAAAATAAAAACGAAGCCAATTGGCTTTATTAAATATGACAAAATAAAAAAATGGGAACAGAAAACTATACAGACCTCATGGAACGCTTGAATAGTAATGCAGTAGTACAAGGTTTTCTTCCTGAGACATCTATTACTCTTTCAATTTCCATCTACATTCCAAGAAAGCACAACAAATATGGCACTAAATTACCAAGATGCAATAGTCATTGTTCGGAAGGATAAAAACTCAGATTACTTTATAAAAGGTACACGTAATCCAAAATGAACTGAAATTATATGCTTAAGGCACTGACTGGAAAAAACGAAATTTCAAAAACGTGACCTTCCTTTCAAAGAAGACCTTCCTTTCAAAGGAGCTAAACTAAATAATGCAGACGTCATTGACAAACTTATTTCAGCGAAAACCCCCAATAATAAAACTTTTCTAAGATAAAGATAAAGATAACTTGGTTCATATATAGAGAATATAACTTGAAGCCGTCTTTTATGGGTGACGATAAATTTTCAAATAAATGTCCATCGTAAATATCATCCTAAATATCGTCGAAGAAATAATGAAAGGGCAGTAATTGTTAATGGAAGTACTCTTAATAATTGCTAGGATATTCTATAAATTACCATATTATCGTGGAATGGTATGAATTAGAAAAGAGCGTAAAAAAATCCTTTTAAAAGGACATGATTGTGCTAATGTAGAGATTAAATAGTATTTTTTTATTCTCGACAAAAAGCTTGCTTATTTTTAAAAATAGCAACCTACTCACTCCTTCAGGAAGACTTTTAAAATGCTTATCTTAGTTGAAGCTGCTATGGCTCCGAAGAATGCAATTACATGTATAAACCGACTTTTCCAAGATATTATGTAATATAATATACCCAATGGAGAAACATTTATTTAAGAAATTTAAATACCAAATGGGGCCTTTGCAACGGGACGTGTTTATCAGTAGTGACTGTAAGACCGAATTTAATTATTGAACAAGTTTTGCTCGAACTGCAGAAAAATAGGCGGTATGTGTTCTACGGATAGACTAGCATCAAGACATATAGATCTACCGTTTTTGTTGAAGCGTAGAAATTTCCCGAAAAACTGGACTTCACCATAATCATCAAAGTCACAAGGACAAACACTTAAAAACTTGGTATATATTTGCCCCTCTTCTGTTTAGTGACGAATAATTTTTTGTAGCAATGTCTAGAGTGCGTTGCACTCTAGGACAAAAAGTTTTTGTGACACAAAAAAAGAACGTAGTACATACCGAAATATTTATGTAAATTCCTTTAAATAATATAATTAGTTATGGGTTCCGACTTACGAAACTTTTACATCAACTTAATACATAGCAAATATGTTAAACAAACTTTAGATATTTTGTGATTTAGGTGCCACCTAAATTTTATTTGAAATAGCATAGCTGTTAGGAGCAACGAAATTTACGGTAAAAAATTGTCACAGTGAATTATGTTTCATAATTCAAACAGCAATCTTCGTTTTCCTTTCAATTATATCATTTTCTGACATTTATTTCGGTTTTATAAAAAAATTCTGAAGAAAATTTTAGTAATTTTTTAGTAATAAATAATAAAATTAAATTTTAAGTTGGTATACACTTTCGGAATTTACTAAAAAAGATAACCAATATTTAATTCCGTCATGTTTTGCCGAAGAAATATTACTGAAAAATTCTGCTGAATTTTTCTATGAAAGCGGCTTGAAAACGACATACATGTCAAAAAATGATACAATTGAAATAAAAAACGATGTTTACTGTGTGAATACACCACGATCTTTTTGCCGACCTGGCGCTTTTTTAATAATCTTTTATGTTCGGTAACTCAATTCTTTATCGAACTTTTTGGAAGGTATTAATTTCCAAAATTAGCTATCAACTCGAATGGGTTTCAATTTTAAGTTTTATTTTATAGTTTAATTTAGATAAAAGTTCTAAGAAACTATCTTAATATACAAGCAAAAAAGCTTAAATATTCGATAGCAAACATTTTTATCGAACAAAAACTTCGTTGGGGTTGAAAGCCATGATAGCTTTAATATAAGTATCAAATGACCAATTCATTGCTCAGATTGTCCTCTTTTTATTTAATTTTTATGATTCTATTAATAGTTATGATACAACATTAAACGGATACTAATATTAGAAGTAATTTTAACCAATTATGTTTGGACAATTTTAAATTGTATGCCACAGATCAAAAATTTTCAAAACTAGATAGAAATTAGGGTGTCCTCTTAAATCTCTGAAATGTATGCCACAAACCAAAATCCAAAATTCAAAACTGTCAAAATTACGAAATTTATGTCATCAATACTATTTTTCTAAAAACCAGAAAACAATTGGTATCTCATTAAAATATATATGCCGCAGTTTTAGCCAGCTCATCAATTTCTTGGACAATTATCTAATTCGACTATTATTTGAATGATTTTTTATCTAAAAATTAAAAAAATCCATTGATAGGATCAAGTTTTGCGTTTTATTTACTATTCAAATACATAAATACGTCTAACAGTTTTCCGCTCAATATTAAGACTGTGTCCGAAACCTGTGAAATTTTTTTTTATTTTGTACTATCTTTTGACATAAATGTCACTACCATTAATAATAGTGTTAACAATACCGAGCACACCCTATCACAATCATGTAATATGATAATTTTTGATAAACAAAAAATAATTCAACATTTTCTTAGCAGGCCTTGTAAACTAATCAAGTCAATTTAAAAAAAAAACAAATTTACAAAATAGTTATATCAAACGATTAATTATTTTATCTAAATAAATTTAATTATTTAATAAATATTAATAGTTATTAGAATATAAACATAAACGAAGTAAGTCATTTTTTAATATTATTCTGTCATAACATTGTTAAATATTTTTTTTGCAGTGTACGATGACAATATCGGAAAATTGATGCAATTTCTGATTAAAAATCAAGATAAATTTAAACACAAATTTTACCGTGGTGATGATATTTGACTTTAAGTATTTCATTAGTTTTATTAGAGTTGTATATGTTGTATACTAAAAATTTTTTTTCAGTGAGGTGCAAAACACTGGACAACTGTATGAGTTCTCCTTAGAACAAATTCGTTTGAAATGGAATTACCTGAACAAAAAATATGAAGTGAGTTAAATAGTAGGTTATTATATATTTTAGGAACTTTTGACTCCGCCCGCTGGTGTTCTTGCAGAGGACGGTGCAGAAGCTGGAAGTGGTTTAGCTTAATTCATGATTTTGCTCGAAACGGGTATAGCTCGAGCTTCTTATTAAAAATATTCCACCAGTGAATTTTTTAAATTGCCAAAAGCACATTCTATGCTTTTTATTGAACTGCTTTTGGGCCTCAGTTAATGATCGATCCTCTTTAAAAGGCAAACGACAGGGATAACCACTATCGCTAATCACTATCGAAATGGAGGATGATATAATTTAAGCTTAAATATTGGACTGTTAAATAGCACGTACAGGAGCATTGTTAAATAATTCTGGGTAGCAGACGAATATATCTAGCAACTGGCAATTGGCATCACATAGACATTTTATACAGAATATTTAAATTTGTGGTTTGTGAATTGTTATTAAAAATTGATGTCTTCTGCATTTCTGGCCTATCTCTGGCAATTCATTGGCATCAAGTAATCGAATTCTTCAAAGCATTAGTTGGTCGAACGTAAAATCAAGCACTGGTCGTTAATTGTAGACTTGGAAATATCCATAATAGTACTCACCATCTTGTAAAACTCGAGCTTTTCAGAAATTTTCGCTGAAATTTTTAAAGTTTTACGATCACCATAATTATGTCAAAATTCTTGAAATTCTTGAAGCCAAAACGGCTTTGTGGTATATAAAATAAATTGGCTATGTATCTATGATTCAACCACATCAATTTAGTTTGTAATCTTTAATAAAAAGCCAATAATAATAAATCATTAAAAATAGGATTAATGGCCCTATTTTAACAAATGAATTTTAGATTTTATGGAATTAATTTTAAATTTTTATTTTTCGACTGTTTTCAAAAGAAAACAAAAAAACATAAACGTGGCGGGGAAATATGTCAAATAATTATTACAGAATTCGGCTTAAAAAAGATTGTAAATGTAGGGGAATACTCGTCAAGTAAATTTCAAAAATTAGTACTAAAAAATATTTATCACTGTTTTCGGACACAGCCTTAATGGATTAAAACAATATATCAAAACCCTTATCTAAATGTAAACCTGTGATTAAGGATCATTATACGAATTTTAAAATTGTATTATATTTTTTTCTTTTATTTGAAGTAAAATTAGACTTTGTTCGAATAATCAATTGGGTACTAAATTTAAATTTTATTATTATTTTATCAATACAAATCAGTACACTTTGTTTATTATGATAAGTTCTTTTGTACTAAAATCCAATTAAAAATATAAACAACTTAAAAATCTTAAGTATTTTTATTGGAGTGCTATGTTAGTTTAGTGCGAGGCTTGGCAAATTACGATTAATTATAATTTATATATGTAGTTCTAAATGTTAGAATAGTACGATTTTGCAAAATATATAGTTTAGCTTATTATTTAAGTTTAGAATAAAATTTTCGATACATTTTAATAATATGTAAATGTAGGTTAAAAATTTCAAAATTTGGAAACCATTAAATTATTTACGAACCATTTTTAGTACTAACTAATTGATTTTGCATTTAATCGAAATGTCACGTTTCATCGCCACAAACTATAAATGTGAATGTTTTTTTGAAAAGTGTAATCTTTAATGACTGATGGAGATAACTGATAATTTAATATTTACAATATTGAAAAAGTCGACTATAACCGTGAATTATTTGTTGAATATTTAATTTTATGTAAATTTATTGTCATAAAATCTAAGCTTTTTAATTAAAATTTCATTATAAAGATATAAGCATATACGGACACCTGTACTATTAAAGCTGTCGAGTTTTTTAAATAAATTCAACTTGAAAAAGATTCCGATTGGATTCGGCTTTAGCTATTTTGTAAAAATAGAAAGATTCGGCTTTAGCTATTTTGTACCCTAAATTCTAACAACTGATATTGGTATATTTTGAAACAATACTTTATATACCTATATGTTAAAAAATATGCGAGTTAGGAAACCAAAAAGTTGGTTATCAACAGTTATCAGTATTGATTATTTTTGTTTTAGCAATGAATTTAATTGAATGTGAGTACCACAGAAATGTTATTATATTTATCCAGATATCAGATTTTTAATAACATTAAGCCGATTCATGCACAAAAACTTTTTAATATTTACAGCTTTTATTTATATATAGATAAAATGCTTTTTAACATAGTAGTGACATTTACCAAAGCTATGTCTAATTATTAAGCATTGCTAAAATTGTATAAGCTACCAAAATAAAAGAATACTTTAAAAAGAATAGACTTAAACAATTAAGAGAGACAATTACTCATAAATATTTTAATAATATTACCATTGTTAATTTAATTTTTGAAATATAATGAGATATGACTACCAACGACACAAAAAAATTCAAATTGTCTCCGAAATCAAAATTAAATGATAAAAGAATAGAATAATGAACCAGGATATATTAAATAAAATATCTATTAAAATTTAACAAACAAAAAGGAAAGCCATTATCCAGTCTAGATTTTAAAAATATCAACAAACCATTACTTAGAATATTATTTAAATGTTCAAAAAAATATATATATAATTTATGCAATTACGAGTAGGAACAACAGGAAATCCGAGTTTCACAAGAAATCATGATGGCTAGAGACTAAATTCTATGAAATTGTTTACTCTCCAAATACACAAATGAAATATTATATATTGTTCTAATTAATTTTGTTTTTGTCTAAAAAAAAATGCCATAACCAAACACATATATATTACGTTCTATACACCAAGTCCCACTGTGTGCGATTTTCATCAGCGTAACAATTATATCTTGAAATGTTTATATATATATATATATATATATATATATATATATATATATATATATATATATATATTATATATTGTTTGGTATGTACTTAGATTTCCTACTTCGGGGCAGACTACTAAACATTATGATGTTTCTCAACCATGGGCGAAAAATGATGTTGAATGTAACTGGGTTTTCAAAGTTTCGAAGCAGGGTTTGTTGAGGAAAAATGGCGGAACATTTCATATCGCATTCCATTATATCGAAGTTCTTGATGTTTTACAACAAAGTGACAAACAAAGCATGCTGAATTTGTTAATATTAAGTAAAAAGGAAACAAAAGTTTGGTGAAAAGAAACAGGTTTATGTTCGTTATGATGCGCAACTTTAATATTACAAAAACTACCAATGAAGATATTGGTACCTGTTTACAGTCCCGATTAACAGCTTTAAAATTTGTAGAACATATCGCTTAGGAATTCATTATAAATAATTTTTTTTAAAATTGTAAGTGAAATGCAAAAAGTAGCATAATAATTTATGGAAGATCAACTATTTTTAGTAAAGGCGTGCTAATATAATTTATTACATGTGGGCTGTCCTTATGTGATGATTTTGTGATTACTTTCATAGAATTATTTTAATTAGAATCAAGAACTGCCGAATCTATTTATGAAGCTCTAATAAGTAGCTTGAAAAAGAATAGATTATCTATAGATTATTTGCCGAAAAAACTAATTGGCTTTTGTTTGGATGGTGCGGGTGTTATGTTGGCCTTTAAATCTGTTGCGAAGTTTGAAAAAGAAATTATTAAGATTAGGCATGTTCTGAGACCTTTAAGATAAATATCTTGTAGTCTACGTACAGCTAAAATGTGCCTCTGGTAAATATGGTGCAAATGGTTGAAAATTTAATAATTAGAAAAAATTTCAAAGACATTTGAAGAGGATTTGAATTTTAAAAATCTTCCGAAGCAACAAATGAATGCCTATTTTAGTCAAATTATGGCCCAACTTCTAAAAAGCAACAACATTTTATGGTTGTGATAAAATGTATCTTCTGCTGAATTTCCGGACATATTTAACAAACTCGATTCGAATACTTGAAATATAGAAAATATTTTTTCTCCTCGAAAGAAAAAATAATTTGATATCGATATAAACGATTTTAGCGATTTTGTTGAGATGAATATGGAGTCGCAAAATCGAAAACTTCCATCAACTATAAGAAGAGCAAAAAAGATAATTAATACAATTGCACTTAGTAGCGTGGAACCTGAAAGAAGATTAAGGTTGATTAATATCATATGCATTTAAAAAAGACCGAGACTATCTATTACTCATTTATCAGATTTTATGACCACGCATTGTGTGGAAAACCAGTAGATTGTTTCCGAGAGAGGAAATTAAGATACAAATACTGACGGTAAATATGAACTTCATCATAATGCAGTTCTGCTTGAAAATGATAAAAATATATCACAATGGAAGTTGAAAGTGGCGTAAAAATATTCAGTTGTGATGGAAAATTGGATCGAAAGTTACGAAAATTCGTGCTAGTATGACCTGTGATCGACTCGAATTACCAAAATGCAGACCCATAAGGAATATAAGCAAACCTGCTACTATAAGATTTTAGAATAAAGCTTTGTAGAGCTGTAATCCACGAAAAATTCAAGAATGTAAGAAACGATCAAATCGACGAGCAGTCTTTAACATACGACATCATCTTTACAAATACCACAGAATTAAAACTAGCGGCTAATTAAAAGAAATATACCAGTAGCAGAATAAAGATCTTAAAGTGATCCAGAATATAACTCAAACCGAAAAACAAGATGTGCAAATTATGGTTACATACATCATCAAACCAAAGAATGTGGATCAGAAGCACCAAAATGTTTTAAATAAACCATGTTAAGGTAAAAAGGGCTAACTTGCCCAGAAATAGTTTTGATTTGCATAATGACAAATAACACAAAATAAAAATTCAAATGAAGAGAAAATGATACTTGGCGGTTTGGAACATTCAAAAGTCGAAAGCTTATGACTAGATTTATTTTATCAACGTTCTTTTTGCACCAAAATAAATAGACTTTCATACGGTAATACGCAATGATTTATTTTCACAAGCCGACTTGACGGTAAATGCCAGATTTTTACCAAAGGGAGTAATAAATAAGCAAATCTTTGAAGATTTCCCACATAAATTTGACATAGATTTGGACATTAGATTAATTATATTCTCTTATAAACTCGTATGAACCAATGAACCAACAGCTAGGAAAACGTTAAATGTACAATTTAAGTTTCTGAAAGAAGACATGCCAATCTATCAGCACTCTAAAAAGAGGTCAGTTCATGATAAAATTAGCGGGGATAGTATAATAAAGAAGAGGGTTATAGAACAATAATTAAAAGCTACTTAGACAATAGAATTGACTAACAAAAATAATAGCAAAACCATGCATGGTTCTTCATAAGCATAATAATCGAATCATAAAAGTCAGGTATCCTCCCTTTTTAATTGAAAATGTGTTCAGATAGCTACATCGTTAGTAGTTCCCGATGGCGTAGGCACCAATTCGAATCTCAAAATTTAAATGGCTTGTTTGCATAAAATGACCTTTTAAAAAATTTAAAAAAAAAAATCTAATGGTGTTAGAGCACATGAAATCTGCATCTCGTGAAATAACTCGTTGAGGAAATTTCGATCGTGAAAACGTAATTTTACCTCGAGTTGTGTGACACGTACTGTTTTGCTGGTAAAAGACATCATATACTTGATTATTATTCACTTGTGGCCATAGAAAGTCACTCTATATTGATTGGTGTCGCTTAGAATTCATATAAACAGCAATTCAATCTTCGAAGAATTATGGTCTAATCATTCCATTTGCTCAAAACGGACACCAAACAGTAACTGTGTACACATTTTTTTTTTTTGCATAACACGAGGAGTTTCAAACGACAATTTTGCTATTTGGGAATCCGGTCATTGTGTGACTTCATCGCTAAACAAAATTTTGCCTTGAAAACACTGGATTTGTCATTTAAAAAGACGTAACGTGTAAACATTATACATTATTGACATCTATAGTCATCACATTTGAATGACCCTTTATATACGGGTAATTTGATTATATTAAGGAAGGATGAAACAAACTGTTTTTAAATTTAAAAATTATCATGAAAATAGCAGTCGTTTAAACAGTGTCACAACCAACGACTGTCAAACAGGGTTAGCAGTTTTTAAGTCTTGCTGGTTAAAGTATATTAAATCAATAGCAATATTGCGAAACCGATAAGCGATCTATCGGAAGGATTATCGTATCACAAAACGATGTGCCGTTTGAATTCTTTTTTATTGATGTGAAAATTAATAACGGTAAAAACCAGATTAAATTTACTAACAGCTATATTAAGTAGATTTTGACTTCCGTAGTTAGTTTTTGAAACCTCGGCTGACGAAAAGTTCGATTGCGGGATTAGATTATTAACGGTAATATTTGATTTAGATAAAATTACTAAAGGTACGATTCACACAACCGTGTAATCACAGGAAGTCTCAGATGTAATGGATGAAGCTCAAGAATCTTACAACGCTCATATTATAGTAAGTTGTAAAAATTATTGTTATTATTACTTGAAAAGCGACAGATTGAATTTTCTTTGGACCTTCTCAATTCATTGGGAATGTACATTGTACATCAATGATTCGTTATTTCTGAAGGTTTTACATAAAATAAACATGAAGCCATGCATGAGATTGACTTTATATTTATAATTTTTTTCATATATTGGAGAAAACAGAGTTTTTCATCAAGAATTACTCCTTAATCCTTGAATTGCGTGACTTCATCATTAAATCATCAGCATAAAGTAAACATTGAGAATGCTAGAAACAATTTATGAAGCCCTTAATAAATAATAACAACAGCAATCAGATGAAAACCAAGATGACTTCTTTGTGGAACACCAAAACCAATATCATATGTAACCAAAGCAAAATCACTCAGTTTTACCGACTGGCTACGATAAGATAAAGATGATTTAAATGAAATAGCAGACGAGTGCGAAAACCAATAAAGTGCAGTTTAGCCATGAGAAATTCTAGCAAACACTTTTTTGAAATCGGTGAACACAACATCAAATGGCAACCCACAATCAAAGTCATTCAATAACTTTAGCAAATGCAGGTTAAATAGAGAATGGACTATAATTCTCAACGTTATATCTGTCACCATTCTTAAAAACCTGAACTACAAAGGAAAAGTTAGCGAATGAGCACATATACGGAGTATAACCGCTGGGAAACCATCAGGATCAGATGAATAATTAACAAGTACTAAAACATTTAAAATTGTCACCAACTTCCAGTTGCAAAAATCTGGACCAATCGCTTTTAATGTTTCATGGGCACAGGTATTTCTGAACAAAAATTCAGTTCAGAACAAAAATAAGTTTCGCTGAACAAAAGTTAATCTTTCATAAATACTAGGCTTTGGGAAACTATAATTTGAGATCTTCATATGTGAGCGGTTTTATTAATTTAAATGAAAAAACTCGTAGAAGATCAACAAAGCTTCACTAAGAAATCAATAGGAAAAAACTTGAACATGGGGAACGAACCCATCATTCCGCAGATGATGGGTCACACGAGGAAGAAGACAACATATTTTAACAACTCTTTTCATATTACAAAAGAACTTTGTGGACGTACAATGTTATACAATCTATGATAGCGCCTCAAATCAAACAAATCCATCAGAAATCTCGGAGGCTATGAAATCATGTTTAATAAGCCATTTAAAAGCATTGATGTTTATGAAGTCACAAAATTTTCAAAGTAGGTATATTGAGAGTGACCGTGTTCACGCTATAAAAATTCGATTGCTATTCAGAAATGCATTACAGGACCAATTAAAAAGTTAAAATAGGAAAAATTCACATACATTTGAAACAAAAAAAGTATTAAATGTTTTAAAAACTACTTTTTCCAGAAAATCTTGTAAACAAACGATGCTAAAAAAGCGAGGTAAGTATTAAAATTAACCCCATACAATGTGCCTTTTCTTTGCGTTCTTGAAACATTGCAAAAGACGACTTATGCCTTTTTAATTCTAAAGCACAGTTTTTATACTCCGCTTAATGCTTTCAGCAAATTGACGGATTTTTATTTTTTTAAGCCTCTTAAATTTTTTTCGAGCTATCTGAAGCCATTGATTTCAAAGTTGTAGCTTTAAGAGCCTGAATATTACAAAAAGCTTAATTCAATTTAAACTTTACAAAAAAGATTTCAATCCACCTTTTTTAAAATTTAAAATGAAAGATTTAACAGGTAAAGTAAACCATTTATAGCTTATCTCTATACTAAGCAGAATAGATTTGTGTTGCTTATTGTTTTTAATCAAACAATTATGACTTGATGACAATCATGACCTTTGTGGAATATATAGTGACCCCTATAACTAAATTAGGCAGTTTAGTGCTTATTGCAATTGTACTCTAATTCCTTAGAGCAGTTTCTGCTTTAGTAAGCTTCCGATTTCAAATAATAATTCAATATGTCGTACAGTCTTCGTTATGACGGGATTTTATAATAAATTTTATTGCGAAAGCATTGCAGGAAGTTACAAATTTGAAATAAATTCCATGAAAATTCATTCGACGTATTACACCAACTTACTCCCACTGTGAGCCAAAACACAACAATTTCTATCAGCCATATATTTATATTTTAAAGGCAATATCAGCGAACAATTAGGTTTTGAAATGTTTATATATAAACATTTTTTTTTACACAAAGCCACTTTGCAGGTACACAAACAAAAAAAAACGTTCGCTTATAATTAATTATAAATAATGAAGTTATTACATGTTTTGCGTTATTTCCGTGGAAATTTAAATTTACGTATAATATATCCTCGCTCGTCGACAACAACAAAACAAAAAAAATATCAAGTATACGAATAATTGAATTTATGGTAAATCTACACAATCTGAAGAGCACACATAAAAACATTTAAAAATTCAAAAAAATTAATTAATTAAATACCTAAATTTATATTAGCGATTAACGCAAATCCTGATAATAATCCGATTAGCTTAATAAAATATAGTTCACTTTTTATCAAAAACATATTTGCAAATTATATTATTTAAATCTTTTCAAATAATTTAATTAAGTATATATATATTAATTGAAACAACAACAAAAACCACTTAAAATCTATTTTAATATTCACTGTAATAAGGTATTAACGTATTTTATTTTTTAAAATTATTAACCGCAAACAATTTTTTATTTTAATTCACTTTAATTAAATTTTTAATTTAATTATAAACGTAAATACACAGAATTCCTTTTTTTATTTATATATTGTAATCAGATAACTGTCGATATTAATTAAATAATTAGTTGAATAAATTTTCACTTTCCACAAAAACGAATTTTCAATAAATGAAAATCAAAAAAAAATTTTAAAAATCCGTTATTTTTTTTTACTACAAATATTTATTAAATTATTGATCGAACACAAAATAAATTAAAATAAAATATTTTTTTTTTTTTTTTACGTTAATTAACTAAATTCACTTTTTAATATTTTCAAAAAAATTATATCAAATAAATAAAAATTCTCTACGATCGGTTAGATTTTTTGCGTGCTATCACATCGCAGTCAAATGACTGACTGAAAACATTGTGTTTTTTTTTTGTTATATATTTTGTGTTATATGAGTACGGCGTAGTTAGAGGGATGGAAAATTTGTATTATAAAGAATACGAAAAAAAAAACACTCAAACAAAACAAATAATATCTCAAAGAGTACGAACGACAACAACAACAACAACAGTTGGTAAAAGTTTTTCCGTTTGCTTTTCACCACCGTCACTTTAAAAAAAATAAAATAAAAATAATTCAAGAGCCAAGGACTGCACACATTAGTATTGTATGTACGATATTCAAATGTGTATACAGAATGTCGTCACAGCGTTGAGTGTAATTTTGGTGTTTGATATTCACTCTCGCATACCATTCATTTATTTTTTTATATTTTTTATCAACTACTAATTCTCTGCGAGCTTTTTAAACAATTTTCCGGTTTTCCTACTAAAAACTTGTAACCATCATATGATGTTAGGATTTTTATTTTTTTAATTATAATAAATTCAAGTTCTCGTATATCCTATGTACACTCATTGAAACATAATAAGCCTCCTCTCTGTGTACATATATACTCTTTTTAATTTTTTTCAGTTAAAATTTAAAAAAAAAAATTATTTCGACTTTAGATGTACATGATACATACTCAACCCTTTTCTCATATAGAACGTGTACAATTTGTATGTACTTTAACATAAATAAAAAACCAAAACAGAGAAATGTTAGATAGCATGCTGCGTGTGGCGTATGACGCAACAAAAAAATATACATATATAGAGAAGAAGAAAAACACTCAAACGTCGATTGCTAAGCTCGAAATACAAAATAATTAAATAAATTTTTAGGGGGAATCAACTCGTCGTATACGATATATAAGAGTAAATTAGGGTGATGAGATCCATTTTAATTGAGAAACGATTTTGTAATAATGTGTGGTCATTTTGTGCAGAGTGGTGTAATTTTCTCCCCTCTGAATGTTTTTTTACTTTTTATTATTTTTCGATTTTGACGACAGCTTTCACTCATGAAACAGATCTGTTGAATGATCATTTAATTCAATTGAAAGTAGAATTGTGAAAAGGTTGGCGTTTTGAAATGTGGCGTAGGCGGGTAGTGCTGTTAGATCTCGAGAGACACGGTCCATCGAGATCGGTTTTCTTTTGTTTGATCTCTCAGTTGAATGAATAACTACACTCGTATATTTATGCATATTTGAGTAATACTAAATAAATGAATGTTTACTATGTTCCGCATCACTAGTGTATTTTGGATGGTTCTACTCCAGCCCAAATCAAGATCAGCCCAAATGAAATTTCCATAGTAATTATTCAGAGAGAAATGTGTTGGCCAAGTAAATTTTACAGTTTAACTACTGTTATAATTTTCTTTGATGCAACAATTAAATCTTCTCTTTTATAGTGTTAAGAAATCTTCTCTCTTCTAGTGTTAGGTATTTAAAAAGTTACAGTGTAACCTATGCTACTTTTTTCATTGATACAACAATTATTTTTAGGTAAGTTGATCTACTGAGTATTTAGGCAAACTGTATAAATTGCATTAATTTAGAATGCATAGGATCATAACAAAATGACTAAGAAGTGATAAAACTTCTCTCAACATAAATGTTGCAGTTTTCTTATTCAAATATATATGTATCGGTGGTAAATTTGATTTTTGTTGATGCAGGTAATAATTTTTATTAATTCCAGAAATATTTCAAGTATGTATAATTATTGGCTTCTTGTAAATAAACATAAATTTTTAATTATTATAGTTATGATAAGATTTAAATATAGCTGCCGCGTAGTGTAAGTATAAGTAGGTAAACAAATAAATCAATGATGCTTTGGCCAAATTTAAGTTAGCGAAATTGATTGAATTGTGTTTACCAAAACAATTCAGTTATTGTCAATTTAAATTCTTTTATTTTGCTCCTTGTCTGTAATTGAAAAAGTATGATTATGAACGTCATAAAATATAGAATGCATCTACGTTACAGATTAAATTTATTATTTACTTAGTCATTCTCTTTGGATATATACATTATTGCAATTTATACAGTTTATCTAAATACCATGTACATTAGCTGCGCAAATGATACCAAGATTTAATTGTCGCATCAAAGAAAAACATAAAAGTGGCTGCACTGTAAATTCCTCTCTGAATAATTACTATGGAAATTTCATTTGGTCGAAGACCAGTACCTTGGATCACAGGAGGATTTTCTGTTGCAGCGAAACTGATATTAAATTAATGGAACGTCATTAGGCTTCCGATCTCTAAAATTTAGTAGTTAATTTGGATACAAGCTCAATTGTGATTTTACAGTCTTAGTAATCTAAACGTTCTAAATTAGGAGAAGTCTATAAAGGATTTAATTGATCCTGTGAAACTTATTTTAAAAATACCTTTTATTTATATTAAACAGGGTGGGGCTCTAATATCGAGACTAAACCAGACTTTCGCTTCGCTAGAACCAAAAAGCCTGTTTAGTGTTCATAATTGCATTGTTCAATATTCTAGATTTTGACGACAATTACGAAAATTTGCATGCATTTCGCGTTATATACCATACGTTTGGTTCCTAAAAATGATCGCTTAAGTGACATACAAAAGTTCCATCATTTCTGCACTAACCAAAGATGCATTTAACGATATGAGAATCATTGATCTTTACAAAACACATTATGGTATTACTAAATATTGAAACATTACCTCGTGAATCACCAACTATATATGATTCGTGATCTCATCGAGCAACCGTAGACATAATCGTATATTAAAATAATTGAAAGACGCAGTCGATGAATGGAACACAATCATAATACGCGAAATAATACGTCGAAATACGCAATCAACGAGAATTCTACACCATCAATCGATCATTTGATCGATATCATCAATTTCTTAAGCTATCAACTCACGATCGCATAAATTGTATCAAAGCATTAAATCTATGTTTAAATTGCTTCAGTCCATATCACAAACAGTTCCATTGCCCTGGTGGTACTTGCAAACGTTACAATAAAAAACACAGTACATTGCTACATCTAGAAAATTAATATGGACAGTATACTTCAAGCAATCATCAGTTAGCAGCCATCAACAGTGGTCAAGCCAGAACTGAATTGATTTTAACCATAGAAAATCCATTAAACCTTAATAGGACAGTATTATCAACAAACTAAATTAATGTTTTACTGCCACAAAATCCAATAAATGTCACAGAACTCAAGCATGTGAAGTTATCCCAGTATTTCATCCCACGAAAATAAAAAAAGTCATCATGCAATACTATTTCATTCCATCCCAGGATTTTATATTTTAAATTCAAAAGAGAAAAACAAACAAAAACTAAATTATTAAAACGCATCCCATCCCAGTATTTTCTTCATAAAAAATTTGAATATTATAAAGCAAACTCAATTAATGGTTAGCAACTAGTAATCATAAATAGGACTCCCTAAACTTAAAATCGATATGTTGTAGAGTAACCACAAGTGATTATTGATAAACATCAGACTGTAATCGACCAATTATACAAAGAGTCTCTAAGAAACATTCAAACTTGATATTCAAAAAAATTGTTCAGGTGGAAGTTTGATGGCCATTATCTGACCATCGTAGAGATGGCTAGGTGGATCTGAATATGAGATCTTGTAGAGTATTATTAGGCAATCATTTATGATAAATCACCATATTAACGCGACCCTCAGGAAACATTTTATAGAATTTTCAAACTTGATATTCAAAAAAATTGGTCAGGTGGAAGTTTGATGGCCATTATCTGACCATCGTAGAGATGGCTAGGTGGATCTGAATATGAGATCTTGTAGAGTATTATTAGGCAATCATTTATGATAAATCACCATATTAACGCGACCCTCAGGAAACATTTTATAGAATTTTCAAACTTGATATTCAAAAAAATTGTTCAGGTGGAAGTTTGATGGCCATTATCTGACCATCGTAGAGATGGTTAGGTAGATCTGAATATGAGATCTTGTAGAGTACTATTAGGCAATCATTTATGATAAATCACCATATTAACGCGACCCTCAGGAAACATTTTATAGAATTTACAATTTTGATATTCAAAAAAATTGTTCAGGTGGAAGTTTGATGGCCATTATCTGACCATCGTAGAGATGGCTAGGTGGATCTGAATATGAGATCTTGTAGAGTATTATTAGGCAATCATTTATGATAAATCACCATATTAACGCGACCCTCAGGAAACATTTTATAGAATTTTCAAACTTGATATTCAAAAAAATTGGTCAGGTGGAAGTTTGATGGCCATTATCTGACCATCGTAGAGATGGCTAGGTGGATCTGAATATGAGATCTTGTAGAGTATTATTAGGCAATCATTTATGATAAATCACCATATTAACGCGACCCTCAGGAAACATTTTATAGAATTTTCAAACTTGATATTCAAAAAAATTGGTCAGGTGGAAGTTTGATGGCCATTATCTGACCATCGTAGAGATGGCTAGGTGGATCTGAATATGAGATCTTGTAGAGTATTATTAGGCAATCATTTATGATAAATCACCATATTAACGCGACCCTCAGGAAACATTTTATAGAATTTTCAAACTTGATATTCAAAAAAATTGTTCAGGTGGAAGTTTGATGGCCATTATCTGACCATCGTAGAGATGGTTAGGTAGATCTGAATATGAGATCTTGTAGAGTACTATTAGGCAATCATTTATGATAAATCACCATATTAACGCGACCCTCAGGAAACATTTTATAGAATTTACAATTTTGATATTCAAAAAAAATTGTTCAGGTGGAAGTTTGATGGCCATTATCTGACCATCGTAGAGATGGCTAGGTGGATCTGAATATGAGATCTTGTAGAGTATTATTAGGCAATCATTTATGATAAATCACCATATTAACGCGACCCTCAGGAAACATTTTATAGAATTTTCAAACTTGATATTCAAAAAAATTGGTCAGATGGAAGTTTGATGGCCATTATCTGACCATCGTAGAGATGGCTAGGTGGATCTGAATATGAGATCTTGTAGAGTACTATTAGGCAATCATTTACGATAAATCACCATATTAACGCGACCCTCAGGAAACATTTAATAAAATTTACAATTTTGATATTCAAAAAAATTGTTCAGGTGGAAGTTTGATGGCCATTATCTGACCATCGTAGAGATGGCTAGGTGGATCTGAATATGAGATCATGTAGAGTACTATTAATCAATCATTTATAATAAAACACTATATTAACGCGACCCTCAGGAAACATTTTATAGAATTTTCAAACTTGATATTCAAAAAAATTGTTCAGGTGGAAGTTTGATGGCCATTATCTGACCATCGTAGAGATGTTTAGGTAGATCTGAATATGAGATCTTGTAGAGTACTATTAGGCAATCATTTATGATAACCCACCATATTAACGCGACCCTCAGGAAACATTTTATAGAATTTACAATTTTGATATTCAAAAAAATTGTTCAGGTGGAAGTTTGATGGCCATTATCTGACCATCGTAGAGATGGCTAGGTGGATCTGAATATGAGATCTTGTAGAGTATTATTAGGCAATCATTTATGATAAATCACCATATTAACGCGACCCTCAGGAAACATTTTATAGAATTTTCAAACTTGATATTCAAAAAAATTGGTCAGGTGGAAGTTTGATGGCCATTATCTGACCATCGTAGAGATGGCTAGGTGGATCTGAATATGAGATCTTGTAGAGTATTATTAGGCAATCATTTATGATAAATCACCATATTAATGCGACCCTCAGGAAACATTTTATAGAATTTATTTGGGAAGAAGAACTTTACTTGGATTTTATTATAATATTTTTGCTTTGTAATTTTAACATTAATTATACTGGTTTATATATTGAAAGAATATACTCTGATAAAAGATTTTAAAGAATTTAATTCTAGCCCATTTTTGAAAATGAAAAAGAACTGAGTATTGTAATTAAATATGATGCTTGGACTATTTAAGACTGGACAAATGCTTCTTACTCTTATGTTAAAAAAAAGGATTTGATCAAGATAATATTTTATGAGTCTTGAATTTGTCTGGATACAATCTTCTTGTTTTAAGGCTTTAGGAGAACTTTGCTTTAAGAGAATTGAATAAAGTATTAATTTTTTTACTGGATAAAAAAAAAAGAATACTTTCGAAAGAGGACTGTAATTTAATTAAAAGAGAGGAGCTATAAAAAAGCCTCCCGAAGATGACTTAATTTTTTTATTTTTGGTTTTGGAAATAGAGAAATATTTTTTCAGATTTTTTTATATATAAGTAAATGCGGGAATACTTTATGAGTGTTAGGAAATTTAATATTGATAGCATTTTCCATTAAATCGTCGTATTTTTCCCATCTACTATTATGATAGAAATAAGCAATATAGTGGGATGATGCTCTTATATAACTAACAAATCCGGTAAATATTTCATTATACACTTTCAATACGGAAGGTATGTTTAAAATGCTGACACTTTCGTTGACTTTGACACTTGTTTCACAATATAAAAAATTAAAAATAAATTCCACATGTAACTAAAAATTTATTTAACTTCATTGCACTCCATAGAGTGGTTTAGTTCATTTTTCGTTATGTTTTGTAAACCAACAAAAACTTCAATAACAAAAAATCTATACATTTACATATCATATGAATAATATTTTAATATGAAATAAATTTTTGTAATTAAATAATTTAATTTATATCAATAAAGCGTCCATTAATTTACTTGCATTTATAAGTAACTAGCTGACCCGGCCAACCTCGTTCCAAAAAAAATTAAATTACTACGTTCCGAGCAAATACTTTTGTCCTTTGCGAAAATTGATTTTGATGAGAGTAAAAATCAAACAACTCAACTCAATTCTCAATAGACAATTGAGTTGAGAGGAAATTCCATTCAATTCTTCATCGAATTCAACACTTATTTATTGAAAAATGAATGAAATGTCGAATCAAACTCAGGCATCTATCGAAAATTGAATTGTTTTTGGATTTTTTCTCTCAGTGTAGAAATGAATTGGACTCAGTTGGTTCAGTATTTTATTCAAGAGGAATTAAATCGAATACAGACGCAAATCAATACAATGCAATATCAATATTTTTCGTTTTGTTCTCCGGCGCGTAAATGAGCAACAATGGTCATTTGTCGACTCTCGAACACAGACGTTCCAGATTTATTCCTCACATTTCCAACGATTGACCTTGAGATTTGTTAGTCGTCATAGCGAACCCCAAAAGTACGAGGTACTGAATGCGCTTAAAATTGAACGGAATGTCAGTGTGGTTCAGAGGAATTATCGGAATTAGAACATCCTCTCCTTTGAATCACATCGCTTGAATCACGTTGTTCATCAGTTTCTTCACAGACAATCGCCTTCCGTTACACAATCTCGGATGGTTCAGGTTGCGCAGCATGATTATCACAGAAATAACATTGAGCATCAAGTTACGCGAAGTATTCCCGGCAAATCAAGCCCATTAAATTCATTCATTCGGTCGGATAGTTGGTTGCCTCGTATTGATTGGTCACACAGTCAACCTTGTAACACTGCATTTCCCCAACGATTTGGTTTTGAATCTAGTAATCCAGACTGCCTATTTCTTTATTTTTCGCTACCAAAATCACTCGTTAGCTGAGCCAACCGTGATTCATATAATTTCGGCGCATGTTCGGAAACACTTCATGATAAGCTCTTCCTTTGACGTTGTGAACATGCAAAAATTCGAGGGAAACGAAATCAATCCGGTCTAAACATCTACAGGAATTTGACTATTGCCAGGCGCCAACAGTTGGACGATCACAGACAGGCATTGAGTTCATCTACAGCAGTCGATCTCGGAATGACAGGTAGAGTTTAACGAAAATCACCGGCCAGTAGAATCATCGCTCCACTAATTGAGTCACTTCGCAAATCCTTCATTGTTCGATTGAACACTTTCAATGATCGTTTGTATGCCGTTGTGCATTCGTCCCAGAAAATGATTTTGCAACAGCTAACGCTATATTAGATCTCGAGCGAGTTCTGACCAAAAGCTTTAATAGCGCGACATTTGGTCGTACTATGCGTACTATAAATCGAATTAATGCATGATGCATCAAACAAATTGATGCTAACATGCCCAACTTGGACAAATAGCTGCCGCACATAAGCACGGACATGTCTTCGATCATGATCAAATGATCATGTCGCGAATCTCGTCATTATAATTGATGTAGTATAATTGATGTTAATATTCATTAAAATTACAAAGCAAAAATATTATAATAAAATCCAAGTAAAGTTCTTCTTCCCAAATAAATTCTATAAAATGTTTCCTGAGGGTCGCGTTAATTTGATGGTTTATCATAAATGATTGCCTAATAGTACTCTACAAGATCTCATATTCAGATCTACCTAACCATCTCTACGATGGTCAGATAATGGCCATCAAACTTTCACCTGAACAATTTTTTTTGAATATCAAAATTGTAAATTCTATAAAATGTTTCCTGAGGGTCGCGTTAATATGGTGATTTATCATAAATGATTGCCTAATAATACTCTACAAGATCTCATATTCAGATCCACCTAGCCATCTCTACGATGGTCAGATAATGGCCATCAAACTTCCACCTGACCAATTTTTTTGAATATCAAGTTTGAAAATTCTATAAAATGTTTCCTGAGGGTCGCGTTAATATGGTGATTTATCATAAATGATTGCCTAATAATACTCTACAAGATCTCATATTCAGATCCACCTAGCCATCTCTACGATGGTCAGATAATGGCCATCAAACTTCCACCTGACCAATTTTTTTGAATATCAAGTTTGAAAATTCTATAAAATGTTTCCTGAGGGTCGCGTTAATATGGTGATTTATCATAAATGATTGCCTAATAATACTCTACAAGATCTCATATTCAGATCCACCTAGCCATCTCTACGATGGTCAGATAATGGCCATCAAACTTCCACCTGACCAATTTTTTTGAATATCAAGTTTGAAAATTCTATAAAATGTTTCCTGAGGGTCGCGTTAATATGGTGATTTATCATAAATGATTGCCTAATAATACTCTACAAGATCTCATATTCAGATCCACCTAGCCATCTCTACGATGGTCAGATAATGGCCATCAAACTTCCACCTGACCAATTTTTTTGAATATCAAGTTTGAAAATTCTATAAAATGTTTCCTGAGGGTCGCGTTAATATGGTGATTTATCATAAATGATTGCCTAATAGTACTCTACAAGATCTCATATTCAGATCCACCTAGCCATCTCTACGATGGTCAGATAATGGCCATCAAACTTTCACCTGAACAATTTTTTTTGAATATCAAGTTTGAAAATTCTATAAAATGTTTCCTGAGGGTCGCGTTAATATGGTGATTTATCATAAATGATTGCCTAATAATACTCTACAAGATCTCATATTCAGATCCACCTAGCCATCTCTACGATGGTCAGATAATGGCCATCAAACTTCCACCTGAACAATTTTTTTTGAATATCAAGTTTGAAAATTCTATAAAATGTTTCCTGAGGGTCGCGTTAATATGGTGATTTATCATAAATGATTGCCTAATAGTACTCTACAAGATCTCATATTCAGATCTACCTAACCATCTCTACGATGGTCAGATAATGGCCATCAAACTTCCACCTGAACAATTTTTTTGAATATCAAGTTTGAAAATTCTATAAAATGTTTCCTGAGGGTCGCGTTAATATGGTGATTTATCATAAATGATTGCCTAATAATACTCTACAAGATCTCATATTCAGATCCACCTAGCCATCTCTACGATGGTCAGATAATGGCCATCAAACTTCCACCTGACCAATTTTTTTGAATATCAAGTTTGAAAATTCTATAAAATGTTTCCTGAGGGTCGCGTTAATATGGTGGTTTATCATAGATGATTGCCTAATAATACTCTACAAGATCTCATATTCAGATCCACCTAGCCATCTCTACGATGGTCAGATAATGGCCATCAAACTTCCACCTGAACAATTTTTTTTGAATATCAAAATTGTAAATTCTATAAAATGTTTCCTGAGGGTCGCGTTAATATGGTGGGTTATCATAAATGATTGCCTAATAGTACTCTACAAGATCTTATATTCAGATCTACCTAACCATCTCTACGATGGTCAGATAATGGCCATCAAACTTCCACCTGAACAATTTTTTTGAATATCAAGTTTGAAAATTCTATAAAATGTTTCCTGAGGGTCGCGTTAATATGGTGATTTATCATAAATGATTGCCTAATAGTACTCTACAAGATCTCATATTCAGATCTACCTAACCATCTCTACGATGGTCAGATAATGGCCATCAAACTTCCACCTGAACAATTTTTTTGAATATCAAGTTTGAAAATTCTATAAAATGTTTCCTGAGGGTCGCGTTAATATGGTGATTTATCATAAATGATTGCCTAATAATACTCTACAAGATCTCATATTCAGATCCACCTAGCCATCTCTACGATGGTCAGATAATGGCCATCAAACTTCCACCTGACCAATTTTTTTGAATATCAAGTTTGAAAATTCTATAAAATGTTTCCTGAGGGTCGCGTTAATATGGTGGTTTATCATAGATGATTGCCTAATAATACTCTACAAGATCTCATATTCAGATCCACCTAGCCATCTCTACGATGGTCAGATAATGGCCATCAAACTTCCACCTGTTTTTTTGAATATCAAGTTTGAATGTTTCTTAGAGACTCTTTGTATAATTGGTCGATTACAGTCTGATGTTTATCAATAATCACTTGTGGTTACTCTACAACATATCGATTTTAAATTTAGGGAGTCCTATTTATGATTACTAGTTGCTAACCATTAATTGAGTTTGCTTTATAATATTCAAATTTTTTATGAAGAAAATACTGGGATGGGATGCGTTTTAATAATTTAGTTTTTGTTTGTTTTTCTCTTTTGAATTTAAAATATAAAATCCTGGGATGGAATGAAATAGTATTGCATGATGTCATTTTTTTATTTTCGTGGGATGAAATACTGGGATAACTTCACATGCTTCAGAACTCATCGAAGGTTTTAGTATCAACTGCAGTAGTGTTTGACATTTGAAATCGATGTACCATCATTTTATTCATGAATATCTGACGTTAGGTCACATGGTGAAGGTAAATTTGGTAAATTTTTCACATGGTGAAATAAATTTGGCAGAATAGTCAAGCTTCATTTTACCACACTATTTGCTTTTAAAACCATCCAGCGCAACCAAATTGCGTGTGGTCTTTGATAGGTCGTTTAAAACAAACAACTACACATCACCCAATGATTATCTATTAGTCGGTCCGCAAACTCAAAACGACCTTTTATCTATCATATTGCGATTTTGGAAGCATCTAATTGTCATGATGT
The DNA here is from genome assembly GCA_963556175.1 of Tipula confusa. Lineage (NCBI taxonomy): Eukaryota > Metazoa > Arthropoda > Insecta > Diptera > Tipulidae > Tipula > Tipula confusa. Next base: position 23,732,225 of record OY744475.1, read on the forward strand.
GCGATATAGCTAGGTTGTAACGCCAGGTACAAATTCTTGAAGATGATCAAGGATTCCAGCAATTCATTTGGAGAGATAGTCGTGACAGTCCAATAACTATATTCAAGCTCACTACATAAGGAAAGGACATATGGAAGCACATCAGCACCATACTTTGCAATAAGGTGCTTACAACAACTAGCCAACGACGAACATGAAAGATTATATACTACTGGTATATACTACAGCCATCAATGATTGTTATGTTGATGACATCCTAATGGATTGAAATCTTTACATTCTTCTATTTAACTGCAATTGCAACTTCAAATGTTACAAAGTGGTGGATTTGAACTCTAAAAATAGTGCACCAATTATTACTGTTTATACCTGAAGACATCAGAGAAAAAAATTGTTTAAAGTTTGACCAAGACGATACCATAAAAACTCTTGGCACATTCTGGAGTCCAAATCAAGAAACATTACATATAAGGGACTTAAACCTGTTATCACTCGCCATATAAAAAACAGAACCATTCTTTGCCTCCACTTGGTCTCAACGCGCCGGTAATAATAGTAGCTAGAATCATTATACAAGAACTCTGGCAAATTTGTTTAAATTGGGACAAATCGATGCCAACCAAATCAACACCTTCCAAATCGACAGCAATATTCAAGTATCGGCATCAGCCAGACTAGAACGGTACGGGTTTTGTGATTAATCAAAATCCGCTTACGGAGCCTGTATTTATATTCAATCTGCTCTGTGCAAAATCCCGCGTAGCTCCTCTAAAGAACGTGACCATACCTAGACTTGAATTGTGTGCCGGAAACTTGCTGACAGAACTTCAAGCCAAGGTATGCTCAGCAATGCACTTCAAGTTTGATTGACTGTACCTGTGGTCAGATTCCAAAATTGTTTTGTCTTGGATAGCATTATCTGCTTCAATATAAGCTCAACAAAAACAGAAAGATAACAAGGCTTTACATATAGAGATGCTCCAAAATATTTTGTGATAATGCTACGAATTTTACTGGTGCTCGAAAGGAATTCGATTCGAAGTCTTCGATGCATATTTTAAATCACATTAAATTCAACATACCATCTACTTCACGTTACCGCAAGAAGGCATCAAATGGCACTTTACCCACCACAGATCTCCGCATTTTGGTGGTCTGTGAAAGACAGGTGTGAAATCATCAAAGTATCATCTGAAAAGAATAATGGAAAAAGCATTACTCTTTTTTTTTTTATTTTTAAAAATTTTATTTTAGGCTCTGCAGTGAGAAATTACGAGGAAGGGCATTGCAACAAAAAATTGAAAGTGTCAAAAACTCACATACGAAGACTTCAACATACTATTACATCAATACTTTAATTCCGATCCAAACGCGATATGAACAATAATCAGACAACACTACAGTGTCAGCTCAATATATTGTGACACACACACACACACCCTTATACTCAAAAATATACTAAATATATGGTTAACGAAATTTCTATTTACGTACTAGTTTTCGGGAACGAAGTAATTCGTTAAGCGAGGGATTGGTGTATTATTTTATGTAAAATTATTATGTCTGGGGTACTCCAAGGTAGCCATCTTAGTATTTAAAGATGATGAATGATGATTTACACATTGCAAGTTGTATGCTATGACGATATACAAATCTTACGAGGATTAAATGTACTCAAGAACTAAGGACCACATTAAATAAAAAGCATTTGGAGAGTAGTTTGACTTGAACAAACTTTGGTAATGGATCTTGAAACTTTTTTTTTTTTTAATTGTACTTTAATTGGCCGAGAATAAATTTATTTCTAAAAGAGTGTGTTTTGTTCTCCTGAAATGTATACCGTTGATGAAATTTTCATCATAGACATCTACAACGTTCGTTTTGCATGTTGAACTGACAATTTCACCTCCAGAAAGCTCTGGTTTCTTAAAATCTACGATGGTCAATACTTGTTCATTAACGGTTGAACTAAGATTAAACGTATAGCTAGAAAAATTTAAAAAAATGCTGGTACTCATTATTCAAAATCCACTAAACGAAATAATAAACAATTCTGGCACACTCTGAAAGTTGCAAAATAAAGCTGTCCAATGCTCATTATTGAAGGTGACTGTTAGACTATGATTTTGTAAACACACTTTTGCCCGAAAATATATTAAATTCGGGGTAATTATGGAAAATTATTTTAGGATATACAAATATAAGTTATTTGTTTTGGTCGTCTACGAGTACATTACACATTTTTTTTAAAGTTTTGTGGAACTTAATTGGTGGAAGTTAACATCTGGTAAAATTGAACGATTTGCGAAAAACTGAAAAACTAAGTCTTAAATATACCAAATCGAATTATCCTTCCATTTTCAATTGTTTGTTATCATATAAACCTATCTTGTGACAATGGTCGATGACTATAAGATATAACTGCTTTGATTTCCATCACTAAAGTTCTTTCGCTTCTGCTAAATTCATATATCAATTAATATATCTATTTACGTTTTTTTTATTTCAGTGTCAATGTCAAACTACTTTTTGATTCTGTGCAGTTCGATATTTATTATGGTGGTTGGCCAGAAGCACTTCAATATTCGTCGAATGTATTTATTTATGAACACCTGCAGTTTTGTATGATCTTTTTCGTATGCTTTCATGTCTCATATACATCCAAACAGTAGTACTGATTCTACATACGAGTTAAACATTGGTATTTTGGTCTTGCGAGACAGGATTCTATTAAACATTTTGCATGTAAAGGGTGGGCCATTTCAAAGTTTAAATTTAAAAATGCAATAAAAACGGTTTGAAATTTTGCCAAATTTATTTTTTTGTTGTGAAGTACAATTGTTCCGGTTAGAGATGGAATATTTATTATTTCATTCATATGGCTGCCGTGGCTGGCCTCACAGTACCCCATTCGGTCAAACCATTGGCTTCTGTAAGACCACGTGTGGGTTTTCTGAGCCCCAAATACGGCAATTTTGCTTATAACGTACCCACTAAGATGAAAATGAGCTTCATCCGAAAAGATGATTTTTTTGCCAAAATCGACATGATCGTGCAGTTTCTCGTTGACCCATTTAGTGAAAACGAAGCGGAAGGTCATGCGGCTTCAACTTTTGAGCCAATTAAACTTTGTAAGGCTCGACGTAAACTGGTGCGTGAAATGTTCAATTCTTAAGAACGATGATGAGTTGATGTTGATGGATTCTCACGCACACTCTCAGCCACAGCTTTGATATTTTCGGGTGTACGCACTGTACGAGCACGCTCACGTCTTGGCGCATCAACAATGAAACCAGTTTCACGAACTTTAACAATAAACTTGCGTATACCGAGCACTGTTGGCCTTTCTCTGCGACCAAATTTTACACGACATTTTCGTGCAATTTCCAACCAAATGTCTTTGTTTTGGAAATAAATTTCCAATAAATCCTAACGTTACTCAGGCGTAAATCGATTCATTTCGTTCAGTGGAGATAATATACTGAAATTTTTGACAGAATAGAATGACAAAAGTATTACCAGATTTGAAATAACCGGTGATTCAAATTTAAACCGATATATGGCCCACCCTTTATATCTGGGTTTGTTTATGCATTTTATCATCTTCTGTACCGCCTGTTTTTGCAATTGTGCAAATAAGGTATACAAAAATTTGTTTACATCTTCAAATTGTTGTTGATCAATTTGCCTTGAATGTGTTAAATTCGTGTTGAGTCTCACTTATTCCTGGTCTGAATGAAACCTGCTTGTTAGTTTCTTAATTTTGCATTGAAGTTCAGATGTATTTTTGTCAAGGATGATCATTGCAAGTATTTCTGTTGTGGTTATATGCTTCAGCAGTTGTTAAAACTTGACCAGCAGCATTCTTTATAGGTGGTAAATTGGTAATTTTTACAGTAACCTTTCTTACACACTATAGTGCTAGCATGTTTTGATTTGATACATTTGTTTGTACTCTAAATAGATGGCCCTCCTTGATTTTTTCCTTGATATAAAATCACTTATTCAAGCTTTCCGATGGTATTCCTGGTAGCCAAGTAAGTTATAGGCAGTTTTGATGAAGACTTTTTCAGTTTAGTTCCATCGTTATTCTACACAAGTAACTGCATTTCTATGGAGATTGAGTTGCAGAGTTCATTAAAGATTTTATTCGTTTCAGTATTTTAGTTCTGCCTTCCAGTCTTTGTATGTTTGTGTTTGTTTTTTTGAGGAAACCTACTGTTACTTATGAACACCTGATTTGTGATGCAGAAGTCGTCAAGTTTTTCTCCATTGTCATTTCACACAGAACTCAAAGCATTTTTCATCCACGATGATTTTTATTTGTTCCAATTTTTGTATTTAAATATCCTTGTATTGGGTGTATGCATTAAAAACCGGAATTTTTTTATGAATTTGAGCCTTTATTGAGAAAAAATGTTACAAGATCTTTTATTCAAAGTATTGTCCATCGCTACCTACTACTTTTTCCTATCTTTCTGGCTACTTTTTCCCATCCCAGAAAAACTGCGCCGGTGTGGCAGCCAAAAACGAAACGAGCCAATTTTCGATACCTTGAACTGAAGTGAAGCGTATTCCTGATAGGGCATTCTGCATGGACCGAAATAGGTGGTAGTCGGAAGGAGCAAGGTCTGGGCTATAAGACGGGTGAGGCAGAACTGCCCATCCATTATTCTCCAGGTAATTTATGACCGGCGCCGCAATATGTTGCCGAGCTTTATCGTGGTGGAAAATGATTAACTCGTGTCTGGTCGCATACGTTGGCCGCTCTGCTTGGATTTTCTGCTTCAATTGGATTAATTGTTGACGATTGAGTTGTACATTGATGGTTTGGCTATTTGGCAACAGCTAATAGTAGATCACACCTAGCTGGTCTCACCAAATGCACAGCAGTGCAAATTTCCCATTTTTTGGATGAATCTCAAGGCTTTCAAACGTCTGAAAATTGTTGCTTGATCAACTCCCAATGATTCTGCAAGTTTTTCTTGCGTTTGACATGAATCTTGTCTGAACATTGAAACTTTTTCGGCTGACCAGAAAGCTCTTTGTCCTTGATGTCAAAATCACCACTTTTGAAGCGACTGAACCACTGTGTTTTTGCAAAAGCATTCTCACCATACAAATCCACGAGCAAACGTTGACTTTCAGCTGCAGTTTTGTTTGCGAAAAAGTGACTCTTCCCGCAAATGCTGTTTTTTTCGCAAATTTGATAACTTTTCCATCGTTGAAATCGGTTAAATGAGCTTATTTTGACAGGTATTGAATAGGGCTTTCAAATGACATTTATGTCCATGATGTACTATTACGCATAAACAAGTATGGCATCTAGTATCAAATTCCGGTTTTTAATGCATACACCTTATACAATTTTAATATTTATCCTGTGCATTTGTACTTTTGTTAATTGGAGCTGCTCATAGAATTCGCTATTTCGTTATTATATTTGCATTTTTGGTTGGAGCATAACTGAAAGCACTAAATAATGGTTATGTTTCTTATTTTTGAATGGAATCTACTATAAACCGTACTGCTTCTTGGAGTTCATTTCATCAATGCTTTCTTTGCTTCATGTATGTCGTCTCTGTTAGAGAACATCATGTGATTTCCATTGCTTATGTGTTCATTTCACCACACTTCTTCCATCTGACTAAGTATTTTACTAAGTAGTCTTGATGTTTCTGTAAGAGTTGTGATTTTACAATTTTCGATTCGTTTCTTTAATCATTCAATAACAGCTCGATATTATTCAAATGTTTAATCGGAAGTTTTAGGGTGGTATTAGTGTAATGAAGACATTGTTATCTATAAAATTACTTTTTGATTTAATTTTAACGAATTTTAGCCCAATGTTTGGTATCTACATAATCGACCGTACCTAACTGAGGGTTAACCAAACATGCGATAACAATTTTTCTCTCAAATTGTACGAAAACAAACTAACACATTTTCCATTCGGATCATGCGCACCACAATCAAAACAACATAATACTTACTACACCGCATATAATCATAAAATATAATTCTTGAAGAGTGTGGAAAATATGCATAAAAGATTTCCACTATCAAAAGATGTAAAAGAAAAAGTAAATCTCAACCAAATTAAAATTTTTTTTTTTTTTTTTTTTTGTAAATACAATCACATCAAACGCTTTGCATACAACAACTGAAATGAATTACAAAGGAAAGCTTAGAATAATCACTTTATTATTATTTTTCCGTATCGTGTATATTATGTTGTCGTCCCAAAAATACAAATGTCAATTAAAACATAATAATTATACGCGTACAAGACCATAAAAGCTTTCTAAATAATTCGGTTATAAATATTACATATATACGCGAAATATAAGCATGTTAGAGCTTTTAAAAAACTTTTTATCGATATATTGTCAATTTGATTTGGATTTTCACGTGGTTTCACGGTACATGTATGTTGCGATGCGGTTCAATTATTATTTTTTAAAGGTTATGTTACATGTTGCGATGTGTACACATAAAAAGCGCGTTAACCAAAAAAGACAGAAAAGCTCATAAAAATGTTAATTCATTCAAACCCAAAATTGAAAAAAAAAAAATTAATTTGGGTTTAGGAGTGTCGCTAAAATTACTTTACGCACACATAAAAAATATACTTTTTAAGAATATTAACACACAGCCAAAATTATAAACGGTTATTGTATACCCGTTGAGTAAAAGCTTTCGCATATTTATATGTGTATATATATATTTTATAAAAAGGGCTTAATGTAATTATATAATCCATCTGCGATTAACTTTATGATGATGTGCAAAGTTTATATATTGTATTTTATTTATGTAATATATGTTTATAACCACTCTGCGTATAAATATAGTATAAAAAAAATTTGAATATTCTAGCGTTTTTAATATGATATAAGCTTGTGCGAGCTTTATATAATTTTTTTTTATGAATGAATACATTAAAAATTAAAACAAATACTATACCAAAAAAAGGGTTGGCTAATTAATGATTCTAAAAAAAAAAAATTAATCTTAAATTCGGAAAATGACTTGAGATTATTTAAATTTTATTGATTTCTAATAATCATTTAATGTTTTGTATCCGCCAAAACCGAACGGATCGAACAACAACAACAACTAAAACGCACAAAATATAAATTAAATTAAATTACGAGCAGCATATAATAAATATAAATTGGCGCGAAGGATCAGTGTAAATCTATAGACGGTTTTGCTTTTGTTAACTCAGCATTTTTATATATAATTAAGCTTTGCACACATTGAGCGAGTGGGGTGGGGCCGGGTGATGTTTTTAGATAGAAATATAATTTTATATAGCCACGACATTTACGAGATGCTGATATTATTTTGATAGTAATTTATAATGATTTTGTTGGTGCTGTTCGTGTAATGGATTTATCATTTTTAAAAATTCAAATTATATTATCGATGAGCGAACTTTATGTACTGTAACATAAATTCAATTTTGGTCATTATGTTGGTTTAGTCTATAGAGAGATGGCTGTTACTATGATTATTACTTTTATGTTTTCGTTTCCCATAGTTGATGTAGAAGACAGTAGAAAAACATTTTATATGCTTTGATTTTGGATTTTTAAAAAACTTTTCTGAACATTAAAAATGGCGTTACCTCGTATTATTGTATATAATTTTTGTACTAATGCAGAAAATGATTTTGTCAACAAAACGAAAATTTGTTAGGTTTTCGCTAAAAAATATTATAAAACACTATATAGCTGCGCTTTCCGTCAAACTGTAAAAAGTACATTTTAAAACGATTAAAACTTTCTGTTTTTGTGTTTATTTTTTTTCGTCGCAGTGAAGTGTTAAATTATACAACGCAAATCGTAATTGGATTATTGTTTAGTTATGCAAATTAAATTTATATAGCTTCGAAGTTCAAGCTTTTGTTTGAGTAGAACTTAAAAATTTTACGTCAAGCATTTAATTGTTAAAAATTAATCGAAAATCATATAACAATTAAAAAAGTTGGTTGTTTTAATTCTATAAACATAAAGGCATAAGGTTTTTGACATAGGTGATAACCTGCAAGTTCTCAAATATCTCTAGGATTTAGTTAAGGATCACTTGGGTGCTTTTAGGTCCATAACAAAGGGAACCAAAGGAAGCTGCGATTTAGAACAATTTGTTTTACGCGTATTTTTATTAAGGGAAGAAATAGTGGCACCTATTTGTGGATAGCGTATTTCGCGCAGTCTAATTATCCAATCGCTGATCTGCAATGGCTTCCTCTGGCTTTCTCGGCTTATTCATGCAATGTATAATAACCTTTTAAAACTATATCGTCTTTTCTATTGTATTCACTCCCACGCCACACACTACCGCAACGTGATATTATTTCACTTATGTTGGTATACCCCTGGAACCATCCACCTCGAACAAGAGGTTTTTAATGATTTCCCGGGTTTTTTTGTTTAGAAAAAATAAGAATATAATTCGTTATACGGCGAAAATAAAAAAGAGAAAAATCGGGGAACTCCCGCATTAATGCATTTATTTCACCAAAAAAGCAGTGTAATGGAAACAAATGGAGAAGTTATTTGGGCATTTGGGTTGAAGACAATAACCAACGGAGAATTCAAAGTAGCCTAATCACTATTCAACAAAAGGCAAAGAACATTTTTGAAAAGTTGAAAAGATCCGGATGATTTTTCGAAAGACGTAAGTTTTACAACCCGAGGATGGTTTGAAAAAATCAAAAATCGACATAATTTACATAATTTAAAGAGGAAAAGTGTAGAAGCTATGGCTGATGAGGCTGCCGCAACAAAATCTAACGTGTTTGTTACCATGAAATCTAGAGACCAGTCCAGGAATTTACACCAAGCTATTTAACCAACGGCACAAGTATTAATCAAAGATAAATATGGACAAACACAGCAATGTAGAGTTTTGTTGGATTCCGGTTCCGAATCATCATTCATGTCGGAAAACTGCGCTCAGAAGTTACAATTAACGCGTCAAAAGGCGAACGTACATATCACGGGATTGACCTCAGGAAATATAACAGCAAGAGGCAAATCAACGGTTACATTACGATCATTACATGACCACAACGAAAAGGTAACACTAGAGGTGCTTATAATAAAACATTTACCTGCGCAAATTCCAAAGACAAAAATATACCTTGATAACACAGATTTTACTGCATCATGTAATTTGGCTGATCCACAATTCAATATTCCATCTCACATTGACTTGTTGATCGGAGCTGATAAGTTTTTTGAAATTATAAAAAATAATCAAAAGCGATACGAATCACTAATTTTAAATGAAACTATTTTTGGATGGATAGTTTCAGGTCAACCACAATCAGTAGTTAATGACGAAATTAAAGCGTTCACCACATTTGTAAGTGACAACACTAGATTGGAAGAAACATTAAAGAAATTTTGGGAGATCGAGGACGCATCCTACAACGTCAATAAATTCACGCCAGAAGAAATGGAATGTGAAAATATTTTTGTGAATACTCATAAAAGAACATCTGATGGAAGATACATAGTGAATCTACCATTCAAGGAGAATCCAGACGAATTGGGTTATTCTTTACCAGCCGTGACTACTAGATTCAGGTCACTAGAGCGTAAATTGACAGTTAACGAAAAGCTACATGTGGCATATGTAGATCAAATGAGGGAGTATGTTAACCTGGGGCACATGTATGAGGTACCGGCGAATTATAAACACAGTGAAAATTATTATTTGCCTCATCATGCCGTGACGAAGGAACGCAGCAAAACAGTAACGTCATCAGTTCCGCTACACATTGAATGCAATATACAAGATGATTCTTGGATAGAAGAACTTTTTGAAGGTGAATTTAGACTTCAAAAAATCTTTAGAATAGTTGCATACGTTTTGAGATTCGTAAATGCACTCAAACGACCCCAACTGAGAATAAGCACGCAGTTGACAGCAACTGAGATCAAAAACGCCCAACTGAAGTGCATTATATGGGCACAGCGAGCAGATTTCGAAAAAGATATACAAAATATACAGCGAAACAAAAGGGTAAGCAATGGTTCGAGACTTTTATCATTAGCTCCTTTCGTTGATGGAGAGGGCATTCTAAGAGTGGGCGGAAGATTAAAAAATTCAAATTGTGACTATGACAGCAAACATCCCAAAATACTTTCACAGCGACATATATTTGCAAACAGAGTTGTGTGGGATGTCCATTTATCCAAATTGCACGCAGGGCTAACGCTTACTTCGAGCTTTATAAGACAGAAGTATTGGATAATCAACGGACGAAGCAGAATAAAGGGGATTTTAAACCAATGTGTGATTTGTACGAGATACGCGGCGAAGTTAACCACCCAGATGATGGGGAATTTGCCACCCGAGAGGGTCACGGTGACTAGACCATTTGAAAACTGTGACATTGACTTTGCGGGGCCAATACACATAATATCGAGAAAGGGGAGGGGACAAACCAATTTAACTAAGGGATACATATGTATATTCGTATGTCTATCTGTGAAGGCGATTCATATTGAAGGTGTCACCGATTTAACCAGCGAAGCTTTCTTGGCTGCGCTTAAACGCTTTGCTGCCAGAAGAGGAGTACCAAAACGAATCTATACTGATAATGGTTCTAATTTTGTTGGGGCAAAGCGCATTTTTGAACAATCGTGTAAGTTAATAAAAGATATTAATAAAAATTATATAATTGCAGAATATTTAAGTCGAAATGCTATAGAATGGCATTTCATTCCACCAATGTCACCTCACTTTGGCGGGTTGTGGGAGGCGGCCGTAAAATCAGTTAAAAGACATCTTCTTAAAACTACTCATAACATCAACATTACGTTTGAAGAGATGTATACCTTACTCTGTCAAATCAAAAACATATTAAATTCGAGGCCACTGTATGCATCATCAGCATATGATAATTATGAGGTATTGACTCCGGCGCATTTTTTAAACGGAACATATGCATCATCAGTTCCAGAAGTAGACATCAATACAAGAGACAATCGGTTATCCAGATGGCAAACAATACAGCGAAGGGTTCAAATTTTTTGGAATAGATATTATTTGGAATATCTAAATAACCTACAACAACGTCAAAAATGGCAAAAAATACAAGACAATATAAAAATTGGCGATATAATATTGATGAAGGAAGAAAATACTCCGGTATGTAAATGGCCATTAGGTCGTATTATACAAGTTCATCCTGGAGCTGATGGTATGGTGAGAGCTGTAACGTTAAAAACAGCTACGTCTACGTTGCAACGTCCAGTAACAAAATTATGTAGATTACCTATAAGTTGACGACGAGATCGTCAACGGGGCGGAGTATGTCAACGACGATCACTAAAATAAAAAGAGGAAAAATAACAAAGAATCATATACGTATAACCAAATTGAAATTAAACTTATCTAAAAAACTTATCACCAGCTGATACGTGTATTACCAGAATCTACCATATTAAAAATATTGTACGTCTGAAAATAGAATATATAGAAATTAGTTGTTCTTAATTTAGTAGAAATTTGTGTAACTTACCTTTATATTTCATATAGCAAATTTCCTATTTATATGAAAGAAAAAGATTATGGATTTATTATTATTATAATTAGCTATTAGTATTATATAAAATAGTTTACCATCGTGAATTTCATTCTTTTCAAGAATGTTTGTTTGTTTTGAAGAATTTGACATTTCTATAAAAACAAAAATAAACAGAAAAGAACAAACAGACAAGAATAACGGATACAAAACCTGTTTCGAAATCGTATCGAAATTAGTAGCTTTAACTTCGGGACCGTAACACCAATATAAATATTTGTAATTGTCAATAAAAAAACCAGAATGTTAATAACTCTTACACTGTGAACATCCATTTTCAAATAAACAAAAGAAAAGTATAATTTAAAATAAAAATATAAACTGTGAAAATTATACTTGCTGAGAAATTTTATTTTGTGAATGAAATAAAAAACAACTGTGACATTGGCCATAACTCTACGTGAAATTTGAAAATTCATCTTTCCTGGATATCAAATTACATATATACATATTACCAGCAGCTGTAGCCAAAAGGAAAAACTTGTGCAGAACCTGCAGACGGTAATTAATTTTGGAATATAGGACTTTGATATTGTATCTCTATACAGTGACAACAAAAATTCTACATACGATAATACAATCGAGTCCTTGGGTTACACAGTTACCTTAGTTAGACCTGAGATAAGGTCCCATGTAGTCGAACGCTTTATCATCTCTCACGGTTCAATAGAAGTCCTTGGTACATAGTCATCTTGCCCATCGTTGTCTGGTGTTTGTTAATCGGGTATCCCTTGCTTTTCTTTATGTACTCTCGTACTGTTTTTCCCATCTGTGGTCAGAAATAGTTGACTCTTATCTTTTTTAACGTTTTGGCGAATCCCACGGGTGCCGCTAAAGGATTGTCATGGTTACTACACAAAAACTTCAGACTGCATCTATATAAATTTGGTTTCTTCCAGGCGATAATTAGGATACTCTAAATTCTTTACTACTACGATCTTGCCTACATCCTGGAAATACGATGAATCTATCTGGATGAACTTAACCACCCACAACAAGACTTCTGGCACTACATTGAGTTTACACTTTCGATGCAGAAGTTTAAAGTCAAATTGTTGTAATTACATTGATTAACGATCTAGCCAAGGTGCAAGATCCTTCAGATTTCATAACCATATTAAAGACAGTCAGTGATCACCGTAAGTTTTACTCCATCGCTTTACGGTCCAAATTTTTCGATGACGAACACCATCGTCAAGCACTCTCTCTCTCGGTTGCCGGACATTTACGCTCAGTTTAGGTAAGTTTTTGACTCATAAATGCAATTCCTTTGTACCATCATCTTTTTCTTACGTCAACACAGCTCCAATGCCGATGACGGATGCATCCGTTGGTAACGTAAACGGTTTGCTGTAATCCAGATTTACCAGAGGGTGGCAGACACCAGGAGCGACTTCAACTTGGTAAATGAATTCTGTGTGTCATCGGACCAGCAAAATGATTTGCTAGTCTTCTTCAACAGATTACTGATCGGCGATGTTACTTTGAGAAAGTCTAGAATAAACCTGCGATACTGCGAAATTTTGCACTTTGGCGTTGCGAAATTTAAAATTCTGGTAATTTTGTTCGGATTGACCCTCAGATCATGCTTATCAGAATGTACCCATGATATTTGATCTCCTTCAGCCAAAAGCGAAATTTTCCCAGGCTTATCGTGAGATTAGTCTGTTGCAGACGTTTGATTAACTCTTTCAGTAGTGACATGTGCTCTTCAAACGTCTGCGATATCACGATTATTTTTTAAAGCTTGTTATAAAACTCAAGGTCAGGTCAATTGTGGAACGTTAGTCGGATAGTGTAGCCATTTTGAATTTTTTTTTTTAATTATTTCATATGTTGATTTAAGATATTCGAACGTCGTGGAGTGAAACTTTCCGTTTAGCTTTATATATAGAGATTTCTTCCTCAACATTTTCAATTTCCCAATCCATATCTGCTCTCATTGCAACCAAATTTTTATTGATAATGCTGCCATCATCATCGTAGTCCAACATTCCCGCCAAATCTTCTTTTTCCATGCCATATGAAAACTAACACTATGAGTAATTTTAGTGCTATTTGCTCGAATATCTTCATTAACTTCGAACCATGATTCAGCAATATTTCCTAAAGCTTTGGTAATGCTATCGTTTTTCCAAAATTCTTTCATTGTGATTTTGTTGTTGCTATCCGAAGCGTTAATTAGTTGTTTAAGTATTCTCCGCAGAAAACACGATTTAAAATTTGAGATAATCCCTTGATCCTTGGGCTGAATCAAGGATGTTGTGTTCGGTGGTAAAAATAAATATTTGACTTCTTCACAAATATTATCCAAATAAAGAGGATGAGATGGGGCATTATCAACAGTACTAAAATTTTTAAAAGCCAAATTTTCTCTTGTACAATACTCCTTTAGTTCTTTTTCTTCCTTTTATTCATTTTCTTATTAGATCTCCAGTATACAGAAAGCTCAAATTTATTAATGCCTTTCAGTGATCTAAAGTTCTCGGAGAAGTAGAAGCGATACCAAGAAGACATATTGACCAATACAAACATGCCGGATAAAATTAGGGAAAACGAACATTAGAAAAGGTGATAAATTTTGAAATCAATAACGTTATAAATTACCTCATAAAAAAAGACAAATTTGATCCCTGCGAGAAGAATTTCTCTTATTAAAAAATCTGAACATCGAAGAGAAAATTTGCAAAACTTTTTAATGCACTATGCGAAATAAAACCACCATCGGCCAAATCTGCGAGAGTACTATGAACGCCTGCACATTTCTGAGCTGTAATATAAATACAGCTTTATATCCGCTTTGGTTTCAGATTACCATCATGTCATAATTATGGGTGATTTCAATTTAAACGTGGAAAATCCATCAACAGTCACTAAACATTTTCTAGATCTCATGACCTCACTTTCTCTTACGATTCTACCATTTTATAATACCAGGCTGACAGCTACTTTGGACCTTATTGTTGTTCCAGACTTAAATGCTGACCAAATAATCAGCATTGGGCAAACTGCTATCCCAGGTATCTCTGATCATGACTTAATTTTTGTCAGCTATAAATACCGAAACTCCCATACAGCAGTCAACTACCAGTATGTGCGTGATTTTCGTAAAGTAAATGTGCACAAGCTTCTTAATGATAGTTTGCTACTGAATTGGTGTGGGATTTATCAATGTCCAGATGTTAACAGCAAAGTGAAATATTTTAATGATTTATTTACAAATATTCTTAATAATCATGTCCCGACAAAACGTAAATTGTGCAATAATGGGTCAATGCCATGGTTCAATCAGATGGTTGAAGAATCTATTAATAAACGTGATCAAGCTTTATTTAGGTGGCGAAAGAGTAAATGTACCGCCGATAGGTTGTCCTACTGTAGAATACGGAATAGAACATCATGTCTGATCCGTGATTGTAAAAGAAAATACTTTTTTGATAGGTTGGATGCTGGTCGCAAGGGGAGAAACGTCTGGAGTGTAATAAAAAGTCTAGGAATGCAAACAACGAATAAAAACACTGTCAACAATTTCACAGCTGATGATTTCAATAAACAGTTTTCGGATATTCCACAAAATCCAGTTGTTTTGCCGTTCGCTCATAAAGTTAAAGATTTCAATTATGAATTAAACTTTACATCGTTTACTGAAACTGAAGTGGCTTTGGCTATATTGCATATTAAGTCAAATGCTGTTGGCCATGACAATATGATACCTAAGTTGGTAAAAATGTTGCTTCCTGTCATTATTCCTTATTGTACTCACATTTTTAATTACATAGTAGCAAGCTGCACTTTTCCTGACGTGTGGAAAACTGCGATTATTACACCGGTACCAAAAATTACATCACCTTCCTTGCTATCTGATTTTCGACCGATAAGCATTTTACCATATTTGTCCAAAGTATTTGAACTGTTATTATGTAACAACATTAAGGAATATTTGAATCAATTTAATTTGCTGGATCGGTTTCAATCTGGGTTTAGGAGGCATCATTCCACATCTACAGCTTTGTCTAAAGTGTATTTTGATTTATTGAAAAGTTTGAACCAGTCAAATATTTCTGTGCTTGTATTACTTGATTTTTCCAAGGCGTTTGATTGTATTAACCATGTTCTACTTGCACAAAAACTGAAATTTTATTTTAAGTTTTCTGATTACTCAACTCGACTTATCGTTTCATACTTAACCAATCGCAAGCAAGTAGTGAAATCTTGTAATGTATTTTCGTCGCCGGTATCAGTTTTGTCTGGAGTACCACAAGGTTCTGTCCTTGGTCCTCTTTTATTTTCGCTTTATATTAATGACTTACCAGAGAGACTTAAGTACTCGAAGTATCATATGTATGCGGATGATTTTCAACTCTACAATTCTGGACCATTGCGCAATATCGATGTTACATGCCGAAGTTTGAACCATGACTTGCTTATGATTTCTTCTTGGGCCAAATCAAATGGCTTGCTTTTGAATGCAAATAAATCACAAGTTTTACCAATCTATAAACATAAGATTGATAAAGATCTAGTTAATATTGAAATTGAAGGTGTGAAATTATTTGTATCTGATGTTGCTCGAAATCTTGGAGTATTATTTAATAGTACATTAACTTGGAGTGCACATGTTAATCAGGTTTGCAATAAAGTCAACTTTGCACTATTTTCACTCAACAAATTAGGTAACATTACTCCAGTACCAATTAGGCTACTATTTGTCAAGACTTTAATTTTGCCTATTCTCACATATGGAGACATATTTATTTATAATGCTGACTCCAAGTCTAAGAACCGGTTGAAATTAACTTTTAATAAGTGCTTGAGATATATATATGGGCTGCGTAAGTTTGATCATGTATCTGATTTTCAAGACAAAATACTTGGCATATCTTTTGTTACATATCTCAAAATAAGAGTTCTTTGTTTTATTTTCAAAATATTACATCTTAAACATCCATCTTATTTGTATTCTTTAGTAACTTTTAGTTCTTCACCCAGAGTTCTTCGAATCACATCATTCTCATCTAGATTTGCTACTAGTCAGTTTACGTCTTCAATATTTGTTGATGGAATCATTAAATTTAACGAATTGCCCGAATGTATTAAAAGAAGTAAATCCGTTGATCGGTTCAAAAAAGCATGCACAGACTTTTTTAAGCATAATTCAAGATGATGTCATTTCAACTTAACTTGTTTATAGAACTTGTTCATACTTGTTTCGATTAATTTTTTATATGTAGATATATGTTGTATGTATGTATTTGTATGTGTGTATATATATATGTATATATGTGTATATATATATATATATATATATATATATATATGTATATATATATAAATATGTGTGTATGTATGTATATATATGCATAATGTGTGTTTTGAATTTTATTATTTTGAACTTTTATTTTTATTTATTTAACTGTAGTGGAACACACCTATAATGGTGTTAATTTTAATTTTATTTTAATTTTAATATTAATTTTTCTTTTTTTTTTATCGTATTGTAATAAACTATGTATATGTAAAAAATTATATTAATGCTGAGATATACTTTGAAAAGGCCTTTGGCCTTACTTATCTCAGTATAAGAATGAATAAATAAATAAATAAAAATAAATAAATATAAATTTGGGATTATAAATTTTTATACTCGAAAACTGATCCAGGAACCACCGTTTTATAATTTCAAAAACCAAAAACCGCGGTTTCTCAAAGTCGAATTATTTGCAAACTGTAATTGTAAATAATCACTCTTCAGCAAAAAGCTTACAAAAATTGGTCGATGGTTTTGCGCATTACGTTAAAAAAATGCAAGATTTTGTCGTTTCAAGGAAAAAAATCCTATAATCTATAGTACATACAAAATCCACACCAGAAATCAAAAGCGTATTTGTAAAACTATCGGCCTGCGGGGGTCACTTTCATTAAATTTATAACTTTTGATATGCATGCAGTTGACACCGTAGCCAAAACGAACCCAATGTTTGAATTTATCAAATAAACAATTGATTATCTGTGAATTCCAAAACAAATCTACATAATTGAAGTTGTTCTTCGCATATGTTACATTCCAAGTAAAGTATGTGGCAATTGTCTGGAGGCCTTACTATCCAATACAAATATATTGTCTATAACAGCATTAACCCAACGTTTAAAAAAATTGATGGACTACCTTCAATGAAGGACTATCCAAGGCTAAACGAAAGAAAATAATTTTTCTAAGTATTTTTACGTATGCGTAACAGACCAAATGGTTTCTAAAAAATGACCTTTAACTTATCTTTGTCTGCTGCTTTGTTAATGATTAAAGCACCAGCATTTTTTCCAGGAATAAATATTCGTCCTTCACATCATAGAAATCTGGATATCTCGTAATTTTATAACGGTCATTGGTTTAAAAATAGTATAGGTCTTTTGTATCACAAAATACACTTACGTTTGACTAACTTAACCGCGTTACAATTTTATTTACTAGTCGCGAACCACCATAAATTATTTGCCAGACGCTTTAAATTTGCATAGTGAGAAAATTATTGTAAAAACGAAAAAAATTTAAATTCTTAAAATAACGATTATCCAAGTGTCTCCGCTGTTTTTAATGTCTGTAAAAATAAAAAACAAATGATAAAAAAAAAGGAAAACATTTAAGTGGTTGATTTCCATTTTAACAGATTGATCACAGTTAAAGTTCTAAAATCGTTATTTTGCTTATAATCCCTCCAACGCGCGCAAAAAATTATCGCACAAATTTTTTTTTTTTTGTATTATTTATTAAATCGTAAATATCCAAATAATTATACGCTCACTATATAGATTCTACTGTGAAAAATTAAAACAAAAATACAACAACAAAAAAAAAAGTGAAAAAATTTAAATTTCCGTCGGAAAATAAATAAGATTGATATTTCTTTTATTTTTATTTAAATCTAATTGGATAAAGAAAAATAATAAGAACAACTTAACAAATTGAAAAAGTTTTCCTTTTTTCCGTTTTTCTTTTTTTTTTATTTGAGTGGCAAAGTTTTATTTTAATTTAATTTAATTTTTTTTTTATTTTTCTACAGTTGATTTTAATGTTTTATATTTCATTGGTTTTAATTAGATTTTTTATGTTTTATTTTCACTCGTTTTTGTTGCAATTTAATTTTATAGGATACAGTGTTTTCCGTTTGTGAACTGTATTTGTGTTTTTTCGTTTTTTGGGTGCGAGAAATATTGAAAAAAAAAAAATTGAATGGAAATATTTTTTGTAACTTAAATTAATCATAACTAAATTTTTTTTTTAATTATGATATTTACAGTAAATATAAAATAGCAGCGCCCGATAAACTATTTGAATAGTGCTTTCTTCAAGGCAAAACGGGAAGAGCCAGAGAAGTAGTAAACCATATAATTTAAAAAAAGATTAAGTGTTTTTTTTTCATGCGGAAACTAACTTAGCGGCAGGGGTGTCTAAAAAAAGTAAATAGAAAGACGTAACGGTTGTTACTTACAGTTTCAGAAAGTAAAGCATCTGGCCTTTCAAAATTGAATCGTCATAAATTTCCGTTTACTTGTTACAGGAAAATGGCGAGCGAAGAAGCACAGCTCTGTCGCTTTGTACATTATATATGCCAATGCGATGTACTGTTATTCTGCTTCCAATGACTATGAATGACAATCGCAGAGCCAATTTTGCAAAAAAATACAAAATTTGCAAGATTACGAACTAGTCATAGACTAGTTTTTCAAGGCAAACGCAATTCGATCGGATATATACTACGAAAATGTCCTCAGAGACCACATCACAAAACGAAAAGTTATTATATAACAAGCCCATGCATTTTATACCGGGTGGGTACACATGCGTTGCGTATGTGATAGTATACATATTAATAAAACTAAAGGAATCACCAACCTGCGAACGAGCATCTAAATTTTGATATATAGTTGAAATTACTAGGAAGTTAAGAATCGATCTTTTAAATACTGTTATACCGTTAAACTCACCAATCAAGAAGCAACTAGCTCTGCCTACCAACTTTCGAAAGTGCAGTATACCAGGCCACGTTTTTTTTTAAACGGTAAAAAGTGTAAAAATATAAGAAACAGGAGGAGGCCGTAGGCGTTTCCATTGATATCTGGAAGGTAAGTTTGTTCGAGAAGGGCGAAAAATGGCCAACTGAATTGCTGCTATTTATAAAATTTCAAGTAATACATCGAAGCCATGGAAAATAAAATTAAAGAAACGCATTTTTCGTTATAAAATCACAATTTGACGAGTATAGGCGTGAGTTGGTAACGTTGCATATACAATTCAGCCAAGGGGAGACTATACTACTCGCTGATTGTGAAGCGGTTCTTTTCGCTTCTTTCACCAAAATCTGACATCCAATATAAACTCCGACTTGCTGCTGGATACGTTAAGTAAACTGCAAACCCAAATAACGTAATGGACATGGCAGCCTCCAACCGTCGTGCTCGCATGGCTAATGACCGATAAAAAAATTTGTTAATGCATGTAACGAGGGTTTTACTAAATAAATAAGCCACTGAACCGTTATACTTGCTGTGCTTCCATGTTTAACATTCCTCATTTAATTAACGTGGCGCAGCATAATACTCATATTGTGCAAGACTTACCCCAATAAAAATGAACAGATTAGCATACCTAATTTTAAATGCTGTATTCAATTCAATCGACCGGATCAGCGTGGGGTCACTATATATCAGAAAACATAAAAATCTCACGTAAGTGAGATTTTTATGTTTTCTGATATATAGTATATATGGTTTGCCGCCATATGATTTTCATATGCGGCGGCATATGAAAATCATATGGCGGCAAACCAGCGAACTAGGAATTGATGTAAAATTGATCGGAGATATCTCCTTGGCTGAATCTTTATTGCCAAATGGACTATATCGATTTTCCGTTAATCTATACACTTCTCTAAATCATAAAATTATTGATATAATCAATTTTATTGTTATGCTGCCATATATAGTCTTATCATCTAATGCCAATAATACTATCTTTTGACTTCAATGTGGACTTCTCAAAGCCCGAAGTGCAACTTCGTATTGACTTTATAACAAGTAAATTGAATTTGGAATCAAATACTCGAAGAAACGTGGCCACAACTTAACACAGTACTACGATCGATGCGGTAAAGCAACTTCGATGTTTTTGCGATATTGCGACAAGTAAGAAACTTATTAAATTTGACGAAATATCATTTATTAACTATTCAAGCCAATGGACTATGTTATTGGCGATGAGTTAGCCTATAACTTAGTCCATTGGCTTGAATAACAAAAGTTATAGTAGGAATCAAGATAATAGTCAGGTTGTTACTTCGCTGAGGTATTTAATTTCACCACCTGTAGACATCTTTAGTCGATATTTATAAGGCAATGGGTTTTGTTTGTCATAGTTTAGTGAAGAAGGATCGTCCTAGTGAAGTAAGCTAAGCTTACCGTTTTCAGCTTTGCAATCGTTATTTCAGCTAAATTCTTTGGAAATCCATCTGGTCCCTCAATGGATTCAAATTCAAAATCTGGTCCATCACATTTACACATCTTCTTGTCGTATCATGAAGATATCAACTTCCACAACTATTTGAAAGGCGTGACCGTTCATCCTTTCTCACAGATTATAGTGCAGATATTAGTCGATGTATTATCATAATTCTAGCAGGATTTGATTTAAATCGCACAAAATTTACTTGTCGGTGGTGGAAAATGAATATGACGGCATCGGTATTACAGAAATCTGGCGACTCCTAAGAGGGGACTAGGAGAGTCTATGGTAGGAGGTGGTGATTTACTGGCTATATCCAAAGATATGCGTGCAGATGTGTAGGACCTAGATAGTAACAATTTTTAGATTTAAGGAGTTAAACTACCGTTAAAAGCAAGCTGGTATTGGAACAATACTTATCTTAATTCCATATGGATCTTCATTTGATGTCTACAATAAGTTGTATGTGATTTTTTCTAATAACTTCGTCGACTCAAATAAGATGTTGGGTGATGTTAACTTATCCAATCAGACCTCGTGATTGACTCATTCCCAGCTCGCACGGTCTTCACCAGATTTAAGGTTTTTTGGGAGTGTGTATGTAACGTCTTTTAAATCTAAACTATCAAATATTCAGATTGGTTTCGAGGATGTTTAGTTGGAACTTTCGAGTATAAATACAAATATGGATTGTGGTCCGGACAATATTCTTACTCGCGAGTTAAAAGAGTGTGCTAATGTTTCCTCCTGAACCGATAGCATAAATACCTTCAATATGAGTTTATCTACTGGGTTTTCCCTAAAGTTTGGAAATCCAGCTTCATTAAGCCTATTTTAAAGAGTAGAGTAAGAGCTGAATTGCAAATTAACGAGGAATCTCCATCCTCTCAGAAATTTTAATACGGTTTTATTAGCTTGACTAGTAAATTCCTACTTCTAGACGTCTGAATAATTCTAAATTTTGCACACATACTAGGACCCGATGACAATACTACGACTTTATATCTTTAACCTAATGTCCTGACCAGGATCATCAGGAACACAGAAGAAATCTAAGAAATTTATAATAAGTGACATTTAGGGGTATTCATTTAAATATACAGTGTGCTCTAAACTAAAATTTGCATTTTTTGTTATAACCGCTTAGTATGAATTTTGATCGTCGGTTAAATATTTGAATTTTACTGGTTTTTTTTTTTTTTTTTTTTAAATTTATTTTATTTGGCCGGAGCATTACTGCTCATATCACCAATTTTTAAAGTACATTTTACCACCTGCGCATTGCATAGCTCCATGTCACCCCCTACCACGATGACATGAAAGATGGATCAGCCCTTAAGTTCTGCACACCAATAGGAGGTCATAGTTGTGTTTATCAATATCACCGATCGTAATCTTGTGAGAAAAATTCCCTTTTGCATCCTGTTCCTGTTTAAATTCGAACTCGGTACCTCTCACTCCAAGCGGTACAGCGCTAGCCACTGAGCCACTCGCTCGGTACAAATATTATTCTTCTTTAAAAAAAAACTAAAAATTAAAGTTATGATGTGCATCTAGCTAGCTGTCAAACAAAAATAATAAAATAGAAAAAACAAAAGTGAGATACCGATAATCAATTTTTGATTCTTATCAGTTTTACTTAATTAATAAGATAAAAGTAGTAGGTTTCATTGCCATTGTAATGTTGAATTTAAAAAAAGAAAGTTTTAAATTGTGTAAAATTAATGTGCATAACTGCAAAATTAGGTCAAGACTTAAGCGTATCGGTATCATAGTCGCTTTCCATTCGAACAACCGCTAGTTTACCGCTTTGTGTTTTAGTCGTTGCTAAATTAATTACTAAAAAACTAATATTTTGAATTGGTAAGTGGTCTAAAATTGATTCACCTAGCGGTTGTGCGTACCTACTTTTAACTATTCATGACAAATAGCCAGAGCAGCTACACCTCTACGAGTAGTTAAAATTTAGCAAAGACACAAACCCCTTAGTACTTAAAAGTATTTGCGGCGGTCGACTGGAAAGCAACTTTTAGTCTTTTACTCGTGGGAATAACAATTAAAAATGAAAATTTGACACACAGAAAAAGAAGATCAAAAATAAAATTATAGTCTAAAAAAACTAAAAAACACGCTTTTGTGAACTAAAAAATTAATATTCAAAGCTGAGATTAGAGTGATGGACAAGAAATTAATTTTTATATAAAAAATCGTTGGGTGCTTATTACATTCTTGGAATATTGGCTTTCCAGTCGACTACTGCAAGTACTTATAAGCAATCAGGTGTGTGTCTTAGCTAAATTTAAAAAATTAAATAATTAAGATTAATTGATATCAACCACCCCACTCTTTTTTTATATCAAAATTAATTTTTTGTCCATCACTCTATTCTCAGCTTTGAATATTAACTTTTTAGTTCACGTTGCTACAAAAGCGTGTTTTTTTAGTTTTTTTAGACTATAATTTTTGTTTTATTAGTCCGCACGCACTTGGAATATACGTCGATAGTTTGGAATCCATTCCATAATAACTATATTCAATCCGCGTAGAGTCTATTCAAAAACGATTTTTAATGATTGCTTTAAGACGACTGCCTCTCGATGATAATATTTCCGGGTATTTCGTTCCATCGTATCTGGCTCTGAGAGAAGGCATGTTTTTGTGCAGTTTTTGTGGCTAGTATATAAAATGTTGATAGGAACCACTTTAAAATTGTTTTTAGTATTACAAATTGCAATCAGAGCCGATTTTAATGGTTAAACTATACATGTAGAATAAAATGGTAAAGTCCACACTAGTTCTAGTTTTCTTATTCGAATAACAATAACTATTAATGGTTGATTATCGACCTGTATTGATGACAAGAAATGACAACGATACAAATTTACGTTTAACAATAAAAAATTTTCACAAGTCAGATTTGTTATAATTAATCTTGTGTAAAAAAACTAATTGTTCTGGTAATTTCCCTAATCGACTGTTTAGCTATTGAACATATTAAAAACCCAAATTGTATTAATTTTAAATCGTTTATATAATATGCCAAAAAATTTAAAACAAACACGCGTAATACGCTTTTACTGACGTTTTTTCTCGGAAAATTGTAAATTAACAATTATTTAAGTACGAAAACCTCGAAGATATATTTTATTTTATTTTTAATAATGTTTTAGTAATAATTTTAAGCTTTTTGGTGTATCGCCTACACAAAAATATAGCTGTTCCTGGTATTATATTAGGTTATATTTATAATATTTTGTTGATATACTTAAATGGTATTTGAATGAAATTAATTAAATTAATTTTTTGAAATCAGTTCGAATAAAAATGTAACATTTTAACAAACATAACTAAGATCTTAAAGCTTTTGTATTTTAGTAATATAAACAATTTAGAATACACAGGTCACAATAACATCAAGGACCTTTAAAGTGATACCGTGATTAAAATTAAAAGTTTGTGAATCAGTAAAGTAGTACAGTGCTGAAACTAAAAAAGTGAGGTGCTATAGGAAGCAACTAAATAATTTATAAAAATTATATACTAATGTGGTGATCTTTTAATTAAAGTACCCGTCGAACGTTCAGACCACTTTAACGTGGATTATAGGCTAACTACCGTTTAAACCTTCTTTGTCAACAGTATTTATACCCAATGGATTATACTTCCAAATCATTCTATATACCAACGTTTAAATTTATATTATAGTAGATTATGCAACTAATGCTATTAATGGGTAATAATGTGAGAGATTGTTACCCATTAGTAACACAAGTCGGATACATTATTTTATATCATTCACGACTATAAACGCACTTTATCAAAAAATAAAAAATTGTAACTCTATAAGTATAAACGCAACTTTCTTTCTGACATTTTTCGTACATCTAAGTGACCTTTGCATTTATTGTTTAATTGGCACTAATGTAAACGAATATGTTTTTCATAAACATGCAATTGTTTGATTTATATAAAATTTTCAATCACAATAGCATCGACTATTTAATTTTGTCTTCACAATTGCGTCGACAATTAAATTCTTAATGGTATAGAGCTACCAAAAAACGCATTTATTGGTATAAAGTGCCTCTTCCATAAAGTGCCTATTACAGTTGAAAATGATATAAAAAATGTAAAGTCCCACGCCTTTAACAACGCTATTCAAATAGTAGTCCAAAAACAATAGAGCGTCACAGTTTTTAATTGTAAAATAATAACCTTTCAAATTGAGTTGCTCTCTGACGTCATGTCATATTTTTGATTTCTTAATTTTTTTTATTTAAAATCGAACAAATACAGTGACGTTAACAACCTACGTGTTGCTAAATGTGCAATGGTAGTTTTTTTTTATTTAGGGCGCATATTTAGGGCGTTTTTCCTCAGTAAATAATTGTTGTTTTTATACAGATTCCAAATTCTAGCAAGAAATAACTTCAACACATTAGAATCCTAATTGATAGTTTTATTTATTCAAATTGAAATGTGGTACGAAAGACTTAACTTTTTTTTTACAAATTGACAATTATTCTTGCAATATATTTCTTAACTAGTATGGTATAGAATTACATACCTTCTATAGGCATCTAACAACTTGTAAAAGATCTTTTTGCAAAGAATTACTCCATGTGAGTTATATAATTCAACTGAATCTCTAGGTCTAGCCCAAGATATTTAAAATATTTAAATTTCTCATTACTTGTGATAGTTTTATAAATATATAAAAATGTATAATAAATATTTACAAATATATGTATATATATATATATATATATATATATATATATATATATATATATATATATATATATATATATATATATATATATATGTATATGTATATGTATATATAAATATATATATATATATATATATATATATATATATATATATATATATATATATATATATATATATATATATATATATATATATATATATATATATATATATATATATATATATATATATATGACAGATTATTTTTTAGTAGTTTTGCGAAAAAATATATAAGCTTCCATTTTGAACCACTTGAAAACGTTTTTTCGCCCAAACCAATTTTCTCTAGAGCATTCATTTTACATAAAATAGCTCATTTTCTGGTTATTAGACTCGATTTTATGATCTAAATAATTTGCATTTTACCATCATGACGAAAGAAGTTAAGCGAAAGTAAAAGTTTAAAATTTGTGGTTTGTAATGTTCTTCGAAATTAATAATGAACAGTAAATACCCACCTGTATACACCGTAACTGGGGTAACTCATATATAAATTTAAAAAAACCGTTCAAGTATATAAAAATAAACAAGGGTACCGTATTTCAAATTTTTCAGTATTGCAAAAATAAAGTTCTCGGTATTCACCAATTATTTCATATTTGAACTTGAATTTATTGTGACCTTAGATCTAGAAAGGCTGTATGATAAAATTTTTCTAAAATTAACGATAAGCTTTACAACTCGAATTAATTATTTTAACTTTTCATTAAAGACGTATTATTTTATTTTGTTTGTGCAACACGTCTCACCATAAACCACAGTTGGGCGTGTAAATTACACAATGTAATTTACTGGGTTTTTTACATGTAAAATGTATGTAAAATGTAAACGATTATTTTATACATACTGTAGAATATAAATCAACTTTTTCATTACAATTATCGCCATCTGTTACCAAATCTCTTAATTAAAGAAAAATTGACTATATATTACAGTGTAGTGTATTTGTGTTTATTTATTGTGATATTTGTACATATGTATAAATGTAAAATAAAGTGCAACTTTCCTATGATAAGAAATATTTTGACAATGAAATCTTGACACCTGCTATCAATAACTGTAATTTGATGAACGCTTCGTTTTTCTGAGAGGAGTTAGCATATGGAATTCCTTGAATGGTAACTGCTAAGTTAAAAGAATATTTTTCCCAAATTTAATTATTAATATATTAATCAATTTATCTAGTATTAATTCTATGGTAAGATTAGTATAATGGTATTGCTGCAAACTTAGGTTA
This sequence comes from Tipula confusa, assembly GCA_963556175.1. Classification (NCBI taxonomy): domain Eukaryota; kingdom Metazoa; phylum Arthropoda; class Insecta; order Diptera; family Tipulidae; genus Tipula; species Tipula confusa. The sequence continues at coordinate 23,759,336 of OY744475.1, forward strand.
TGAAAAATTATTAATTGTAATTAAAGTAAGAAAAATTAAATTGAATTAATAAAATTCACTACAGTTCCACGCTTAAATTCGATAATCATATTCGCTACCTCTTTACTACACTGGACATCAAAGGCATAATGCATAGGCATTTTATCGAATGGATAATTTCAGGCATACATTTATTTGATGAGGGTGATACGGGTAGTGATAATTTGGTTGATTTTGTCCTGTTTGAAATTAATAAAGATTTAAATTTAAAATCCAGTCAAACGAGTATAGATTCACTTCATTCATTTCACTGCAGAGAATTATTTTATTTATGATTAAACGTCAAATTGCAATTAGTTTTCCGCTACATATCGAAAGAAATATGCACTCTTAAACATATTTTATTATAGTTTATTCAAATGTAGCTAGATGGCACTATGTGACTAGTTGTTTATTTTGTCGAATATAAGAACTAGTTTAAAACGTAAACAGATGGCATTGTAGAAGGATAGGTGATTTTTATAGTCTCAATGTAGATAACTAAAAGTTGAAAATAATTATGATTAACCATTTAAATAAAATGTTTGATTGGACTTTCAAATGCAAGTTAATCTTATAAACAAATGTTTGTATTATTTATTCAATATTTTAAATTATTTCTGGACGGATTCTCGTTTTTTAAATATAATTTACATATTTTTGTAAAATACACATTTTTTTTGTAATTTACGTTATTTACATGTAAAATGGAGAAAACCTTTTTACATGTAAAACGCCCAATCCTGAGATTAACTAATAGTTCAATTCTTGATTCTAAATGGGAAAAGATAGGAGCATAAAATTATGCTGTAGTCTATGGTAATTGATTTAAAGAAATTACATGCATTATGCTCACTGTTGGGTTGTTCTGTTCTTAGCAATTCAGCATCAGTTTCATGGAGATTAAACCAATACATGACTTAAATATCCTCAGATTAATGATTCAATAGTTACACTTTTTTCGTACTTATTATAAAGTATGAGCCCTTGTACTAATGGGCTTTGTTTAAGTTGGTTACAATTGTTTCTTGTCATTCTAAGACACTGTTACCAAACGTTTATTTACTTTTACGAAAGTAGTCGTAATTCCACACAATTCATAATATTACCAAAAGCGTTAATTCCAATTACCGTGATTTAGTCTAATTCTAAATCTTTCATTAGCAAAATTTGAGTGTCTCCTTTTAGGAAAAAAGTTTAAACGAGAGTTTCATCCCGTTTTCTGTACTTCTTTCTTTCATTTTTTCTGATAAAATTGCATTTTCCTTTTATATTTTTAAGCCATGTTATTTTATTACACTATTTTTAGCCAATATATCGACTTTTTTAATAAATACGGTCTGCCTGCACATTTTTTAAAAACAAAACCCACCCTTTTTTACATTGACAGACTTTAAACATTGTGACTTCCTTACAGTCGTGTTTGCCATAAAAACACTAACAATCAATCAATTATCACTCACACCAGTATATGTATAAACAATATTCTGCTCAACATCGCTGTCAACTGAGATTTTTGAAACATATATTTGGACATAACTCCACTAATCCTCTTGTTAGATTACTCAATATTTCTTTATACATTAAAGGCGACGTTATGACATCGAATATTATGCTATCATATGAAATTCATGCACTCGACCAATCACATCAACTAAATTTAAAAAAAACACGCCCCTACGAGTTAAAATATTTTCAACTTTTTGAGAAAAAATTCGCAGACGGCCAACTTAATCATACAAAAAACCTCGTGTGTTTGATTTTTATACAAATGTTCTTTGTGAGTATTTTTTAATAGATGTATTGCTTTGGGAATGAAAGATTTAGTGGATTTAGCGAATTTCTATTTTCCCAAAACAACAGCTAAACCCACTTTTGATTTAACATAAATCTCCTTTAGATTATAGATTGTATCGCATTATAGATTGTATATATAGCTAATGTCTCTTTCACCATGATCGACTCTCTCTCTCTCTCTCTCTCTCTCTCTTATAATCGAAATGTTTAAACTTTCGATACTGTTCAAATCGTATTAAAAGTCTTGCATTCTAGACTTCATAGAATTTGCTTTTAAAGTAACATTTTAAATTCTTCCATTTTCCCATTTTTGCGGTCTTTGAAAATATAAGCCCCAATTCGTCTTTTAGTGATTCACTTACAGTGATCTAGTTAAAAAATTGAATTTAAAACTGGTGACACTATATTTCTTTTAGGAAGCTCCATATCAGCTCTGTTTTTCTATTTTACCTCTGATATATTCCATACAAGTCGAACAAGGTTATCATTTCTAGTAAACCACGAAGGGTTCATAAAACTAGGTCCAGTGTCAAAACACTATTTTGTAGGGTTGCGGATGGTTGCCCTGCCAATATTTTCATTAGTTTTGAGTATTCACTTTTCCATTTGACCAGGTAGATTATTCATCATTGATGTAAGACTTAAGTAATTAAAAACAAATCAACAACATTACAGGCCATTTTTCAAGACCTTTCAAAAGATATATTTACAATATTGGTGATCGTTGTAGGTGGTAAGTTCTACGAACATCATCATCTCTGCAGCTCTCTCACTTCAAAGTTATATTCTTTGGTGAACAAGATTACTTTATCAATCCGGTTTTTTTAGTTTTCTAATTTGTTACCATGCCACTTATTTTTATTAAAATTAGAGAATGGTCTGATAATAGTTCTTCTTCATTTCAGAATGCTAACTAATTTCCCGAGATACCCATGAAGCTCACATTTTAATGTTCTGCATACCTCAAATTACTCGCTTCCTTTGGAAGTAGTTCTGTTTTATCCCCAGAATATGTTTTTTGTTTAATAATCAATAATTCGCCCATAGATTCTAGACTTTTGCACTGCGCAGCCAGATGTAAATTATTAGCTTTTAGGTTCTGAAGTATTTCTTGCAGGACTTGGTTTTTCTGACTCGGTGCTGTCTTAATATTTTCTTTCTGCTTGGTCATTTGTGCATATGTTGTGCCTCCTCTTACTTTGGCGCTATTTAGAGGAATTTATTTTGGGTAGGATTAAATCGTAGATTGCGAAAACAACACCAAGACTGCCGAGGTCATCTCCGCTGTAAAGAAATGTATACCTTTGGAATACATGGTCTCTACTTTTCCCCATCCAGTTACTTGAAAAGCAACGAGTTTCAAGCGATAATCTTTAATGGCTGACATATAGTGCAATAAAATGTGTTTTGTTTTCATAGCACTGCACGTTCTACGTACCAATGCTAAACCACGTGTCCGTTAACATAAGCAATTAAATTTTGGTAGTATCCATATTTCTTTTTGTTGATTTTTTTACGGATGCAGGTAGTCAGCAAAGCGATCCAATCTTTGATTAGTTGCCTTCCACGACAAGCCAAGGTTGCTGTGACGGAATTCTATGAATAGCATGGTTGCTTAAAAGTCTTTTACGAGGCATGGGAGTGCCTCCCAACCATTGGCACCGACATTGAAATAATATATGTAGTTAATTTTAATTGACAAAAGCTTCATATCAAGTTTTGTTTTCATGCTTAGTGGTTGGACTCGAATAATTCTGGAATATAAAAATATGATATTTACAAATAAAAGTGATACATTTATTTTTAATTTTAAATATGAGAGATTAATTTAAAAGATCGAATTAATATTTTACTCGGTCGATAGTTAGTTCTTTAAAATTTAAAAGCTTCAGTATTAAGTTTTACAAAGGTTTCGCGGTATATATACTACGAACTATGGTATAATATTGCAAAGAGTTTTATAAACTTGGATATTTTTTTAAGTGGTTGTGAAATATGAAAAATGTGCAGTAAAACTTTTGATAAAAAATAAACTATATACACAGTTTAACAAACACAACTCTACTCCTGCATAGTAAACTTTTAATAAACTTTTATAATATATTTATCGTAATTTAAGATTATTCGTTATATTTTTTTTTCATCCACTTAACATCCATTAAAATTGTGGTCGAATATATAAATTTAATGTAAAAGCTTTATTACATATACAGTATAAAGCTAAGTCTTCTTCCTATGTGTGTGTATACAAACTACATTTTATCACCGAAGACAGTCGTTTTCTATTCCCAACTCATTATTTGTTGACAAAAAAAAAAACTTAAATTGACACACAAAAGTACTGGTCTGGGATTTTATTTTTATATATAAATACATTTTAACCCTTTTATATTTTATTTAAAATTGAAGCTTTAAAAAATTTAAATTACTCGTAAATTTTGCAAGTGAAAGCATACCGATAAAAAAAAAATTTAAGGTGCGTTCAGTATCATTTTTTTTTTATTAGAGACAAAACCTTTTGGGATTCATTTTTAAATTATAGACATTATACGAAGTTCCAATTTATTTCTTTTACAAAACCGTAATCATGGTCTTTTACCACGAAAGGTCATGGTTTTGTATATAACTTTGTAAAAGTTAATAAACTTTAGTTCTATACACAGATTTATGTATGGTAATATTTATGTTCTAAATTATCTTCGACATGATTTTTGCTCATAATTAAGCAATCTTTATATAGATTTAATCTTAATTATGATAAAAAAAAAGTTATATCGATATCGAAACGAAAAACCATTATAAAAGTACATTGGCTTGAAGCAAAATCTAATTAAATGTCTTCTACTTACATACCATTCTAATATAATATAATAAAAATCAATATCCTTTTTTTTATTAAAAAGATCCTATCTTCTGCTTTATATGGTATACAATACACATACTGCACATCATTATGAAAAGAACTTTGTTCTAGTTTTTGACATAATATTACATATTTACATATTTTCATTACTAACACGTAATCAAATTAATTTGTATGTTAATAAAATTTAGCATATGCATCCTTTTATAACATAAATACATATAAATATATTTTTACATAAATGAAGTCTATGGACCAATTTATCTTAAAGGCACTGATATATATATATATATATATATATATATATATATATATATATATATATATATATATATATATATATATATATATAAGGATAACGGTATATTAGTAACATCACACAGATTGTACAATACGGTTCATTCTTCTGCTAGAACAATCATTATACGGGCGTTTGGATTACTTAACTGTTGGTTCCGGCCACCAACTGGATTAACCATTAAATGGCTGGATTATATCCAACTAGTAATTATGGCCACGTGCATATTACATAATGATACATGCAAAACAGTTATAATCTCAGTGTGGATGAACTAATAATTTCACACGACGACGAAAGATCTGACCTGAATAGGCGATACTAACGCTTACTTAATTTATGTACTTAATGAAATTAATGTACGTAATTCACTATTTAGAGATTAATACCTATAAAAACTTGATCAAGAAATTTTCTGGAACAGATCCTATAATTTATCAGCTCTCTTCATTTTCTCTTCGTGTCTTTAGTTTATATATGCTGTTATTTTTCTACTCTTCCTTTGAAGCGTAGAGGGAGGATAAATGTTGGGTGTTACCTCGACCAAATCGAACAATATTAAAATACTCAAAATTATTTGCAGTAACGACTAATGAGTTAATAATTCTAACGCCAGGTTCATCACTGGAGTGGGAAGAAAAAGAAAATTTAAGACCCTTTCATTTTTCTGATCTCCAAAAAACGTTGGTATAGCAAAATTTCAATTTTCTTAAATTTATAAAATAATTTAAAATATAGTTAAAAAAAAAAATATTTAATAAAAAAATTTTTTTTAAAAAGCACAATTTTATTTATGCGTAGAAAGTGCACCAAAAAGCAGAAAATAATTTGTTCCTTGCACCTAGAATATGATTCAAAATTTTTACGACTAAAAATAAAAGCGTGGTGCGCTTTTAAAAAAGTTTTTTTATTAAATATTTTTATTTTCTACTTTTTAGTCTTGTCAAATATTTATATCGATTTTTCGACTATGGATCATGTTGCAAAAAGATAGATCACAAGTCTATCAGTAGACCTTTTAGAGTCGATCCGAGAGCACTATGTCGTATTATTTCAAAATATTGTATGGTCCAGTTATTTTATGGTCAGGTTATTATGTAGTCATATTATATGGTCAAATGGTATGATGGTCACGTTGCTATATATAGTCACATTAGTTTTTTAGTCGCGCGTAATGGATCTTAGCCTTTCCATTTCCATCACAAGCGCTACGTATGCTTGTCCTTCTGCAAACAGATCTGATCCGAGATCGATTACTGCTTAGTTTACTGTACATCCCTGCATCTTGTGTACAATAGATGCCCATGAGAAACAATATATTCCATAACTGTAGTAGTCAGGGAATTGTTTCGATAATGGCTTAATTTTATAAACACCATCTCTACCAAAGTCAATACGGACTGATGGTATGTCGTAATTATGCAGTTGCCCTCTATGGAACAGAGGCCATATTATCTCAGTTATTGAACCTATTACACCATTCACTAAGCTCTTTGCTACATTGATATTTGATCTCAGCATTACTTTTGCTCCTACAAATATTTCCAGTTCTTTCGTTAGTTCAGCTGTTTTGTCTATGTCCTTTGGTACAGCTCTATCCATGTTGACATTTGCTTCGTCTCTTGACGCATCTACCAGCGAATTCTGAGCTCTTATAGTGAACATCTCTTTAACTTGCTTCTGAAGTAGTTCAGCACTGCTTTATTACTGAATGCACCACTGAAGTCATTTCCAACTTTGACAATTAGTACACCCATATGGTGAGGCTGTAATTCGCTAATTCTCAATGCGTTCAAGATGTCTACTAATGTGGTGTCTCCTTCTTGTCGCATATTATGTGTCAACTCTACTAACCTAAATAACCTCCATTGATGTATGGCTGGTTGCATTATAGCAGGCTGCTCGAATACTTGATGTGCTCGTATTGGAGGCAATTGCATAAGATCACCGAAGAGTAGTACTTTTATACCACCGAATAGTTCGTCATTATTCTTGAGTTGCTTTAGGCGTGAATCGATCGTACATAGTAGTTCGTATGCGACCATATATATTTCGTCTATGAACAGAAACTCTATATCTTTAGTTAGGATTGGCATTTTAATTAGGTGGTAGAATCACAGCTCTTACAATATTCGTTAACACCATGGCTGCACATTGAACACAAAGATAACCTGTACTGAATATCGATGAAGCCTGATGCCATGAAACTCGCACGTTTTTTGATAAGCTTCCGATCTCGTTATATGCACTGGTACCTAGATTCTCAGTTGTCTTCGGTTCTACTTGCTGCACACAAACTATGTCTCTCTGGTTTATTTGCGCATTATGGTCAATAGTTACATCGCTATACAGTGGATTGTTATCGAATAACCACCGTAATGCATTATAAATTCTAAGCCGAGATACCGTATATTCTCGCGTTATGTTAAGGTTTTCTAGATGCGTTGTGACTACCATCATCTGTGTATTGCTTGTTGATCTCGATGTAGTATGCCTTCGATGGCCACGTCATTTTCTTGATGGTTATATGAGTCTTTCATATGTGACATACTCGTAGTGGTGATCGTCTCACTTCATCAGGCAAATATTTCATAGTTTGTGCACTTGGATTACAGGACACTATTTGATTTGGATATCATCTTTTGGTGCATACTTCATATATCTTATGGCAAAAGGTGTTGATTGCTGCTTCGAATGTTTGCATATCAAAACGCATACGCTCTCGCAATTGTGAGAGATTCTGTCTGACCCGTGCTATTCGTGCTTGATGTTGTTTAGGTATCTCACCAGTTTTTGCTTCTCTTAGACTTCTTAGTCTCTGTTCATGTTGCTCAGGTGTATCTGCAGCTCTCACATCTCGTATACTTCTCAGTCTTTGTTCATGCAGCTCTTATTTTTGAGTTGCGTACTCGGAGTGAATTTAGTCGTATTTGTCGATGCTCACGTGTCTCTGAAGTTATATCTTCTCTCAATACTTGTAGTCTTTGTTCATGCTGAACAGGTGTTTCAGCAGCTCTAGCTTGCAAATGACGTTTACGATCAATCTCTAACCGTGCTGTTTGTTATTCAGCCGATTTATTTTGTCTTTGCTTTCTTTGCTTGTCTAATCTAGCACGCTTAGATACGTCATCTTCCATAGCACGATTTTCCTTGTACATTTGTCTAGCTTTTTTCAGTTTGTTCCGTTGTGTAGCAGTTTCCGTCGTCGTTGCTTTCTTGGTTGGTTTTAAAGGTTTTGGAGAATACGAGTATGACGGCAAATAATGGTCCAATCTCCCAGAGGCACCATAGGACAAGGCACTTATACAACATGGGGTGCCAGTTGCCAGATAGCGGCATGCCATCTTTTTCGTCCATATTTGTACCATTCAGCCCTCATCGCGGAAAACAACATATATTGGCTTAGGTGGCTGTACGTTACCGATGTTGGAAAGTTAGTAATCACTGGAGTTACATTTTACTTTGGCTAATTTCGGTTATAATAAATGTAAAGCAAATCGACTTATCCCGAGCCATTTATAAAATGGCAAATTATAAACTTATTATTTCGTTTTCTTTTCAAATATGGTTCGATCACCTTTGACATCTGATTCAATTGCTCACCGCACTTCACACGTTCTTATTTTACTTTCATCACCACATACACATATTATAAATTTTCGGTTTTAGTTTTTTAGTTTTTAACATTTTAGAAAATAAATTGAAAATTTTAAAACTCACTCTTTGACAATGTTATGAAAAGTTTGTTTATTTATTTTTTGGATAGTTGCTGGGGTTGATAAATTTGGAATTGTTGCTAGGGCCACGGTTTAAATGAGCGAATGTTGCTGTTTATTTCAATTTATTCGGTCCATATAAAAGAAAATATTGTTAATTATAATTAATTTAAGCATTTTTATGATCTAAAAGTATTAAAAGAGTGCATTGTCATCGGAAATGTATATGTTTAAAAAAGTTTCAGGTCAATTGGACTTGTAGAAGTAGTTGAAAAATTTATTACAAAATTTGACGCAGACAACAGACAACTACAAACAGTGTGAGTTAAATAAAAGTGTGTAATATAGTAAGCTTTCTTTACTATTTTGTATTATAAAATTTCAAGTCAGTAATATTGAACAAATGTTTCAAATAAATCCATAAAAAAAAGTGCAAAGATATATTATTACTATCATAACTTGTAATTCTAATTTGCAATTCAGTAAACGAAGAATCGGACATTTTGGACGATAAACTTTGCTTTACCCTCCGGATTTAATTGTTTGATATCTACATATCATGTATAGAATACATTTATCCATATTAAACAATAAAGGATTATTCCAAATAATCAACAATAGCGTAAGTAAATATTGATGGAAAAAAAGAAAACCTTTTGTTTTCAAGTAAAAATCTAAAATATCTATGAAAGCTTTCATTTCTACAGAAATTTGTTTGTGTTACTGGTACATAGTAATTACAATAGCTTAGATTTTCATAGAAACTAGAAAAATGAAAAATAACTATGATATTATCATGCAATTTTTCATCTGGTTTTAGTAAAATAAGAACCTACCGTTCTACGAATTAATTCGAATCTATAAATTTTGATTAAAAATTTATATTTATAATATTAATTTACAACACTGACACAACACTAGACAATTTCTCAAAACTAATGAAAAATATTAGATTTTTTTTTTTTTTTTTTTTTTTGTTTTTCAAACATTAAACAAAGGAGTCAATAATCATGGCTTACTGTTTTACTGATCAAAATAAAATTATTTCAATATTACCTCTGCAATATATTTTAATTATATTGAGAATAAACGGTAAACAACGGTAGGCATGGCACTCAGTTCAGCGATGGAAAATTAATTTTATCTAGAAAAATCGAGACAAGAGCACAAAAAGTCTTTGGTAACAAAATGTAAAAACCATACATTTTTGTGCAACTTAGTGAATTTGGCATGTATCCATTAGAACATTTCAGTAAAGCAACTTACACTTGCATTTACACTTACATACATAGTTAAAAATCATTAATTTTAAACCTTATTGATTCGAATAACATGGTAGTTTCTTTATTCCTAATACCTTTTTTCCCTTTTTTACTTTCCTCGTAAAATAAATTTAATCTAGTAGACTTGTTCCTGTTTGACATAACCTCCATCATCTGGTTTACGACACCATTTATCTGGTTTAAATTGAAGATAGATGCTCGTACCAGAGCGAGCTTTTAGGATTTTTTTTTTTGTGTATTTTTATTTTACAACAACTCACAAAAGTTTCATCAAAATCGGATGAATGGTCTAGAAACGCAAAGAAGAACAAACTACAAAATTTAGTCTTTTATATATTAGGAGATTAAAAAAACGACCTCAAATTGTTCTCAAATATATTCAAGCTTTAATAATTAATTTAAAATTTTAGCTTAATTACGTAATATGCGAATATAAATATTTTGTTGCAAAGCTCTAGTTAGATAACAGGAGCTGTAGTTAGTTCAATTAAAAATAAAAGAAATGACATTTACAAATCTTTTAGACGGATAAATTTCTATTCTTCTATATTTTGGTATGGAAAATTTATTAATTCGTCATAGAAAAAAAATAAAACAATTACTATTCGATAGAAGATTTTGCTATACATAAATGTATTAAATCCGTGCTTCTATTTTATTTTGAAAATGTTCGGTTGATATTTCTAGATATTTCTTAGAAATATCATATAAACGATCTTCTCAAATTAAATCCATTCCTAATTCTATTGTACTATATACGTTAATACCATAGATAAACATAATAGATTTCTCACTTGATATAATCGTAATTTTTGAATTCATTTTTATTTTTTGTTTATTTTACACATATACAAATGTTTTTAAATTGTATTTTGTTTTCTTTTTTTATTTTATGCTATCAAATAATGTAAAATCACAAATACAACTGGAAATATCAGAAGTTTGATTTTTTTATTTTAACAGCGCAAATGAGAAATCTATTATTTTTATCTATGATAATACTTTACTAGTCAAATAAAGTCAAAATAAGGTTTTATGGCTTTATTTTTCCGTGTACTAGGGGTATTTAAGTGATGAATGAAACTTTATAACTGTAATATTTTCTCGGCCAGTGTTTTATGTATTTCGCCCAATGTATTTCTTCCATATCGCAATGATACAATTTTTTTTTAGTCGAGCCATATTAACATCTGTGGTAAATAAAAATAATTGTATATTACATTATTTAAACTTTAAAATAAAAGCCACTTCATATTATCAGGGAGTTTTTTAAAATAACGGATTTTTATTTATTAATTAAAATGTTATTATATGCCCGATTTATAATTATTAATTTAATTTTTAAAAGTTAATTCGATACATTGTATAATTTGTATTCAGGATTAACCCATTTGCAAAATTTACTGTACAAATTTTATATGTTACGACTTTTGTTAAAAAAAAAACAATTAAATAAAATTTAAATAAGCTTCATTAATTTTTTACATTTAAAGTGATTACAATTTTTATGAATTATTTTATTTGAATTTTCGTTTTGGTTGGTATTAATTAGAGTAGCTCATATTTTATAAGAATAGACCGCATATAAATAATTCACTTCTAAGTAGGTTTCAAAACAATTGGATTTTTAGACATTTTTGGATATATAAAATGTTTAAACCACAATATGAAATTGATATTAAGGGTTCGTCCGAATTCCGTTGTAATTATTTCAGATATAGTAATTATGAATGCATGCAATCAAATTTCTACAGCATGATAAGTTTTCTTTATTTTAAACCAAATTGGCGGATGCAGTGAATGCACAATGTTATACAAGAAATTATTGTTCTGGTCCGTCGTAGTTTACGACCTATATATAATAATATTATAAATCAATAATGTGTTATTATACGTTATAGTCGTGGAATTATATAGTTTTCAGCAAAATTATCATATATGAGTTGCCGTTGCACTATATATATATATATATATATATATATATATATATATATATATATATATATATATATATATATATATATATATATATATATATATATATATATATATATTTATATATATATATAAATATATATATATATATATATATATATATATATATATATATATATATATATATATATATATAAATATATATAAATATATATAAATATATATATAAATATATATATATATATAAATATATATATATATATATATATATATATATATATATATATATATATATATATATATATATATATATATATATATATATATATATATATGACTGCCATTTCAATATGTATAGTATTGATGAGGAATTAAAATATCTATAGACAAAGGCAGAGTAAAGTTGCGCATTCTATCATCAAGTACTTCAGCATGTTTTTAGAATTCGGACAGCAAATGAACTTATGAAAAATATAGAAGAGAAAAAGATTTTTCTACTGTCATATTTACTACACTATCACGGATTTTGGACGACCCCTTTGAATAAAACAAAAAAACTTTGTTTAACAATTAAAATTTTTCACGCATTTTAACTTCCGAGATCAATACCCAACATAAAATACATTTTCCCCTGCTTTGAACATATTTGTTATATCAATATCAAAATTTTGGACAGACAGTTTAATTTTAATTATTTGGACAGAAAACTTAAACCAATTTAAATTAAAATGGGATATCATAATAAGGACTAAATACTCTTTAAAACTGCATAATTATTTTTAATATCTATTCGTAGTCATAAAAATGGTATCGTAATGTTTTACAAACATTTAAAATATGTAGACTTTATATATAGCTAAAAAAATTAAAACTCATATAAGTATGGATACGGTTTATTTGAATTTTTGGTTTGATAATAAGTTATTAAAATCAGCTTAGTTAAAATTTAACTTATATGTAAAGTTTTAAAAGTTTGTATATCTAAACTTGTCTAGTCCTAATTATTCGAATAAAGCAACTATTGAATTCACTCGTTCGTAAAGACTGTGGTATCACTAAAAACATCTGAAAAATAAACACGACTGAACCTGAAGATTATAAAGCTCTCACTATACTAAATTAACAACCTAAGGATTAGAATGGTACACGTATGAGGGTAAATCATTACTATATCACAGTAAAGGCAAGATGGCTCTACCAATTATTTTGCTTAAAAGAAGACATTATGAAATATAAGTAAAGGACATACAATTAAAGATTCATTTAAATCATCAAAACAGAGAAAAAGCCAAATCTGACGGGAACACTGAAATTATTATTAAATGAACTTCTGTTTTTCATGTTAACCTTCGACAATTAAAAAAAATATAGAAAAATATATAATATAAAGGCAATCTGAAAAGTAAAATTGAGCCGTTAATAAAAGCTACACTGTACTAATACCACAGTTAAAGAAGTATCAATAATTTACCATACATACAAATACGGTAATCGTGAACCTGGATGTGTCAAACAAACGTACACGTAAATTGCTGATGATCAAAAATATCTACTGGTGACCACGGTAACAACGAATAAAGCCCTTATTCTCTTAGTCCTATCACTTCAAGTGATAATCGGTATTCCCTTAGTCGATCGAAGTGACGTTTTTATAAAATATAAAATTTCCAATTAGTATTCGTCTACTTTATTTGTATTTTAGGGCTTTCACTTCAAATCATCAAGTGACGTTTTTCGTCATTACATTCGACGATCAACTTTTCATACGACTTTAGGTTCAATCTCAATGGCACCGCACCGCTCTGTTTTATTAAAAGGTCATAATAAACAAATGAATAGTCCATATAATTTATATGAGAAAACGCAAAGCAATCACAACAAAATGCGCGGCGCGGTGCGGACGGAAAAGAATGAACTTTTTACTTTTTCGGGCACCATAACCTTAATATTCATTTGACAACCAAATAAATTATTTATTTTTGTTTTCGCTTCAAGCAAAATACGTTAACACTAAAATTAATTCGATAAAAATAAAACATCAACACTTAAGTGACAATTTTCGCTTCAATCGACTAAGAGAATAACAAAATTTGATTGTCGCCTCAAGTTTGCCTCAAATGACAGGTGACACGAATAAGGGAATAGGAGTTTAAATGAAAGAAGCTACTGGCAACCGCTAAAAAGTAAATCCCACTCAGGCGATGCGCCAATATTCTAGCCCCTACTTGCTTGTACTCGATGATAATCAAAATGAGAAACACCGTCCTCAGACTGCTCTGCCCAAAGCCTTTACGTATTCTTTGTTATCAATTTTGATATTTGTTTTTCGACTCTCCGTAGGAATTTACTCCAATAAAAGTACGTTGTTTGAAGACCACTTGCGAAGATAAAACCCTCAATTCGGCTTTTAAGACGTCCTTTGCGTTTAAGCCGTAATGCTTCTGAAAGCATGTCATCAACGTAAAAATCCTCCCAAATATGAATTTGATAGAAAATGTGCTTCACTTTTGTTAGTGAGCTGATGAAGGCATCGAATAAAAAGGAATGAGATGGCCGCCGTTCCATAAGTAAAAGTTTTTGAACCAAATACATCGATCGATTCAGTTGGACCAGATTTCCATCAATTACATTGCAGGTAGGGCTGTACCTCAACTAATTTGACGACATTCATAATTGAATTTAACGACCTACCCGAGGTCGTCTTACTAAAAGCGTCAAAGACAACGCGTAACTAATGCCCCTATTATGGTTCTCACCTCACCTCACCATACCACAAAAATGTGAGGTGAAGTGATCACATTAATATTTTGGTATTATCGTTCTCGCGGTGAGGTGAGATGAGGTGAACAAAGTGTCAAATCTGTTCACCTACAATATCTTGGTGATTGGTTTAAAAATAAAATAAATTGAAGGCAAAAGCGGGTAAATTTTTTTATTTATATTTAGTTATGTATGTATATTTATATATATATATATATATATATATATATATATATATATATATATATATATATATATATATATATATATATATATATATATAAATATATAAATATATGTATATATATATATATATATATATATATATATATATATATATATATAATTTATATATATATAAATATGTATATATATATATATATATATATATATATATATATATATATATATATAAATATATATATATATAAATATATATATATATATATATATATATATATATATATATATATATATATATATATATATATATATATATGTAAATATATATATATATATATATATATATATATATATATATATATATATATATATATTATTTAATTTTTATCACCGAAAAACTATTTGTAAACAAACAAATTCTCAACATGAAATGTCAAACATTTTAAAATTTACTTGTTTCAACATAAAAAAAAAAAAATACGCACAGCGCCGCACACAACTGCTCACCAAAAATTAGGTGAGAATCATAATACCAAATTATGAGTTAGGTGAAACTTTTAGGTGAGGTGAGGTGAAGTGAACTGTACGGTGAGGTGAGAACCATAATAGGGGTATTAATTGACGTGCTATCGGGCCTTAATAACAAAGTGATGGAGCACACAGTATTTATATTTGTGCTTTTCGTTTTCGTTGACTTTTTGTATGTGCCCTAACAATTTATACTCCTTCATAAATTTTCGATATTGCTGCCATACATTGAAATTGCGTGCCAATTTTTTTTCTAAATTTAAAAATCAAATTCTAGCGATCCAATAGCCATCTGCTATTTTATTTACGTCCTCCTTTAATGGCACTAGCAACGTCGCAAAAATGCAAAAATAGAGCCCCACACATAACATCATTTTTGACTATCCTCGTTGCTCACGGTAGCGCTTAAGCTAGTATTGTGTTGATTTTGGCATGCGCATCTTTAATTGACAATCTGTATTCGCTCTCAGTTGTTGTTATGTTTTTCCACATCTGTATATCTATATTCTCTATCTATTTTCTCCCTCGAAAAATTAGAAAAACAAACGCTTAATGCACGAAATGATGATGATGTAAATAAAGGAGTTTAAATTTTTTATTGTTGCCACTTAATACTCGTACTTATTGACAGCTCAAACGATACTAAAGTTTAAAGCTAAGGTCCGACGATTTGTGTATACATAAATATTTGTGGCATACACAAATGATATGTGTATGACTTATGTATTGCTCACACAAATGAAATTTGTGTATATACACAAATGACACACAAATGAATTTATGACTATTTGTGTACCATTTGTGTATGTCACATAATTTGTAGATTCATGAAGTTAGTGCTTACACAAATTTCGTTCACATACACAAATGGTTTTGATAGTTTCATTTGTTCAGTTGAATATTCAATATCGTGTAGTTCGCACGCTTTGATCTAATTTAAATTTTGGTGAGGAATTATTTGTCATGAGTACATAGCCAAATGAGTACCGTCGAAGATAATTTATTTGATGAATTGGTGGGCGAATCGTTGCTAAACGATACTAACAATTTCGTTCCGATCGCCAAACTAACAGTGAAAAGATGAAGCTATGTAAAAAAGGTTGAGCATGATTGGTCTCATGACGATATCATGCAATTGATTTGATTGTGGTGGTCGAAGAACGGCGAGTGTTGTGGGATTTCAGCCTGCCAGAATATAAACTACCAAAACAAGCGTCTGAAAGGAGGTAGCAGATATTATTGGCAACACCACAGTGGATGACGCCAAAGCCAATTGGATGAATCTGCGCATTTCTTTTAAAAATAACAAAATAACAGCGGAATCGGTCATCGTCCAATGTCGCTATTTGAAATCGATGATGTTTTTGGAGGCGAATGACGTCCAGCAGTCAACTTAATCGACTTCATCATTTACATTGGTAGTAATTGCACTGCAATAGTTTAATTTTTGTATTGTGATTTTGTTTGTAATTTGATTGTGTATTGTTCAGGCTTCCGGTGATACCGATGCGTCGGTTCTGAAAGAAATTTCAGAGGCACTTCCACCGCACTGAATTCACTCAGAGAACACGACGACAGATTCAGTGTTTTCGGTAATTATATTGCTAGCGAATTGCGATCCGTTCCGCCTGACCGAGGACCATTCGTGCAATATAGATTAAATAATGAACTTCTGAGATTGTTGGAAGCAGAAGAAATGCCAGCGACACTGCTGATTTATCAATCGGCTGTTCAAAATGTCGATGAAAATGGTCGTTATATCAACACATCCACTATCGTTGTTTCGCCGATAATCGAGGAAAACTAAACACAATTGTCACCAGGACACTCGCCGACGAAACAAATTTTAAATTCTTTCTTTTTTTTTTTCTTAAAATAAACAAAAACAAACACAAATTCAAATGAAAGAATTTTATTGCAGAAAAGAAAAAAAATCCTTCGTGGTAAATATTCAAATGTTTTTGTATTGCCACTCCACTTCACCCTCCTCGACAAAGTAGTCGATGAACTCTTTGTGCAACTTTTTCTCGTCGACTGTGGCCTCTGTTCGTGTAGCAATCGACTGCAGTGGATGTAGCGTTGCGTCAATTGTATTGCCTCGCATTCAGCCTGAACGAGGGTGCCATTGCTATTGTACCTGTCGAATGAGTGAGCTGGTGCGTACGTGGCTTTATTTGCGGTTAACAAGTAATTGTGAAGCACGTAGCACGTGAGCACCACTTTCTTCGTTTTTTCTGCGTTCAAATTGATTGGCTTCAGCAGAACGCAAAAAAGTGCCGACATGATGCCAAAGACGTTTTCGATTATTCAACGAGCACGGCTAAGGTGGGAATTAAAGACACGCTGCACCATTGTGAGATCACGTTGGCTGTACGGCTTTTAGAGGTTCGGACGAAGAGCAAATGCATCGTCTGTGACGAGAACATATGGAACAGGTGTTTCACGACCGGGCAGTGCTTTTGGTGGCAGCAAATAAAGCTGATGGCTATCTATCGCTTGTGCAAAAGTGCAGCGATTGAACATGCCGCCATCAGAAAATCGACCAATGTTATGGCCAATGTTGACGTAAAGCAATTTATAATTGGCGTCCGCAATACCCATTAATATGATGTTATGCGTGCCTTTATAATTATAAAAGAGGCTACCCGCATTTAAAGGCGCTACCATTATGACTTGCTTTCTGTCGACAGCACCGATGCAGTTGAAGAATTGTCATAACTTGTTGAATTGCGATTGGCTTCCCGCCTGACAAAAAGTAATAAGTAAAATAGTGTCATGAATTTAAATAATGAAATCCTGGTGTAATAACACTCGCCTTCAGATAGTCGTCTACAAGAAATTTGTATATCTCATCCAATACTTCCGGAATAATGATGGAGATGGTATTGTGCGGAATACGGAAAAGGTACTGAAGTGAGGAGAAATTGTCACCAGAGGCCAGGAAGCGCAGTTTCACGGACAGACGCACCGATGCCGGAATGCTGTGGCGAATAATTGTGTCGGTTTTCTGGATGTAAGGCGTTATTAAAGCAAGCAAATGATCGAATTGTGTGGCCGACATTCGGACGAAATTACGATACAATTGTGGCTCTTCGGGACGCAATCCAATAAGCAATTTTGGACAATACCCCTCCGTCTCATGGTGGCCAAGCCATTGCTTTCTCCAACAAGTACGGCACTTACGTGGCAATTCAACTACGTTTTGATAGATTTCGTTTTAACCGTCACTATTATATTTTCACAGTGAAACGAGTGGAAGGAATGGGGAAAATGTGTATTTATTTAAATAATTTCGATGAATATTAAACATAAGTGAACCCGAGATCGAATAAAAACTAAATTGACATAATACACAAATATGCACACAAATTTAATTTGTGTAGATATACACAAAACGTCTGAACCACAAATCTGCATACACAAATTGATTTGTGTATGCCATATTTATGTATGAGCCTACACGAATGAAATTTGTGTATTTTTGACCAAAATACACAAGCCGTCTGAACCACCATCATTTGTGGCATGCGCAAATAGCATTTGTACACAAATTTGTGGATATTTTGTGTATGCTATATACAAATGAAATTTGTGTATAACACAAATCGTCTGACCTAAGCTTAACACAAACCAAAAACAAAAAAAAAAAGAAATATATATCAAAGATAGCGCTGACGCTGCTATGTGCCTTTTTTTGTTTTTGTTTTTTGATTTCCTTTTTTTACAATCTATCTGCTTAAGAGACATTCATATTCGATTTTTTATATCGTTTGACACGAACGATGTGGAGCATCGACTATGATTCTTAGAAGTTTAGATTGGAACCGCTGAAGAATGTCCAAATGTCCAAGTTGCTGGGCGTTCCCCACAGATGTATACCACAGATGTATATTTATTAAATGATGGAATATTTGAATCCGTTTTTTAATGACGACAGTTGAATTTGTCAGATTTTAATGTAACAGTAAAAATAAAAAAATAAAAAAATTTATACTTATCATACAATTTTGGAAGATGTGATCAAGAAAATGTTTAAGTTTGTTTTTTAATTCATTCAGTTATTAATCACCTTTTTAACATTGTTTGAATTTAGGTTCAAATAAATTTGAAAATATTCATGAAAATATATGGTATTTTGTATATTTTTATGACCACCTTTACCTTTTCAGTTCAGTATTTCTAAAAATGTTAACTGTTTCAACGTTAGACTTTACTTTGAAAATTGTTTGAATTTTTGTTAAGTAAAACCATCAGACTTAGAAATTGTATTTGCTAATGGTATCCCCTAAAGAAATAAAATTGTTGTATGACAGCATTTCTCAAGACTGCCGAAGCAGCGAACGCAAATATACCATACATACACTCTACAACAAGTGAAAGAAGGATAACCGAAAAAAATATAGCATACCACTAATAAAGAAGTCAACTGGATAAGTCCTAGATACTGATAACTAACAACTAAGTAGAAAGATACAAATCAAGGATAGTTGCAAATATAGTGAAGAAAATGACAAGCTTTTTGAATATTAGGGAATGGCGAGCTCATAGTCCAGATATAATTTGATATTTGATACACGATGAAAACGGGAATTTTGATATTTTATACGGAAAAATTAATAGGTGGGTTAACCATATAATTTGGACATAACTATTTTTAGTTTACTGCTCAGTCAAAATCAATAGAAACCAAGTTCTAATAACAAAGGTTGATTATTAGTTTACTTATGTAATGAATACATGAAATTGAAAATCTTTTCAGTTTATTAAACGCACAAACCACCGTAAAGATTATAGTATTTTTGTGTTCAATATATACAAAAGTACTCCAAGTTGATAGAACTTCAGCCGCAATGATGTATTTATTAAACAGAACAACCAACATACATTACATTACATATGTATACGTGTAATAAACAAGCATGTATAAAACATTTATATATCCGTATATGCATATATAAAATCATAAATCTACTTTAATTCGTTGTCTTATATTTATACATTTTTTTTTGTTCACTATAACATACATTCTCACCATACACGGATATAAGACGAAATGTAAGGAGTTTAATTTTCACAGCTTTCATATTTTTTATGTTATTTTTCTTTTTTGTCAAACAGTAGATTTTCAGTTATAGCATATAATCCGCACACTAAAAATTCTAACATACTCATATATTAAATTTAAAAATGATATGCGACGAAATACGAGTATGTATACACAAATACGGAGCGAATATAGATATTTTCGTGAAAATATAAAAAAAAAAAAAATTTAACAACCATAAAAAAGCACATCTGTTTTAAAATAAACAAGAGAAAATTATTTCATAAAATTTTCATAATGCATATGCATAAGACATTTTTTTTTTTTTTTTTTTTTTTGTTTTTCATATATAAATGGAAAATTATTCTATTTGTGCTGTTATTTAATAATTTTACTTGATGTACAGATTTATGTATACATATACGTCTATTTGTATATAGTGTGTACCGGGAGGTACTTTTCTTATATTATACTACACTACAGTGTTTTAGTTTTTTTGTATGACATTCCATTTTCTACGGTACGAGTATAGTAGTTGCTAAATCACAAACAATTTTCGCTATTTATACGTACGTATATATACATAAGCTTTTAAATTGTATATAGGTTAAATAAATATATACTTGTTTCATATTTTCAAGCTTTTATGATTAAATTGTAAATACTTACATTGTCTATTGCGAGTTTATAAAACACCTGGCAACCATACTTATGATGGCTTTTCGACAATTGGTGTACATGTAGAGGAAATATATTTCATGTGATTTAAATTTGCTGACAACACATGTGACAGTAATTTCATTGTAAATTATTATGATTGTCTTGTATGTTTTGTCTCGAAAGATTATGTCTTTTGGGTTGAATAAATCTTTTGGATTTGAAAAAAAAATTCATAATAATAGTGGTACAATGGTATCTAATATAACATTATGAACGTTAACTCACATACGATTCAGCAAAATTGAAATAATTTATGTAAGACTGGAAAGATCAATCCAGTGTTTTGAGCGATTAATATTAAATTTTCTAACTACAAACAATTTTATTATAATTTTAACGAACGATTTTATACGATACCATCATAATCGGTGTCAAACTCTAAGAGTGATTTCATGTTTAATACGGATAGCAAAAAATGGATTGTTTTGATATATCCAAAAGCCTTAAGGAACAAGATGTAGAACCAACAAAAGCTAATCGTGTTACAATTAAAAACAAACGGCTTGACACATTTCTTTTTTATTCCACTAGTACAATCTTATCATATGATAGTTTATTACTGCTGATAATACTACACTTATTTGACAAATAAGTGAAACGAGTATGGGTTTACAGGAATCAATATTCTGCTCCCAACAATGAATCTTCAGTTATGAGATGTCTAGATCGTGAGGTTTAACTTTTTTTGACAAAGGTTCTTGCGTTAGATTAAGAAGTTATATGGCTTTAATGTTGATGAATAATCTTCTTTAATGTTTGATGGTGAACACTTGGCTCACACCATCAACCCATTCATCGTTAAAGTTATTATGTAATTCCTTATTGGTTATAAAGCGGTAAGCATTCGTTACTGCACGTTAACATTTGTTTTGGGATCGTTGGATAATTAATCGATGAATCAGAGCTGGATTCCATATGTCCAAATTATTTTAATTATCGTTTCATAACTGAGACATTTACAGTATAGGTTAAGTTTAGAATGATATTAACTATTAGCCAGTACATTTCAGTTTGTTTCATTGCGTTGATTTTGCCTAACTTCCAGTTCCTGTGTAATTCCTTTTCTAGAGATATTTAGCTTGAGGAGTTTGTATCCCATCAAAGAATTTATGGAGGTTATTATTTTTATGTCGCAATAAGTATTATAATAATATTGTCCATTAGCTGATTTTATCGAGTGCTTGTTGCAAGTATTTAACTATGGTCCGTTTCGAGCTCTATTGATCTTAATAATTGTAGTATCATCAGCAAAACGGTTGTTTCGGTGGGCGGTATATCAGAGAGGTAAAGTAGATATAGGATAGGTTCCAATATTCGCTACCCTGTAGCACTCCTACTATGGCCGGGTGACACTTAGAGCTGCTTCCTCATGTGATATTCTAAATGTTCGTTTTGAAGAGATATGAGTCAATTAATTGGCACTAATTTGTAGCACTTATTTATTTATTTTGTTTGTTCTGTATTAATATTTAATTATTTTCCAGGTAAGTTCCTCATGTAATTCATAATCGAAAAGCCTGTGACACATCAAGAAATTCGTCGTGGCAATATTTATTTTCTTTAAAACAACTTGGAGATATTAGGCAACAATAAGGTCGGTTTGTATAATGTCACTTGTCTGTTTTTTTATCATGATTATTAGTGTAACCTTGAAAAAGACTGCAACGTATTTGAGACAAAAGCAAGCCTCAAATAAATATGTGTAACATAATTATTGCTCTCTGCCAGACGAGGCAACATTTTATTTATTCTAGACTTTTGTGGATTCAAGTTTAAGTCTATTTTGAGTAGTACTTCTAGCAAGGTGACACGTTTGTAGACTGGTTTAGAATTAAATTTTAGAATCGTGGGGTTTGGCTACTTTTACCTGATATTATGCAAAAACTTTGGCTATAGCTTCATTTTGTTGCACCCTTTCCTGGGCTCCTAAATCTTTTTGTACCTTTCCAAAGAGAGTATTTCTAATTATCAGCTTCAGAACCCAGTCCTTTCAGATAATTTACAGTACAAGCTTCATTTTGTTTGTCAATTAGCAGAAATATTTGCTTATACGAGATATTTGCACTTTTTTACTTATTTCTTTTACCAGATCTCTGATTTCTAGATCGTTGATGTCTTGTACGAATTTGGTGTAAGTTACCAAACATGTTTTGGTTCATAGCGCAACCAATAATGAAATGACTATAGTATTTGTGATGGTGCATTATAGTTTTTCACTTTCGTTGACTCAGATCGTTATTTAATTTGAATTTTTTTGAGTTTTCTTGTTTTGTGAATTTTACATTTTGTGATTTTCTCGTGTTGTGATTTGCTCTTGCGATATTGTAGTTTTTGTGGTTTAGTGATTTATGGTTAAAATAATTTAGTGCTTAGTTTCTAAATGTTATATCATAGATATCCAAATTTGTGGAAAGATCTAACGAGTTCGATTCTATGATTTGAAAGGTCAACCAAAACTTGAGTTAATTCTGTTGCCCTATATTTTGTGCATCGGACGCAACTATGTACAACTCACCTAATAAAATGTTTGCTTCATAAGATCCTATAATGCTGCCGTAATTCGTCTCTTGCTGGCAATATTAACGGTTTTTTACAACGTAATATATACAGATGTTTCTACAATCCTTCCACCGACCTTCACTATAAGCCTAAATAATTAATGATTTGTTTTAGGTATTTCATCTTGCTTGAGTCGGGCAATTTTATCGTTGCGACTAATGTGGTTTGTAGCTCAAAGTGCGTATGACGTAATGGCGATATAGCATTTTTCGGAATTTTTTTCAATTTAATTCTAATGAACCGCAAAACATATGCTAACACTTGAATAACGAATAATTTTACTGGAGCACCTCGGTTTCAGACACCATAATCATTACGGCACAATTATATCTTATTTTTTTTTGTGGGCTAACGAAAATAAAGGTATGTCAGTAATGACAGCATTGGTCTAGTTTCCTGGTAGGTAATATGCAAACTACTATTATCATAAGGCAATCACAATTTTAGCGAACTGCTCTGCATTTTGTCATCTCTTATCAGTATGTGCCTTCATTCAGATGTAATCTGCAAATGTTCCCTGAAAACAAAATCTATTTTAATGAACTAGTTTCTTTTAGCCATAAACTGTAATAAATAGCATTATTTTTTACCTGCAATTTACAAATTAACTAATTAATTATTAATGTAGTGGCTTGTTACTCAGTAGATTACTAATAGAACTTAAAAAAGCACTGAAATTTGGAATAACAGAAATTTCTTTTTGGACAGACTTTACCATAGTTCTAGTTTGGCTGTCTACATATTCAAGAAAATCCAGTTGACTGTGACTCTAAAGGAATTGAACCAGATATACTTAATAAACTTGCAGGGGACAACATAGTTGATAGAAACTAATCAGATTTATTAAGTCACTTAAAATCTCTGGCAGGCCAACAATTCCCGACGAGAAGAGTACGGTCAATATGCATCAGGAGATTGCCAGAATTTATTACAATTGCAATGCTCGCTGAACCAGACTCATTAACAGCAGAGGACTTACAAAAGACAGCGGATAAGATGCATGAAGCAATGATGCTAGGTGCTTAAATAGCAGCACACAGCATCATATAAGTTGCCATTAAATATACAGTTGAAAGTTGCAATAGTATACAGTTACCTATCATAAGATTTCACTGTTCCAATTCTCGTTCCAGAAATCGTAGTCCAATAATATCAACAACCGCCAGCAGGGCCGTTGTTGGTACTACGCCACATTCGGCATCAATGCTCTTATAATGCGAAAACCATGCAATTTTAAAGCAAAAAGACAATCAGTGACAACATCTAGTTTGAAGCTACATCAAATCTTGCATGCCGAACCAAAAAAAAAATTACAAAACGAAATGGTCGAGATTCATTTATCGCACAATCGTCACGCTTACTCACTTATGGACAGAATAAACATACTAATCTTCTTATTTGATATGGGTGCTGACCTTTCGGTCATCCCAGCAAATATAGTTATAATCTTTTTTTTTTATTAGAAATATTGATCTGGTAAAATCAGAGAAATATTGATCTGGTAAAATCTTAAGCCCGATATCTATGATTGAGCCGTCAATGGCTCAATCATAGATATCGGGCTTAAGAGAACTTTTACGAATGATTTTATCTTAGCAGAAATGAATCATCCAATTATTAGCGCTGATTTCTTAAACAAATTCGGCTATTGACAATTTCGGCTTGTTGATCATAAGGACAAACGACTGGTGGATTAAGTAACTCAGCTCTCCATCAATGCCATAATGTCCCTAGTTAATACACCAAAAATGATTCATTATACTATTGATCAACAACTGCTTTGACACGCTATGAATGCGTCACAAACGTTTCAACGATTCATTAAAAAAGTTGTTCGGGAACTTGATTTTGTTTTGGTCTATGTTGACCACAAATTTCACCAAAAAAAGAACGAATCAAGACAATTAGAGAATTCCCAACTCTGATTTCAGTTAAGCCCATTCAGCGAACACTCGGAATGAGCTACTGCCACTGATATTATGCCAAAACTCACCTTGTAATTAAATATATAGACACATCATCTTAGTAGCAGCATCGCGGCCACATTTCATCCAGTGATTTTTTCGAATAATCTGGATAATCAGATATCCGGATATCCAGATTGCAAAAATCTTTATTACATTTTCTCTCAAATAAAATTAATACAACCCTAAACCGACACAAAACTATACAAAAGAGTTTCTAGGTTTTATACTTGTATGTAGCTTTTTTGTTATATATACTTATGTCGTTGTTGAATTATCAACAAAACTTTCCACCTGAAAGAATTCCAAATTATAAAGCGGAAAACTTTTTACGGATAACTTATACATCAGAACGATTCTTATTGGTTCAGTTCTGAGATGTTAAATTTTTAATATAAGCATTTTCAGATTTTCACTAAAATAATATTTTGATGCAGTTCGTTAATAATATATAAGTAGAACTACATTCGAAAAACCAATAAACATGCACTAAATAATCGATGGTCACATCTTGAAACAGTTTATATTAGAAAATGCATATTTTATTGTATCAGATAATAATACTCGTATATATAGCCTAGACCACAATAAATTTATTAGTCTTAAAATTGTAAACATAACCCCGATTATTATTTATGATTATTATTTATTTGAGTGAATAATATACGAGTTAATATTAATTAGTGTATAAATTATTCATAAATGGTATGACCAAATGTACCCTATTTTCATTAAAAAAGAGCATCACCACCCAAAAGCACTATATATGGAGTAGAAGTCAATATTAGTGCGCAATATGAAAGTTTTGAGCGAAAATTATATAGCGAGATTGATATTATGTATGTTGGCGAAAAATCATAAAACATTATTTTGGCAGATTTATGATTCGAATTAAATTTAAAATTGGTCTACATGTTGTAGAAAAAAGTTAAAAATGTAACAAAATTATACAATTCGTCATAGGATAAATTCATAAATACAGAGACTGCCTATATATAATAAGATAATATTGGGATCAATCCGAATATCTACATTCAGATCTAGAACAAAAAGTGTAAGTACCACTAGAGGTGAGCTCATAACTTCTAAAATGAGGTGTACAAATCGACTGTTAAGTAGTACACAACGCATATTTCACTCAAATGACGTTTATGCAGACCTTGGTTTCAATTTCTATATTTCAGTCTCATTTTCCATGGTTCGAATCATTGTAACGCCTCTTTTGATTTCCTTATCAAAAATCAATAGAATTACAGGCCAAAGTTGACCCTTTACTGAGATATTTAACAAGAACTTTCAGACCATATTTTTACAATTGGTGATCGTTGTAGGTGATGAGCCCAACGAACGATTTCAAAGAATTTTCATTTCAACGTAATCCCAATCAACTCCAATCTCCACATAAGCATCGGTACACTCATAAAAATAGAGTAGTGAAATTGACAAAATTTACATCTAAATTGAAGAAAAGGCGTTTAATATACGGTCAAGGTAGGTCATTAATTTGATTATATTTTATTCAAATTAACAATTTTAATTAAAGTTGATTAATTCAATGAAATATCTTTGATTTGAATAAAATCAAAATATAACCATTTTTGTCAAATTGACTAACAGTTAGTCAATTGAATTAAAGGAAGTCATCACGGTATTTGTTGAAATGATTAAATTTTCGTTAAAATGAAGAAATAATATTATCATTTTAATTAAAAAATACTTTGATTTGAAGATAACATTTGTTAAATGAATTAAATAATTTAATGCACAAATAGTTGAATTAAAGAAACCTTCGTTGATTTGATATATATATATATATATATATATATATATATATATATATATATATATATATATATATATATATATATATATATATATATGTATATATATATATATATATATATATATATATATATATATATATATATTTATATATATATATATATATATATATATATATATATATATATATATATATATGTATATGTGTATACAATTATTTAAATATAATATATAATTCCATGTAACTTTGTAATTTTAGTAAATAAATATTGAAAACAATGTTTATTTTATTTTTTAACACATTTATTTTTTAAATTCAAATTATTCTGTTAAATTTTAATTAGTAATTTCAGGTACATACACAACAAAACCTTTATTAGTTTTCAAAAATAAAAAATAATTTTTATAAAACAAAAAAGTTATTTTAATGCCCCCATTCGACATGAATATTTGGTTTATCATATTTAGTCTTTAAGGCATAAAAATATTTTTGGAATAAATTAGATTCGATTGGATATTCTTAATTAAAAACATTGAAAATTTAAAAAAACAATATCAATCTCATCAATAAAGCTTCTTAAAATATATTTTACGCCATCGAAATAAACCAGAAATTTGTTTGGTATAAGAACTATTCCAGTTACTAATATCAGCAATTGCACTGCTTTTTTATGTGAATTTATACGGAAAATTTGTTCTTCACATTTCCCCACAGTGCTGCCCAAAATAAGAAAACTTGCTTGTGAGTCGCTTATAGAATTGTTTAACCTAATTTTTTTGTTATTGTTACCTTCAACAGTCGTCGATGTTGGAACTAGTACTCTGTGTAATAATTTAAATACTGCGCGATACCGACCATCTAAACAAAAGTAGATAATAAGATATTAAATATGTATATATTTTGAAATCAATTAACTATTTTACCTTCTTAAGTGTATATTGTGATTGCTGCAATTCCTCTAAACATTTTTTTGAGTTGGAATCATGAATTTTTTAACTAAACATAGGAATAATTTTCATGTCAAATTCTTCAAAATTTATAATGAGGCTGGATGCTAATGGATATAACTGATGAAAATCGATGTTTACCTATAAAGAAAAGATTCATAAATTACTAAAGAACAATATGATATAGTAGAATCCGTATAATATATATATATATATATATATATATATATATATATATATATATATATATATATATATATATATATATATATATATATATATATATATATATATATATATATATATATATATATATATATATATATATATATATATATATATATATATATATATATATATATATATATATATATATATACATATATATATATATATATATATATATATATATATATATATATATATATATATATATATATATATATATATATATATATATAAATATATATATATATATATATATATATATATATATATATATATATATATATATAAATATATATATATATATATATATATATAAATATATATATATATATATATATATATATATATATATATATATATATATAATTATAGAAGGAGAACGAGATAGTTATTTGACACTTACCATGTATAAACTGCAGTTTATAGCCCATTGGTTTTATGTAATGTTTCTATTTGCTTTAAATAGCCATCGTGGAATCGGCTTTTGCAATATCATTTGGTCGATAATTTTTGATGACTTGCCAATGATGTTCAAGTGGAGCCCAAGAACAATGGTCCGCAAAAATTATCTCCAATTGCTCCGGTATGTTAATTTCTGGAGGTTCTATTTTAAAAAAAGTCAGATAATTATAATGGCAGATAAAAAGTTGAGGGGGCTAAAAATGGATCGACAAACTAATTTTTGGATATATTCTAAATTTTTTCTTGTGAAATTGTTTTTATTATGGATAAGTAAAGTAAATTTAGACGCAGTTTCTGGCAATGAATTGATTGTAAACGGCCAACATTCAAAAATATTGCTTTACATTTATGAATTAATTTTAATGTTAATTATTTTACTTTTACTAGATTCACTTTCAATTTCAATAATTGATTTAAAGTTATTTGATTTTTCATTATTTGAACTAATTGATTGTTAACTTTCTATTAAGTTTGTCCTTTTCACATGCTGCCTAAAACTATTAACATAAGTAAATGTTTTATTAATACTTGGTTCTTCACAACGTTCAAACGTTACGCAATTAAAATGTTACGCTAACGTTTGAAAATTTGCAACATAAAATTACATTCACAGTTTAAACATTATCAAATTATATTTCAATCAAGAGATACGCACCTTAAAAATATAAAGTAAATCGATAAAATTTCTTTTTGATGACCAAGGCTTCATTTTTCGTCTCGTTTAATAACGCTTTCTAAAAATATTTATTAAAATCAATTATAAGATTACAAAATGTAAATCACTATAAACAATTTAACGATCAACAAATTATTCACAAAATTCACAATAAATATTTATTATACTTACCGAAGAAACTGTAATTTTTTTGATTTTTACAACAAATTTTTTATTATTTATGATGTAATTAAAAAAAAAGTCAACCCCATATGATGAAACTCATTCCTGTTCTGTTTATCAAAGCGATAAGTTGACAAAAAAAGGAAAAATTTAGATACAATAAAAATAATATTAAAATTAATAAAAAAATAATAATAATAATAATAAATTATATTATTTGATTAATTAATTCGTTCTTTTTATATAAAGTTTTAATTTTTTTATAAAACAAATAATAAATAGTGCAGTGTCATTTATTTTGTGGTTTGACATTCTAATATATTTTCCCGCCAATTTGTGTGTGTTTCACAATTTATTTTTGAGGATTATGGCTTCGACCTGTAGATTGTGCTCCGGCAATATCACAAAAGGGAGATATCCGGGAATTAAATGTGGAGGCTTTGCTGATGATATGGCACTTACTTATTCTGGTTCTAGTCATTCTGAAATTTCTAATGACATAAATGGTGATATGAAGCTTTTGCGATCATGGTTTGACCATCATTCCCTTATTTTAAGTGAAAAAACTAAAATCATGTTTTTTAGATTAGTTGGTGATCCATATTTGAGTTATGTACCTGAAATTGTTTTCCATGCTCAAAATTGTAATTTAGTAAACTGTAGTCATATTTGCATTAAAATTGACCACGTTTATCAGTTTAAGTATCTTGGGTTGCATTTGGACACTAATTTAAAATGGAAACCGCATTATCAAAAGTTAAAAGAGCAAATAAATAGTTCATTGCGGGCCATGTATTTATTGCGATCATTTTGTCCGCTTTCAGTTTTACGTAATTTTTATCATGCATGTGTTGAATCCAGGCTTGTTTATGGTTTACCATGTTGGGGTGGTGTTTACATGAATACTTTTCAGCCATTAAATATTTTGCAAAAATACATTGTTCGTGTGATGTACTTGAAGAAACGTACTGACCATTCTTGGCCAATATTTGTGAGTGCTAAAATTTTACCTTTACAACACCTTTATGTTTATAAAGTTTTAAAGTTGTTTTTTTCCAGAAGTGGGCACCGTCTTCTGAAAGTTAGTTCAATTTACGATGTTCGTAGTAATCATAGAAACTTTTTTAAAGTTCCTCACTTTAATACTGAGGCTTTTCGTATGTATTTTCTTGTTTCAGCTCCCTCATTCTTTAACCGGTTACCTCAATCATTGCGTGCTCATTTAAATCACAAACAACTCATAAAGTTTATTAAAGATTGGCTATTTAATACTAGTGATATCAATTTTTTGTTTGCAAATTAGTTAATATTATTATTTTTAATTATTGTTTGGAAAGTTATTTATTAGGAAAAAACTTATAAAGAAAAAAAAAGGAAAAATTAAAAAAATTGTTGAATTAATTTTTAATTTTTTGATTTTTATTTTTTTTTTTATATTTAACTTTTATTGTTATATTTTATTTATAAATTATTCTATTGTTATTATTATTTTTATTATATTTTATATTGTATACGGTTATTCGCTACTGCCTGTTGGCACAGAATAACCTATCTTCATAACCAATTTTTTTTTTGTTGTTATTTTATAAAAGTCTGTATATTATTATTATTGGTTACGAGAATAAAAAAAAAAAAAAAAACAAAAAAAAAAAAAAACTATTTCATCCAACTTAAAATCACACACTAAAAATATTAAATGAATCAATCACATTTAGTTTTCAACATGATTTATTCTATTTGAACATTATTTTCGTCAATTTAATAGAAATTCTTCAAATGTACGATTTGTTTAACAACAGGTAGTGAAACAATTATTTAAATTGAAGAAATTTAATCGATTTGCTAAAAATAGTTACTACCTTATGAAAATATTCTGTAGATCGTATATTACGATCTTTATAAATTAACTGTTTCTTTTAAATTTACAAAATTTGAAGAAATGTTTCTTCAATTGAAATAAATTTTATTTACATTTTTGTTTAATGATCGTTTGAATATTTATTATTCAAATAGATTATTTTCGTAACTGAATCAAAAATTTTACTATTAAATTGATTAAAATTGTTTCTTCAAAATCCAACGAAATCGTTTAACCATCGTTGAGTGTATACACTTCCAAATGTGCATTATATTTCATTCGAATCTTGTAAAATACTCTTAACTGATAGTTCATTCATCAATGCTTTTGTCATGTCTCCAAAATACAATCATACGACTATGTTTGCAGGGTAACCACTTTTAAGTTGTATAGAACCACTTTTTAAGTTGTATTATATATTTTTATATTCTCTAAAACCACGCTGATTCTTTGGTGTTTTCTGTAGACTGTTCCTGCCTGCTATCATTTTATTCCTTAACGCGTCATCTTTCATAATCATTCCTACAGTTTCACATGTGCACATGGTGATCCACTCTCTTTTATAATTGAGAGGTGGATCACCCATTTCAGACCATAGAGTGTGTATTGCATACGCAATTTTGGAGGACATCCGCGGGTTTTGCATAATATCAGTAACACCAGCAAGCGCTATCAATTTACTCATTAGTATTTCCCCATCAATTCTTTTATGCGTTCGAAAATTCGTACATTATCATTTTCTCGTATTTACACGCAAATTTACATCTGTCAAACAGTTATTACCTTATCCACACATTTCTGATCTCGAGTTGGTCTTTTGAGTTTGATTCATGAATCAAGCTCGTATAGAGATTGAAAACGGGGTTGGGCTTGATATCTCCAAAAACAGGATCCCTTAACCAAAATAGCAAAATCTAATCCCCAAAATAAATATCCTCAAATTCGAAATCCCCAAACCAAAATCCCCAAGGATAGAAGCCTCAAAATTTCACCAAATTTTGGTAAATAAGCTTTGGCTAGGTTAAAAATCGCTGAAATTTTTTCAGAAATGAAACAAGCATACTTTGTAATTTGCTAGGATTGAGATATATACTCTTTTCGAGCGCTTATTGAAATAATTGATAAAATAGTTCATTATAAGCATCCAACGATTTTATACTCATAAAGCAAAAAATCAGTGGCACAAATTGCCCAGCAATAAGACCTTGAATAGTAAAAAGTTGTCGGAAAATGGTTAGAACGAAATAAAAAGTTCCATCCATTACCCAGCTTTTAGAACTACCCAATTCCTTTAGTGAAGTTGACGTGCTCATTATAATATTTTTATTATTGTCGTTAAAAGTACTCTCTTTTAAGACAAAAAGGTCGCCTTCTTTATATTTCATAGTTTCCGGAATAATTATATCCGACAAAGTTTGCGGCTCATTCATAGCCTCGTTCGATTTTCTTATTCTTGAAATTTTCAGTTTTTGAGCTCGTTTTGAAAGGATAAACACGCGACAATCTGATTGGCAAATGGTTTTCCGGATGATTTGCGATGGTTTAAATCCAGACGCTCTTCCCATTTCCTTAAGGCTGTTATTACATTTTGATACAGGCAACGCATGCGCAATTGGGTGGTGATTATGGCATATCGGTGTCTTTCTAATGTTGTGCTGCTCATCAATTATTGTTGCAATTATAAAATTTTGGAGATTAAAAATTTGGAGATTTTTCATAACTTGGAGATTTTGTGCTTGGAGATTTTATTTATGGACATTTCATGTCTCTCCCATTGAATAGACCAGGTGACATTTTAAATCATTGCGAAAGTCTAATACATAATTCTCCCTCTAACACGTAATCCGTTCCACTCACAACTAATTTACGTTGATTCGCAAAATCACAAACCCATTCGAAAAGTTTCCGAGAGAAACCCGAATTCCAACAAACCTAATATAGTTCCACTGGAACCACAAAATCATTTGCGTTTTCAATGTCAAAAAATACCGCTAAAATTTTCTTGTTTTCCTTTCTTACTTCCCTTTTCATTCGTTCGTTGATGGAGTGGTTCCGACGGAACGGAAATTTCATTGACTAAATTCAAAAACTCTTTGAACATACATATTCCTATGCAATTTGATGCCAAATTTCCATCCTGATCTATTTTGGGTAAAGGTCCCAATCTGCCTTCTTTGAACTTTTCCGGTATATGAACACTCATCCGTACCTTATTGAGAATTTTAAGCAAAATTACGTTTGCTTCAAAATCCAACTTTGAAATCATTCTGTAACTCACTAGATTAGTTTCTGGGGTCGTGGACTTTGAGGTGACAAAAATGAGCAGGCATTCATCCCAATCAAATTCAACACAGGTATATTAGACAGTCATTTAAGTTCATCATTAATCGTAAGAATTGATTTCCATTTTCTTTGTCATCCTAGCACTGAATTTCTACCTTGAGCTCAATGACCTCTCTGTTAAATTTATACTACATACCTTAGTTGTGGTTCTATGTGTCATTTAAGATACATAGTCCCGCCAACTTTTCCTTTTGACTCTGCGGATATCCTTTTTCAACCTTTCATTCGCTCATTCATAAAAATATCTGTAATCCTTTCCAAAGTAGTTGTTGAACTAACGCAAGATCTCTCCATTCATATCCCCATTAATCTTTCATTCCATTGTAACCACTTGCATTGTAACCATTCACTCCCTCTATTACAAGCTCAAGTTGAACTTTCTTTTTACTTTTTATGAGAATTTCATGTCTGACCCATTTCTTACCATTCATGATAACCATTGTTTGGTTAACAACATGCCCCACCTATATATGATTTAATCATAAAATGACCCCCTGCTATATTGTCATTTGTTAAATTTCAAGTCACTTGAATGGTAGATGGTAGATGGTAGATGGTAGATGGTAGATGGTAGATGGTAGATGGTAGATGGTAGATGGTAGATGGTAGATGGTAGATGGTAGATGGTAGATGGTAGATGGTAGATGGTAGATGGTAGATGGTAGATGGTAGATGGTAGATGGTAGATGGTAGATGGTAGATGGTAGATGGTGGATGGTAGATGGTAGATGGTAGATGGTAGATGGTAGATGGTAGATGGTAGATGGTAGATGGTAGATGGTAGATGGTAGATGGTAGATGGTAGATGGTAGATGGTAGATGGTAGATGGTAGATGGTAGATGGTAGATGGTAGATGGTAGATGGTAGATGGTAGATGGTAGATGGTAGATGGTAGATGGTAGATGGTAGATGGTAGATGGTAGATGGTAGATGGTAGATGGTAGATGGTAGATGGTAGATGGTAGATGGTAGATGGTAGATGGTAGATGGTAGATGGTAGATGGTAGATGGTAGATGGTAGATGGTAGATGGTAGATGGTAGATGGTAGATGGTAGATGGTAGATGGTAGATGGTAGATGGTAGATGGTAGATGGTAGATGGTAGATGGTAGATGGTAGATGGTAGATGGTAGATGGTAGATGGTAGATGGTAGATGGTAGATGGTAGATGGTAGATGGTAGATGGTAGATGGTAGATGGTAGATGGTAGATGGTAGATGGTAGATGGTAGATGGTAGATGGTAGATGGTAGATGGTAGATGGTAGATGGTAGATGGTAGATGGTAGATGGTAGATGGTAGATGGTAGATGGTAGATGGTAGATGGTAGATGGTAGATGGTAGATGGTAGATGGTAGATGGTAGATGGTAGATGGTAGATGGTAGATGGTAGATGGTAGATGGTAGATGGTAGATGGTAGATGGTAGATGGTAGATGGTAGATGGTAGATGGTAGATGGTAGATGGTAGATGGTAGATGGTAGATGGTAGATGGTAGATGGTGGATGGTACATGGTAAATGGTAGATGGTAGATGGTAGATAGTAGATGGTAGATGGTAGATAGTAGATGGTAGATGGTAGATGGTAGATGGTAGATGGTAGATGGTAGATGGTAGATGGTAGATGGTAGATGGTAGATGGTAGATGGTAGATGGTAGATGGTAGATGGTAGATGGTAGATGGTAGATGGTAGATGGTAGATGGTAGATGGTAGATGGTAGATGGTAGATGGTAGATGGTAGATGGTAGATGGTAGATGGTAGATGGTAGATGGTAGATGGTAGATGGTAGATGGTAGATGGTAGATGGTAGATGGTAGATGGTAGATGGTAGATGGTAGATGGTAGATGGTAGATGGTAGATGGTAGATGGTAGATGGTAGATGGTAGATGGTAGATGGTAGATGGTAGATGGTAGATGGTAGATGGTAGATGGTAGATGGTAGATGGTAGATGGTAGATGGTAGATGGTACATGGTAGATGGTAGATGGTAGATGGTAGATGGTAGATGGTAGATGGTAGATGGTAGATGGTAGATGGTAGATGGTAGATGGTAGATGGTAGATGGTAGATGGTACATGGTAAATGGTAGATGGTAGATGGTAGATAGTAGATGGTAGATAGTAGATGGTAGATGGTAGATGGTAGATGGTAGATGGTAGATGGTAGATGGTAGATGGTAGATGGTAGATGGTAGATGGTAGATGGTAGATGGTAGATGGTAGATGGTAGATGGTAGATGGTAGATGGTAGATGGTAGATGGTAGATGGTAGATGGTAGATGGTAGATGGTAGATGGTAGATGGTAGATGGTAGATGGTAGATGGTAGATGGTAGATGGTAGATGGTAGATGGTAGATGGTAGATGGTAGATGGTAGATGGTAGATGGTAGATGGTAGATGGTAGATGGTAGATGGTAGATGGTAGATGGTAGATGGTAGATGGTAGATGGTAGATGGTAGATGGTAGATGGTAGATGGTAGATGGTAGATGGTAGATGGTAGATGGTAGATGGTAGATGGTAGATGGTAGATGGTAGATGGTAGATGGTAGATGGTAGATGGTAGATGGTAGATGGTAGATGGTAGATGGTAGATGGTAGATGGTAGATGGTAGATGGTAGATGGTAGATGGTAGATGGTAGATGGTAGATGGTAGATGGTAGATGGTAGATGGTAGATGGTAGATGGTAGATGGTAGATGGTAGATGGTAGATGGTAGATGGTAGATGGTAGATGGTAGATGGTAGATGGTAGATGGTAGATGGTAGATGGTAGATGGTAGATGGTAGATGGTAGATGGTAGATGGTAGATGGTAGATGGTAGATGGTAGATGGTAGATGGTAGATGGTAGATGGTAGATGGTAGATGGTAGATGGTAGATGGTAGATGGTAGATGGTAGATGGTAGATGGTAGATGGTAGATGGTAGATGGTAGATGGTAAATGGTAGATGGTAGATGGTAGATGGTAGATGGTAGATGGTAGATGGTAGATGGTGGATGGTACATGGTAAATGGTAAATGGTAGATGGTAGATGGTAAATGGTAGATGGTAGATAGTAGATGGTAGATGGTAGATGGTAGATGGTAGATGGTAGATGGTAGATGGTAGATGGTAGATGGTAGATGGTAGATGGTAGATGGTAGATGGTAGATGGTAGATGGTAGATGGTAGATGGTAGATGGTAGATGGTAGATGGTAGATGGTAGATGGTAGATGGTAGATGGTAGATGGTAGATGGTAGATGGTAGATGGTAGATGGTAGATGGTAGATGGTAGATGGTAGATGGTAGATGGTAGATGGTAGATGGTAGATGGTAGATGGTAGATGGTAGATGGTAGATGGTAGATGGTAGATGGTAGATGGTAGATGGTAGATGGTAGATGGTAGATGGTAGATGGTAGATGGTAGATGGTAGATGGTAGATGGTAGATGGTAGATGGTAGATGGTAGATGGTAGATGGTAGATGGTAGATGGTAGATGGTAGATGGTAGATGGTAGATGGTAGATGGTAGATGGTAGATGGTAGATGGTAGATGGTAGATGGTAGATGGTAGATGGTAGATGGTAGATGGTAGATGGTAGATGGTAGATGGTAGATGGTAGATGGTAGATGGTAGATGGTAGATGGTAGATGGTAGATGGTAGATGGTAGATGGTAGATGGTAGATGGTAGATGGTAGATGGTAGATGGTAGATGGTAGATGGTAGATGGTAGATGGTAGATGGTAGATGGTAGATGGTAGATGGTAGATGGTAGATGGTAGATGGTAGATGGTAGATGGTAGATGGTAGATGGTAGATGGTAGATGGTAGATGGTAGATGGTAGATGGTAGATGGTAGATGGTAGATGGTAGATGGTAGATGGTAGATGGTAGATGGTAGATGGTAGATGGTAGATGGTAGATGGTAGATGGTAGATGGTAGATGGTAGATGGTAGATGGTAGATGGTAGATGGTAGATGGTAGATGGTAGATGGTAGATGGTAGATGGTAGATGGTAGATGGTAGATGGTAGATGGTAGATGGTAGATGGTAGATGGTAGATGGTGGATGGTGGATGGTAGATGGTAGATGGTAGATGGTAGATGGTAGATGGTAGATGGTAGATGGTAGATGGTAGATGGTAGATGGTAGATGGTAGATGGTAGATGGTAGATGGTAGATGGTAGATGGTAGATGGTAGATGGTAGATGGTAGATGGTAGATGGTAGATGGTAGATGGTAGATGGTAGATGGTAGATGGTAGATGGTAGATGGTAGATGGTAGATGGTAGATGGTAGATGGTAGATGGTAGATGGTAGATGGTAGATGGTAGATGGTAGATGGTAGATGGTAGATGGTAGATGGTAGATGGTAGATGGTAGATGGTAGATGGTAGATGGTAGATGGTAGATGGTAGATGGTAGATGGTAGATGGTAGATGGTAGATGGTAGATGGTAGATGGTAGATGGTAGATGGTAGATGGTAGATGGTAGATGGTAGATGGTAGATGGTAGATGGTAGATGGTAGATGGTAGATGGTAGATGGTAGATGGTAAATGGTAGATGGTAGATGGTAGATGGTAGATGGTAGATGGTAGATGGTAGATGGTAGATGGTAGATGGTAGATGGTAGATGGTAGATGGTAGATGGTAGATGGTAGATGGTAGATGGTAGATGGTAGATGGTAGATGGTGGATGGTACATGGTAAATGGTAGATGGTAGATGGTAGATGGTAGATGGTACATAGTAGATGGTAGATGGTAGATGGTAGATGGTAGATGGTAGATGGTAGATGGTAGATGGTAGATGGTAGATGGTAGATGGTAGATGGTAGATGGTAGATGGTAGATGGTAGATGGTAGATGGTACATGGTACATGGTAGATGGTAGATGGTAGATGGTAGATGGTAGATGGTAGATGGTAGATAGTAGATGGTAGATGGTAGATGGTAGATGGTAGATGGTAGATGGTAGATGGTAGATGATAGATGGTAGATGGTAGATGGTAGATGGTAGATGGTAGATGGTAGATGGTAGATGGTAGATGGTAGATGGTAGATGGTAGATGGTAGATGGTAGATGGTAGATGGTAGATGGTAGATGGTAGATGGTAGATGGTAGATGGTAGATGGTAGATGGTAGATGGTAGATGGTAGATGGTAGATGGTAGATGGTAGATGGTAGATGGTAGATGGTAGATGGTAGATGGTAGATGGTAGATGGTAGATGGTAGATGGTAGATGGTAGATGGTAGATGGTAGATGGTAGATGATAGATGGTAGATGGTAGATGATAGATGGTAGATGATAGATGGTAGATGGTAGATGATAGATGGTAGATAGTAGATGGTAGATGGTAGATGGTAGATGGTAGATGGTAGATGGTAGATGGTAGATGGTAGATGGTAGATGGTAGATGGTAGATGGTAGATGGTAGATGGTAGATGGTAGATGGTAGATGGTAGATGGCAGATGGTAGATGGTCACTCACCTTAAGCAATAGTTTTTCAAAAACACAATATTTTAGCTACGCACAAATAATTTTGAACTTATCTGTAAGTATGTGTTAGTATGTGCGGTAAAAATATTAAAACGTTAAGCAAATATTGTTCTATTTATTTGTACAACTTTACGTATCAAAAGAATTGTTGTATGCATTCATTACCTCAATAAATTTATTGATACGACATACCAACGATCTACCACCGCCCAATCATTTTAATATTGTGGTTGAAAAAAACAAACAGGAAAAGCCATACATGATGTGCTCCTGTTACAAACATACACACACACACGGATATATGGATAAAATGAAAAATTGTTAACGATTATGTGTCATGTAAATAATAATCTTGTTTTTAGGAATTGTGTTATTTCATATAATAAATTTATTGCATTAATAATAAATTTTAAAATATGAAAAGCACAACAACAACAACAAAATATTGTAATAATTTATTTGTGATTTGGTTTGATCAAAAGCTCACACAATACCATAATAATAAATAAAAAAAAATGTTTGTATATGGTTGGAAAAAAATCGTTGGTCACGATAAAATTTGTTGGGTTTCGATTCCATGTGGTGATAAAAGTTTTTTTTTATGTTTTTTTATGATTTAATTTAGAATAACTAATTTTAATATACAAGGATGATGATGGTTGGTATTAATTAAAATATATATACATATATACCGTATTATAGTAAACAAGCTTATCCCAACAAAATATTTTATGAATTCAAAAGTTTTACCAAACAAAAAAATACTAAAAACATGAGATACAAGATTAAACTTTTTTCCAACAACAAAAAATAAAAATTTTGGTTGGCACAAGAAATAATACAAAAGTTTTTTCAAAATTAACCGAGACACAATTTTATAGAAATAAAATTGCCTGATATTAGGATTTTTGTCTTCCGAGTATTCAAGGATGATGGTACCTATATATAATATTATATATATGAAGAAAACCAAATTTAGATTTACACTAAAGTTTATTACTCGTATATGATTTATGAATTTAAGATTCGTCGTTTTGTTCTTTTCTTATGTTTAAGAACGACCACAATTGATAAAGGTATACGAAATTTTAATTTTATGCCACACGAGATTTTGTTTTTGTGATTATCTCCGCACAATAGGGGTTCTCATATTAATACATAATAAGACAGCATAATAAATGTCATTTGAATGTTTTAATGTTGTTAACATTCTTTTGTTTTTTGGTATTGGTTGAGTTTTGTTAAAATTGTACCGTATAAAATTATTTAGGTTGGTGCAGAACTAAAGTACGAAATCTACACTGACAAAACACAAGATGCGTAGTCTATCAAAAATTGGATCAAAAATACTACTGGCTTAACTAAATCTCTCAAGAATGATATCGGCTATACATATTTAGACCTCTTTGATTACTTATCAAATTAGATTTTTAAAAAATTTATTAAACATTACAAATTAATTGTATTAATCGTTTTATAACCAATTCGTCCAAAACTAATGCTTACGATATCTTGACACTTAATTATCGCTATTGAGAATAAAAATTGAAAACAGGACTGATGAGTTAACCCGATGTTACCAGAAAAGCGAAGATAAATAATGATGGTAATGGTGCAGTCTAACTTCCAGAGCATTAAGCACTACCCGAAAATAATCATAATCATGAGCTGGGTATTTTTGTAACCGTTAGCTGCAATCTGAAAAGGAAATAAATCGTTAAATCAAAGGTAAAACAACTGACCTTTTTGCCCGTAGAACATAAGCAATTCTACGCCCATGTTGACGAATCCTCGAGTTATTGACTTTCTTCCTGAACAAGGTCGAGTGTATTTTTGAATATTTTTCCAAAATATTTGAATTGCATTAATCTGGCTGGGTTATCTCCAAATTTAATCTTAATAACTTTAAATTGGTAATAAAGTCGTGCTACTTTGAAATTTTGTTACCAAACAAGGATTAGGCAAATATTCACTAGATCTCATAAATGATATATGTAACTTAAAAGACGACATTTTCCTATTAAAGCAGCGTTTACCATGACCAAAACAATACTCAAGATCAAACAATGATTTAAAGTTGGGATTTACTTGCGCGAGCACAGCTCAATAAGCAGCTTATTGTTGCATTTTCAAAGCTTCAACTCCTATATATGACATCAAAGTTAAAATTAGTTCTACTACATCCCAGGGAAAGCTAATTCAAATAAATAGAGAAACATTTGAATATTCAAGCTACACAACATTAGTAACGCACAAACAAAAATATAGCAAATAGTAGTGTGTAATAATGGCGTAGAAAAAAAATTGCAACAAACTTCACATAGCTATATATGTCAATGCAACCATGATATAGAGTTGAGCGCTCTATACTAAAATAAATAAAAAATAATAAATTCCTAATATGGAATTCAATCACAACTGTGTTAAAAAACCAAGCCGTATCGATAACCATTTCTTGCTACAACGGTACTGTCAGCATTGCTCAACGCAAAAAAACAGGTTGTAAATAAACAAATATTATTTGAAAGGTGAAGGCAACTGAACGAAATCCTCGTTGCAGTGGTAAAAAATTAGCTGCTGCGCTTAACATATCTAGAGAAGGGATTTAACACATTCTGAAAAATATAAGCTTTGATTGAAGCCCTCGAAGGTCCAAAAGACACATGGTCTTACTTCTGAGCAACATGAAAATAAACAAAATGACCGAGTCAATTGGCCAGAGTCTTACAAAAATATACATCTCTGGATAGCTACCAGAAAACAGGCACCAGCAATGGCAATAGTTTGGGCCGTCTTTACTCTCCAATTGACGCTCTCCAATTGTTTTTTAACCGTGGCATGAAGATAAATGCAACAGTGTAGTAGTCGCAAAATTATTTTGGAAGCTATGTTTAGGCCTTGGGCAAGCAAACATTTCGACCACAGATCTATGTTTACAACACAATGGCCGGAAAATTCTCCGGGTGCAAATTCGAACTTCTCTATCTAAACGGCATTTTAAAAAGTAAGGTTGTCACAATGCAAAATCTTCTCAAGCAAACTAGTCGTAGGAAATGGTTAAGCAAAAGGAGGTAATTTCGAATAAAATTGGATTTATTCTTAAGTTTTAATGCGTTTACTAACATTTTGACTTTTCATCAAAACCTTCTATAGTAAAAGCCGAATTTATCCAATACGTAGGCTGTACAAATTCTAGATTAGTTAAAGTATTAGTGATATATGAAGGCTATGAAGAAAAATTAATTGTACTTATATAAGTTGTTTATTGAAATTGTCATAGTAACGAAAAAATTCAAATTTTTTTATATGGCTTTGAATGTTACTAATACCACACCAGATCGAGAATTTTATTTTATTTTATTTTTTTAAATGTCGGTGTGTGCTACGTGATGAGTTTGGCTTTTATTTTAGAAGGTTTTGCTTTGCATCAATAAAATTCAACCGCAAATAAAAATAATTCAGATATTTACTTTGTTGCAATTTCATAGCAACCCTGTACTATGTAACATTTCTATAAATTGAAAAAATGATTTATTTGAATTTAAGTGGTACCTAAATAGTAGATAAATGTATTGATATCATAAACAGGATAACGATGTCTAATACGTTCAGTAATTTGTTGTTTTTTTCATGTTTTCATGT
Organism: Tipula confusa; assembly: GCA_963556175.1. Taxonomy (NCBI): domain Eukaryota; kingdom Metazoa; phylum Arthropoda; class Insecta; order Diptera; family Tipulidae; genus Tipula; species Tipula confusa. The sequence continues at coordinate 23,802,600 of OY744475.1, forward strand.
TTAACACTTTTAGTTATTTGAGAAGTGGTAAGATATATTGGGTCTGTTTTTTTTTTATATCGGAGAAGTCGGAGAGATAAATTTACTGTCAAATTTTCAGATATGAGTTTTTTTTTAATATCCGAGAAAAAAATTATCTCTCTGTGTCGTTTTTTTTACGCTCCGATAATTATCGGATACGATCTTTTTACTCTGAAAAAATTTACAGATTATTTTATATTTTTTAGTAAATTCTAAAATGGCGTCTCCGATTAATGTGGAGCTATCAGGTGACAAATAAAACTTTAATTTAGGGAGTTTAATGCTGAAATTCATCAAATAATTTATTATTTTTGGTACTAAAAAATAACACAAAAAATATTTTTTTCGATCTGATAGATAAAAATCGGAGAAAAAAATTATCAGATATATCCGATAAATAATCTCTCTGATCTCTCCGATTTCTCCGATATAAAAAAAAAACACGGCCATTATGAGTTAAATGCGTGTTTTAAATGTCAATTTACCACACTAAACAATTTACTCGAGTATTCGTTTCCAGTTCAGATATAGATAATATATCTTTAAGATTAGGATTGTAAACTAAACCAACAAATTGTATTTCTAATATTCCATTAACTGACAGAAGAGTATAAACTTGGATATATATATATATATATATATATATATATATATATATATATATATATATATATATATATATATATATATATATATATATATATATATATATATATATATATATATATATATATACATTATATGCATTGTATACACATTATTTCCCATAGGTTATAAACTATGTACTAAAAATTGTAATTTAACTATCATCATTTGGTTTAAGAACAAATCGTAATATGTTGTTATTTTAATTATCACTCCTATTATGATTGTCGATTGTCACGACTCGGTGTAGCTTTGAGAAGGCTACAAAAATTCGTGTCGATTGACGTGCAAATCGACAATCATATAATAGGGGTGAATGTTTTTCCAAATTATGTACCAGCAAATACCAAAAAAATTAGTCACACTAACAACAAAAACGTAAACGATATGTCTATATATAAAACATATGTTTTAATCGGTTTTATTTTGTCAAATTAACTATTATTAACAAAATTAATTGAATTAGGTTAATTTCGTTTTATGATCGCAAAAAACTGTTGAACTTTTAATTAACCCCTGTGTTTATGAATTCGCGAACATAATTTGTTTAACAAATTAAATGTTTTGTCGAGTTTAATTTTAGTGTATATCGATTAATACGATTAGATTCACCTTTATACAATACAAAAATGGTCTCGTAGAATTTTAAAATTTGCTATGGTAAACGAAGCCCAAGCGCTTGTGTAAGATGTAGTGGCCAATGAAATCGATTTCCTCGAGCTCAATGCGTGTCTTTCGCATCGATTGTAATCAATTTCACAATGCGGTTGTAATTTTTTGTTTCGTCACAGATAATTATACCAGATAAACATCTTGTTAACAAATTAATGCAACCGAAATCTAACCAAACGAAAAAAAGATGATGTAAAAAACATATTTTCATCCTTTTCTTTTTTTTTCACACGACTTTTTCATTGTATAAAAAATAAAACCAAATACCAAACCGAAACATACGAAAAACATGAAAACTTTTGTTTTATTTTTTATAAAATAAAATAATCGCGTGCAAAAAAAAAAAAGAAAAGGATGAAAATATGTTTTTTTATATCATTTATTTTTCGTTTGGTTCGATTTCGATTTCACTAATTTGCGTAGTATGAGTTTACTTGTGTGCTTTTGACACTACTGTGCTTACACTAATGATCCCGTTTTTTAGACAGCGTAGATTGTCTTTATTTCCGCACTGCACAATCAAATGACACAAAAACATTAACTTTCGATATCGCAGTTTTGCTTTAGTGTTAAACAAGTAATAGATCGAATTACATTAAATATTTTGGCAGAAAATATTGAAAAAGTTTACGAAATAAAAAAATTTTTGGTTGCAAAGTTAATATATAATCACTGAAAAAATAAAAACTGATTTCAAAATGTAAAAGTATCGATCGTATGAAAATAACTTAAAAGAAGCATTGGCGAAATATGAACATTTCCAAAATTATTATCCTCTAACTAAGGGCCTTAAGTTGAACGTCAGGTAACAGCGGCTTGAAAATAGCAAAAAGGGAGTAGTCCCGTAACTAAGAACTGCGCAAGTATCTTACATTTTTGACCACTTCAAGCTGATCTTGTTGTAACCCATTGGCATTCTACTAATGGGCTACAACAACATCAGCTTGAATTTCAGTTATAGTCACACAAAATCTAGATATTTTCCTTATATCAGAAACAAATTTTATCAAAAAATCATTTATTAAACTTAGAAGATGTAAAGTACATACACTCAAGCAACTGAGCCAGAGGTGGAAATGCTGTCATTTTGAAAAAAAATTCTCAAAAAAATCAATACAAATTAGAATTTTTTAATTATATGAGAAATAGGTTTATCGTAGGAGGCGAATTTAATTTTAAAACATTTGAATACATTTCAATTTGCAATGGAAGAAAACAACTGTGAAGCATTATCAACGGAAAAACCTACATATTGGATATCGACTCTAGCCAAAATTCAAGATTTAATCGACTTTTTGTAACGATAAATATTTCAAAGCATTACAAGATATTGGAAGAAAGTCACAAAATGAAATCAGATTGTTTCCCTTTGACAGTTAGTGAAGAAATCTTTACTATTTCAGGATTGGTTTAAGAGAACAAAATACATTTTACCCTAAAGATACAAGCCATTATAGGCAATGTTCATCGCTGGAATATAAAATGACGAATATAATAAATTAATTTCATGTGGACTATACTGAAAATATCGTAGAACATAAGCCAGAGTTTATAAATACAAAACATGTAGTTTGCTATAGATAGCAAACTAGGATGACAAACCCATTTAGAAGAAAAATCAACCGAATGATTGGTGCATTGTGGTTAGCTTCCTATGCATAAGCCAAATGTCTATTAACTCGCCTTAATACGAAGACTTCACAATCAAGGCTACAAAGGCATTCTAGTGTAGAGCCATCACAGCTTCGAGATACTTTTATCATTACAATTAAAAAAGGGAAGCTTAATATATAAACTAGAATTAAATAACTCATCAGTCCACAAATAAGATAATAATACTATATTGTAAAATTATGTATTGTAATCAAATTGTAATTTGTAAACAATATATAATTACATCACAATTTTCCGTCTCCTCTCAATTCCTCATATGGGTTTTTTCGTAAACAAATTTTAATTGGTATAAAAATTCAGCCAACTGTGATTCTCGTTTGATGTGGGAAAATAAAAGTCAGAATAAAAATTCAAAAAAAAAACAAAACAAAAAAATAATATTCTGTGAGAAATGTGATGATAGTAAAAATATCTTGCGTTATGATAAACTACTTCTTAAGCCAAATTGGGGATTTAAAATTCGTGTTTGTGTCAATTTCAATCAGAATGTTTTTTCATGGAGTTAGTGGAACTTCATGCAATATCATGATGTTGATGGCACAACAATTTATGGCAAGTTTTCTGCAGATAAAAAATCAGATTGCGCTAACGATAATATATCGAAACTTTAATTTTAAAACAACTACCTTAAAGGAACATAAGGCCCCATATAATATAACGTTATCTTCGTTTTCGTGTGTGTGGTGCTTCATATGCATTTGAATCAAATCCAGAAACACTCTGCAAATGGATTTATTCAACTAAAACATAATTGTTAGAATTCTGCTTAGTATTCGCTTTGAAATGGTCACTCATGTCTCGCAATTTTCATCTTTACGAGACTTTAACCATGTTATATATTTGGCTGGTTTCTAACTGGTTTCGCTCATCAAATAATTTGTGGTGACATTTTTAGTGGTATAATTTTAAAGTGACCAAGAATAAAACTAAAATTGTACCTAAATTCCCGTCATACTTGATGATATCGGCTTTTACATCCCCTAAAATTTAAATCTAAAGTCTTTTGGAGAGTTGTTCATGAGATTTATTCATAGATCAGGTTGTCATTCATAGATCAGGTTATTAAAACTAACCTAGATGTGCGGTGCGTCACGCTTAAATGAATGCAAGTGGGCAAGGTCTAAATCAACCCGTGCTGATGATTGGGTAAGTTCTAGATACTTGGCGACCTCCAATTGTATATAGCCTTACTTTCGTATAGGAATTTGTACGCTGCTGGATCTTTATTTCTCCGATACTATATTAAAGATTCGCCAAAAAATAAAACCAAGGTAACCAGCACACTTAAAACTACAGAAAAATTGGAAAAGGACCTAAACTGAAAAGGACCTCCCACCGTGTAGGCGAAGAAATCGAAAACAATCCCTTTTTAAATGAAAGTGTAGCCGCGACCCCGAGCTGTAGTTCACTTAGATCAGAAACAGATCGTGGCTTGATCCGGAAAAACCTTCAGCTGGAAAGTTCGGAAAAGAACAGCGTATCGAAACAAAAGTGGTCACAAAATGAGTTGGAAGTGGCCAAAAACCAGTGGGCCAGGCTGCAAGTGGGTACTAAATCGACTGATATCAAGGCGACGGGAACCAAAACGAAGTTGTTCAGCGAAGCCATCATGGAACTTGGGGTGATGTAAGTCGTCATTGATAAGTCAGGAAGATGAGAGGAACAGAACAGTAAAGAACAGTATTTAACACTCTAAATTCCATATTTTTGCAAACCCCACTATCCTGTAGAATTGAGGAGTGACATCAGGGCGCGCAAGTATAACTGTGGGTCTGAATGAGAGTTTTGTGGATCTTTATGAAAAAGCAATAGCTGAAGTAGGTATCTTGGGATCAGGTAGGAGTGCCGGGAATCCCTAGTGACCAAAGGCATGTTTCTAGGTGCTATCCGAGCCGATGGTCTCGGATGAGACCTTTAAGAGCATTAAGCCAGCAACCCCAATTTTCTACCAAGGAATTGGACTGTTAAACTGGTGGCACCTAAGGAAGGCTTTAGACTATCAATAATGATAGTCAGCAATGAGCCCCTGCTTTTCTAGCAAAATCAAAGAGGTTTGTCAACTATGCGGTTTCGGGTCGTTAACTCTTAAAATTTATAAAATAGACGAATTGGAGGCGCGCCCGGACAACTGATTGAGTCGTTCTCCTCCTGTAAAGAGCACGGCCAAACAAACTGTAGAGAGAAAATATTCGAGCAACTCTCTTAGTAACATGTAGTGAGGTAAATGTGGTTAATCGGGAAAATGTTAGGTTTATGTCAGATTAACCTACACCACACAAAGGCACATTTTCTCTTCATAGACTGATTAAATCAAGTAAGGTTAAAGTTCTAAACCTTGGACAAATAATAATAGGATCTACGGCCTTTGGATGAAAGCATATGATATTTTATGAGCAAGTAAGTCTCTAATACTTCCTTTATTAGATCCTACATTCTTGGAAAAATAATTTACAGTTTTTCCTTCTTTCTCAATACAGCAACGGATATATAACTGCGGTCAGCCTGGAGGTCGGCAACAACAAAATATGGCTGGTTGAAGCTTATAGGATCAGCAAAAAGTGATTCAGCCATATAATTTGGGGAACTGATCGTCTGCTTGTATCCAATATCAAGTCAAAAACATGTGAAACAACGGAGGTCTTAGATTCATAATTCATTTAATTAAATCTAACGGTGTATAGCCAACTTTCGGTAAAATATCTTTTCATTGAAACCTACTTAACGTAGAGAGAATCACATTAGTTGTGCGCATCACATGTCATAAGTTAAGAACGATTTCTGTGAGCGATAGAAGGCCTCAAGCTATTTAAATTGGGTGTCCCGGATTGGAATATAACAGCAGAAATCAAGAAAACTGAGCTTAGCTGGCCACAGGTAGTCTTTAATGGATGTATAAAGTTGGTCGATATTCCTAGAAAATGAACGAAGGTAAGAAGTCTATATCCAAATAACCAGTAAAAGGCTCGAATGGTTACGTAAAGGACGAAAGACCTATATAACATTATCATTCTATCTATTGACGACCTTAGGAAAGCTGGTAGATGTACATATTCGAATGAATATTCGCTTAAGCAGTGGCTCAGCATGTATACTGTGCAGGAAAATCTATGGACATAGCTCTTCACGCCCTAATTTGCAATAGTACTTTTGTAGTGATCACGATGGTGCTTATAACGTATGTTATCATAGAAAGATTGCCATTCATGGAGGTGGAGTTCCCTTTTTAGTGTAATTCACTTCAAGCAGAGATAGTTAGGGGTATAAAAAATCCGCAAGGAGCAAAAATAAATCTGACAGATCATGACCTGCTTTCAGTAAAAGATCATTGAAACCTACTTAACGCAGAGAGAATCACATGCGCTGACCACAACATTTAAGCATGCCTTGGAAGTTAAGTTCCATCTACTTCTGGTCAGTATCGTCAATAAGCAGATAACTATAGTCACTCAGGACTCGAGCTAGATGAGAAAATGGAAGCCAAAGCATTCTGTAATATATTGAATATGAATATTTCTGCCCGTCTATCTGACTACCGCAGCGTGTTCCAAGATAAAATGATAGCGATTCAGGAAGTTTTGACTTGGTTTATATCAACGAATATAAACAATTACTGGGTCATTAAAACATCAAGAGGAACTGCAAGGCAGATGAACTTGCTAGACAAAGTACGATTCTCCATCTAAAACCAACTAGGGCAGTTGTGAAAGAGCCTATGACATTTTAAAAATGGAAACTAATCTTTCTGTGCAAAATTGAGTTGAGAACAGTCGGTAAGGTACTCTTATAATACTACCTTTTTGGTGAACATGCTGAAAAGACTGAGTCTTGAAAATAACGACTTCTGGCGAAGCTGTAAGGACTATGCGGAGGAGGAGACAACAAATAAATTCCTATACTCATGTCCACCTTTGGCACAAAAAAGACGTAGGGTTCTAGATAAATATGTAAAGGACACTCTTTAGATATTACTAACATCAAGGTGCGTGACATTTTACGTTACATTAGTAGCTCAGGATGGTTGTTAAGGAAATAAGATCATGTGATATCAAAATTCGAAAACTTTTAGAAAATAATCAGAAATATCTGATAGTCCTGAACAAAGGTTTGTATAGTCAAAAAGATCGTTTTCGATTACGATGGACAGCATAAACACAAATTTGATTTTATGCAGACATACATAATTATAAAATTGTAAAGTACATTAATCATTTACTGAATTGACTCCGAATCTCTTTTTTGTAATTAAACCATAAAGCCATAAAGCCATAAATACACAAAAGCTGGATAAATTTAATTTTCCAGCGCCATAATTATTTCCAAATAATATTATGCATTGATAATTAATTCCAAATTAATTACGAAATACTTTGGTTATTTATAAAATTTATTTTTAATCAAAAATGAATTTACCAAAAAAATTTATAAAAAAAAATCAAACTAATAACCATTGATTATTACGACTATATCGTTATCGTTATCATCATTGTAGCACCAATGTTATGAGTTAAATGGGAAAATCATAATATCATGTCGAATGAATATTTTATTGATTTTTTTTTTTGCTCCATAAAGCCAAAATTGAATTTCTAATTTTTTTTTTCGCTCCATTCAAATATGTGGCGTCGTTCAACGACGTGTGTATAGGAATGGTGGTAGAGAGTATGGTAAATTCAAAATTACACATATCTCAGGTGGTAAAATTACAACAACGACAAGGTTATTTTTTTTACTTTGAATAAATAAAATTCATATCCTATACATATAAATATTATTTTCGGTGTTGTGTGAAAAATTCGTCGTATCACATTATCAAATAACGAGAGAAAATGCTCGATTCAAGTTCTAGTGAATTATATTATTATTTTTTTATTTTTTTATATATTTTTCTCATTTTCCTAAGGGTACAATTACATTCTTGTTAAAAATCGTATGTACATTTCGTATCTACTTTATGGAATACTACCAGGATATGTTCGCTGGCTGAACAGAAGTTGTTTGCAATTTATTTGGTTGTTCCATACACTTTTTTTTTTTGTATTTTTTAATTAGATTGGTATAGATTAGATTTTTATAAATTTTAAGATGTAATTGTTGAAAATAATTATCAACTTCGGGTTAGATAAAATTAAAAAAGCTTATCATGCTTTTTTTCGTGAATTAGGTCAATCTGGATTCAAGTAGAAAAAGGTATGATAAGAAAATTTTATAAAATTTGGTAAGAAATTAATTCCCGTAGCAACATTTTGAATTCTTATATAAAATAAAGAATTTCGAGGTCGAAATATCAATTACTCTAAACAGTGAAAAATTTTGAAGTTTAAAAATTTGCTAGAAGGCCATCATGATATTCCACCGATTAATCAGGTGATGAAAAACACCTTTTGCAACCCTCCCCCGATGGGATTCGAACCCGGTACCTCCCCGTCCTAAACACCGCAGCTTTAACCACTGCACCAATTGCTCGGTACGACTTTATTAGGTTTGCAACTAATTTAAACTATTCAAATTTAAACCTTTATTAATCTTTTTTTCTTTCTTGGAATACAGCATACCTGTTGCAACCATGTAGAACATCTGCAGTATTTACGTAAAATCAGAATCACTTTTCTTGTGATATTCAAAATCCCCAGTTTAAGCTGATTTGTGTGTATTCGAAAGAGTCAAAATGTCTCCTAGATTTCCATATGCGCAAGTAAGAGGTAAATCTGCAGGTTCTGTGAGGGCATTATACCACTCTTTAAGTGTACCATATAGCATACTATCTAAAGTTCGTAGACATTCAAAAAATATTGCTCCTCTCACATGTAGCAAGAGTAATCTCAAATAAAAACTTTCGGGTCATCCATCTTCACATTTTACATTCAACTAATAACTTTTTCTCTACGCTGCTGTCTGGCAATTGTATTTTTGTGATAGATATGGGTTGTAGACAGCAACCCAAGAACTATAAATACTTTTAATTGTAAATCTTGTGTTAAATCTCGTTTTTGATATTTGGGGTAGCCATTGACGTTTGCATTATTTTCCTCTTGAAATTCTTTGGAAAACTACTTTTTGCTTTTTGCATTTTCAATTTTCCTTTTTTCATTGTCCATGAAAGGAGGATTTTAATTTCTTACTCTACATGGACCGTGAATTGTCACAACAACTTCATAAAGCTCAGGGTAATTTTCTTTGTCTGAGATCTCTACTCAAACAATTTTGTCAACCTCTTCTGTTGTCATCTATTGTAGGTTTTACCATCTGGATAGATGTAACATCTCCAAGTAGGTGATGTCCATTTAGGCAAATTTAATTTTGAAGTGACCTATTAAAAAATGAAAAGGATTGAGAGAATTGACTCAACGTCCGTCTCGTTGAGGCTACATAAAAGACGGGCAATAAAAATATCCTCGATTTCTGCAAAGAATGTGTTCATTTCATCCAGTATCAAGCAGTTATCGATCATCCTTCTAAGGTGTAAAATTTAGTCCATTTGATATGCCTCCAAAATGAGGCGAGCTGGGCGGAATAAAATATGACGTTATGCGATTTCTGGTAAAAAATTTGGACACGTTGTTTCTCTGCGGTATGGCCAACATTCGGCAGTATTAGCAACTGAGGCCTATGCCACCACAGACTGAATGTTTCGAGTTCACGTAGAGATAAGACCCGTGTGGCGTAATCAGCATGATTTATGGTGGAAGGCGCGTGAATCCAGTGTTTGCGAGGTAAAAATGATAACACATCTAACATGCGGTTACCTAAAAAAGTACTTCAACGTCTCGGGTGACTATCCAACCAATCTAACACTATCTTGAAGTTCATCCAATCATGTATGGTATTTACATTAGATTGGGATTCTCGATGGACTATTTTGATCAGGTTGAGTAAAAGAATAGTAGCCCAGCTCATTGGTTTCAGTGATCTTAAAATAAAGAACTGCGGTATAAGCCCTCTCACTCGCGTCGCAAAAGTCATGCAAATCGGCTTACTGACTTTTTTTGTATGTAAAAATCCTGGGACCGAAAAAGATGTTCTGCGACAAATCGCTTTGGATCATCTCCCATTCAATTCTTCTGTTAGAAGGGTGCAGATCTTCTCAGTCTCGGAGTACTGAAACACATTTATCTTGCAATTGCAAAAGTTCCTTTTAAGTGTTGGTTGCAGTCATAATGTCAATGTACTTACATGATTGGTGATCATGGCCCTGGTGGCCAAGAAAATTAAAGACGCTCAGTCATAGATCACCCTATTCCATTTAAAGTGGAAATTTGCATAGATGTATAGGCTGATTTAATCCATAGTATAGATATACATAATACTACCATTGTATGTTAGCCATTGATGTGTTGTTAGCCAAAGATTTCGCTACTGGTATCGTTTTAAAAAAACTTAAAAAATTTTAACATGTATAATCGCCTAAATGTCATAAATATATCCTAAATTTTGACGATATTCTATCGACCCGACATCTGGAACTTCAATAGGAAAAATGCATTTGCTTATGACTGTATACTGCTATATGTATTTGTACAAAGTTTAAACTGATGTCAATCAATCTCCCTAAAACTATACTACCAAAAATGGTACTCTGCAACACAAGTTCTTGTGGATTAGTTTGGATTTTACCATTTTAGAGAATAGTAAAAAAGTGATCTGCTTCAATGAGGATATTTATACCCCCTATCTTGCCACAGTGCGGGTCGGCTAATTTAATCCCTTTCCAAGAATATGTTTTCTTTATTTCCAGGTTCTGCTGAGGTATAGTGATTTGCACTATCTGCTAGTGATTTTAGACATTACGAGAGCTTGCACTTGGGCATAAAATCTGGTTTAGTCGAAAGGTTGCTATACCTTAATGTAGGGTGACATAAGTGAACTAGACTCTCTTCGCAAATGTTACATGCATGATTCTGTAATAAACCTCGTGTGTGGGCCAGAGTCTAAAAAGGCCCGACAAGGAGTAAGTTCTCAGGAAATATTCCTTACATATATAATTGCTGTTGGAATATTAAATAAACAAAGAGGCTCTGCGAGCAGTGCAAGCCTGCATTCGATTACGATGTAGTTTTGCTCGTTTGCGGTTGAGTGATGTTCAAAGAGTTTTTTTCATCATGAAGTAGGTAATGATATTTTTTCACAGAATTATAGATGAGAATAATATGGCTGTTTCTGGATCTATTGATTTCATAATTGTGGGTTCTTTATTCTTAAAAATGTCGATTAATGTATCTTCTAATATCGGTGTCGAGCAATGCTACACCATTGTCCCAGCCGAACGAGATCGTTACTGCTTAAATGGTATAGATATTTTACCAATGGTTATGATCTTACAGATTTTCGTTGTTTTGTTAGTGTCTTGATGCCTCAGTTATACTTGCTGCAAAGTTGTTAGATCTAAGAGAATTTTTTTTTTTAAATTACTATCAGAGAGAGCAACCCTAATAATAAATAGAAGTGCATTGTCTAATATTACTAATAACGCAAAAAGGTGCAGGTTCAACACATATAGATTGAGCGATGTTAAAGTGCAATCCGATCGCACAATTATCTTACTAATGTTAACTGGTGTAACGTGAAACGTAAAATAATTATGTTAGTATGATCCGTTTGACGATTAAATTTCAGCAGACGGTAACAAAATCTAATAATAAAAATCAAGACAAGCAAAATTCATTTAGGCTCGACATTTCGAACATTCATTTTTGTTGTTCAAAATATCTGATGTGACTTTGTTGCTGAACAATCTATGATATACCTACCGTTCACAATTTCGTAAAAAAAATAATAAAAAATCGATCAATTCTGAAAAAATTTAGAAAAATTTCAAATTTTCTAATAAGACGAAGAAATAGATTAGTTAGATGAGGGTTCCAACACTGAATTTTAGATTAGATTTATCACTTTGCCCCGAAGTGTTCGTTCAACATATTTTCAGTCCTTAATATATATATAATTTTTTTTTTTTTTTTGTAATTTTATTTTTTAACATTGTATCTTACCATACCACCGCTACCATAATACCATCAAAAATTCAACCTACACCATTTCGTCATTTATCCTAAAATAAATTTCGCGTTTTTTTAATATTCCATTTAAAAAAACCTATTTCATCTTAAATACACTAATAAAATAATATATATACATATTTATATATATTATATATTTAAGATGTTGTTGTTGCTAATATAATTCTCTACTCAGTTGTAAAATATCTTCCGTTTAGAAAATGAAAATATCTTTTCCTGTTTTTCCAAAAAATAAAATATTCGCGCAAAGGAACAGATTTAAATCGTGGATGTTTACGATATATTTTGATGGCGGTGTGTATGTATGTGTATGTATGTGTGGGTATGTCTTGAACAAGAAAAGAAGCAGCATTTCTTCGTCGACTCAGGGTATGACAATGAAAAATAGTCATTAATCATAATTTTCGTTGTTTACAATTTTTTTTTTATTTAAAGTTGCCTTGTGCACACAGTACCATCGGGACGAGCAAGGGATAAAAGTTTAAATTTTTTTCTACTTCTACTTCATGTTTTTCTGTGTGTTATTAACATGCATCATTTATCAAATTTATTTCATTTATTTTTTAAAGCTTTGCTCTAATTTTAAAGACGCTTTAGGGTATTCCGGAATAAATAGCAATATAAATTTGTTGTTGTGATAGATCATGATTCCTAAATTATCTTTTTGTGTTTTTATGTGTATTTATATATACATATAAATAAAACCACCCTACTCACTTACCTAGAACAACTTAACTTACTAATTTAATAATGATGTAATTCAATTAAACAAGGAAATGTTAATAAATTAATCACAATCGAGCATATCATTTTTCTTCTGCGTAGTCGTTTGTATACAGGAAGACCACACGCAACGCTTTCCACGTACACCTTTTATCTATTAGTTATTTTATACCAAGTGAAAAATACGTTTTATTTCTTCCTAAAATTTTAAAAGCTTGATGCTCAACCCTTTTAACAAATCTTAGTTTGTTAAAAGGGTTGAGTGATAATTTCTTAGAAAACATCGATGATATGCAAAATTTTATAATGGAAGACCGTCATGCGAATTACCGTAAGACTGAGGCAACTGACACTATAGTAAGATTAGCATAAATAAGACCGATAATTCAATTAATTACTTCAATATGTCTTTTGTCACAATTCTGAAAATCGCACACTTCTTTCTTTGCAACTTATAGTATCTTACTTTGGTATGTCATTCCTATTCGGAATAGGAATTAAATTTGTACCCAAAGTAAGAGCCAAGAATAATCTTAATTTTACTTTTAGCAGTTGGTAGAATTTAAATAAAATAACAAACGATTTGTATGCTCGCTATAATTTAAAAATTGTCGTACAATCTAGATAGCGGTTAAAACAACTGCTTTCTTTGCATGACAAAGAAAAACAAAAAGAATATAATTTTCACTTCAATTTTGGACATCGAACATACGAAAATTATTTATTGTAAATAATTTTATTACACGCGTCAAAATTAAATTTGACATTTGGAACGATATTTGCATTGCCAACCTGTATACATAAAAAAATTATAGCGCCTCTGGTGATAATCATTGCAATTAAAGGTATAGAATAGAATTATACTAGCCCAACTAAAAGTTGGTTTAAAACTATTTCAAATTGGTTTCAAATATATGGCATTGTTAATATAAATTTTTCATAACATCTAAAGCAAATTTCTATCTTCATATTTTCAGTTTATGTTTTGGGGAGGAAGTTTCCAACTTTCAGATAGAACTAAGCGTTCCAGACCAAAACTAGTAAATATGCATAGTTAGAACTTCATAAAAGCTCATATAACCTTATTGAATTCAACCAGACTAAAAATTATTGATTATTTTAATAAAAATTAGCTCACTTAAATTCAAAAAATGTAAGATAAACCAAAAAAAATTGGAAAATATTTTGGCCAAAGAAAATAAATTAATCTTACACCAGTATCCGAATTATTTATGTATTTATATACTGCCTATAGTAAAACTACAATCAGTAAGGCGAAAGAACCTCTTGAAATTGGTTTGTTCGTCGCAAAAAACGTTCGGAAGCAACAATTTTCAAACATTACGCCATAAAATGTCTAATATGTCATACATGAGCTAAAGAAGCCACATCACTTTGGAGACCTATACGTGGAAATTTCAAAAATTTGCAACGCTCTTCCTACGTCGGGAGAACATAATGATCAACACTCACGCTTGGTGATCATCGAAGTGCGCATAAAACAAACCCTTTTCTGGAATTACACCTGCAGGAAGGGATCCGTCCAGGCTGAGGAGGCATACTCTAAAATGGAACGAACAAAAACCACATACAGTGTTTACAGAGTAAGTCTCAAAAGTCATTAAATTTTCATTTGATCAATCCCAATATAATATTGGCTTTGTCGTTAACGTAATCCAGTGCCTGGTGAAAGTAAGATCAGAAATTATATTTTGTAGTTTTGATATAGGGTAACCATGATGGTTGTTAGCCTATATCAAAACTACAAAAATTATGCCACAAATCGAAATTTCTAAAATACAGGAAATCCATGATGGTTAGTCTATCAAAACTGTAAAAATTAAGCCCCAAATCAGAATTTTTTTTTGAATTTTCTGGATTTTAAAAATTTCGATTTGTGGCATAATTTTTCAGTTTTGATCGGCAACCATCATGTGCGACAGAATTAAATAACTTTGCTTTATTAACATTTAAAACCAACCTCCGGCTATTAGATGTGTTTGCGATTGAGATGAAAATTTTCACATTATCGACGAAAACGGGGCACTTAGCGAACTTTAAACACTTTAATCGTTTCATCATTTACAAATATGAGGATCAGCAATAGACAAACGTAAATGAAGAATTTTGACAAATAGCAGTTGGCCCGAAAGGTAAAGCAGCAACCACCTGATAACAATAAGAATAGCATGATTCATTTTATCGTATAGGCTTTACTTAAATCCGAAAAATGGTATCGAGTTGTACTCTGGTGTTTGCGCTGTTAGAAATATGACCGCATAGTATAAAACAAAATGCGTAACTGAACGACGGATAACCAAGCTATACCGGTAACTAGATACTTTGTCCTTCTTCACTGACCTTAAAAAACAAACGGGTGAATAACAGAATGGTTCCAAGGGTTATAGAAAAACTATCTCCTTACGTCCCGTTGGCAATCACGAACTTCCTCTTCTGTAAATTTTATGTTATTAATGTTTGAGATTTTAGAGTAGCTAAGACACAAACTAATGGTTGGCAAATAAATCGCATATACCAAAGAGAGAGAGAGAGAGTTATCAAAGGTTCTCTGATAGCACATGGATGAAGCAAAACCATAATCTTTTTTTTTTCAACGTTCATGAACCTCGATAACTTTTTCAGATTAGCTGTCAATTTAGTCTCAAGGCGCCATATATAGTTGTTATAGAGGAACCAATTCAAGTCCTAGTATTCCTTACAGCCTTGTTCAAAAGCTGGATAGAAGTGGGCTTCATAGACTTTATATAATGAATGAGGCTTGTTTCGGCGTATCTTAACAATGGTTGACAAAACTCCGAATTTGGTCATTGGAATTTTTGATTTTAGTTCTAATGTAAGTATTAAAGAAATTACTTCCGAGATGAGAAATCTCTTTCTTTACTGGCTTTACTGTAATTGAAATAAAAATAATTAATTAATGGAATATTATGGCTAGATTCCTTATAACAAATTGTGCAAAATAATAGTCAAGAGTTATTTCAAATAGTTTATGCATTAAACCAGCAGGAAATGCTGACTATTTTCTAAAGACCACTACAAAAATAGAAACAAGCTTCAAAACAAAAAAAAGATATGTTTCTCCTCAATTTTTTGCGGGTATACTTTTAAATTCAACTAAATTTTAAATAGTTTAGGTACATTTTTTTGGACCAGCAACAAAATAGAAGTATTATAACCGTAATATAGGTAAACAAAACTAAAAATGCACCAACAAAAAGGTTTCCGGAATCTAAGGTGTTTGAAGGAAACCCCCATATTACCTCTTTCCCAGCTATTTAGTCACCTGAAAATGAACAATCTATACAAAGATCAAGTGATCGCGTTAAGGAAAGTTATTGCAGCGATGTGTTTAATGTCTACTAATTTAGATTGTAATCGTCTAAAATTCTGACCGATGATCTAATCCTAGAAAATGAAGAAAATTGTTAACTTACTATTCAAACGGTACTTGGATGGTATTGAGAAATATTTCAAAGATATTTTGCTACTTCTAAATAAAAAAGGTTAGACTTCCTTGACAGAAATTTTAGGTTTTGAATCTTTAAAATGGTTGACCTTTGTAACATACTTTACAATGGCATCATTTGTCTGTTAAACAGTTGGACTACAACTGTTTTTTTATTTTTGTTATACTGCAACAGCACTAGCAACAAAGGGAGTCTGTTAGCAATGCTCATATGAAATATTTAGTTGTATAATATTGAGAAAGTAAGGGGCGGCACATAACTCATCGATGATGTCATGCTTGATTTCAAGTAACCATAAGCTATAGTATAGAAAGCATTAATGGAATAAGACATTAAGCAGCAGAACAATAGTATAGCCAGATTATATTTACAAATAAGTAACACAACAATCATCCAGTACCATGCCATAACATAAGACGCAGATGAAACAACGACAAACGGGTTCTATGAACAATTCTAATCTAACATTATCTCACACAAACGACATTAAAAGCGGTAAGCCCACATATTTAACAGTGTATGAGGTAAATTGATATACCGTATTTAATAGCAGGGTAAATAATGGTAAACTTTTATTTTTGTTGGATTTTCGGTTAATTCCTTAGTTTGAGGTCGTATGTAGTGATCGCATATTTTGGAAACCAGTTCTTAATTTAATAGGCTGTGTGCCTTAATCGACTTTTCAAACTAAACTTTTCAAATTGTTTAAGCTTCCGCTATTGCCTCATAGATTGTAGCTTAAAAATATTTTTTCAATGTAACTTTTCGGAGACTTTTCGCAAAAAAATATAAAATAACTATAATACTTTTTGGTTAAGTATAGTTTTAAGTTGAGGCACAGTTAGCGACTTTTATGGCAGTTCCATCTATCTAGATATAGCATAACTTAACTCGTTATAATTTAGTCAAGTAAGGCATACAGCACAAAATAAATAAAATCCATAATTACTTATTTTAACTATGAAAACGAGTTATTATAATACAACTAAAATTATTTGACATTTCATGTTAGTACTTATATTCCAACATTTTTAACCCTTCAAACTCAAAAATATTACCCTGCTCTTAATTTTTAACAAGTAAATTTACTGTATATTTGGCACTATTTTAAGGTAAATTGTACTAAAATGTTGATTTACCTTACCATGCGATTTACCTTGAGTTTGGCCCGCACCCAAAATATTACAATACAATTTCAGTGCAAATCACAAATTATTGGCTGCCACAGGGTTGGAAACTGAAACTCATTTAAATGGAACACTCAAAAACAATCTTAGTAGAAACCTCAATATAGGTTGCAAATGCAACAACAAAACACCGAAAAGGTCAAACGCAGTTACAAATATACAGCGTTAGAAGGAAGCAAGGTGGCAAGGAAAAATCGAAAAAAATATGCGGAGAACGTTCTTAAAGTGTTTGAGGGGATAGCAGCATCTGGAGATGCTCCTAAAAGTAGTCAAGAACTTAGATTTTTATGTATTGATTTTTAAACAAAGTCGTTTGGCATTTCAGGATATTAGTATGAGACAGTTAATGATATCATCTGGTTTCCGACCGACCAGAACTATATTATATGCGAGTACCGATCGAAACTGGATATTTTACAACTGAATTTGACGAAACAGAATAATTCAAAACTTGATATTTTAAAACAAGATAAGGTACAAAACGAGATATGGTACAAAACTGGATATTTCAAAATTGGATAATTCAAAACGAGATAAGGTACAAAACGAGATAAGGTACAAAACTGGACATTTCAAAACAGAATATTTCGACATGTGATTTAAACTTAAAATGATTTTTTAGGAAAGTTCTTGAATATGACCAGTAAGAAAGGAACTCGGCGAGTTCTTAACCGATTATGATGAAATTTGATATGTAGGATGAAAATGTTGATGAAAATCAATTAATTTTTCTCACATAGATTCTCTAAAGTGAAGAAAAGTTAAATTAAGTAGAAGAATAAAAAATAGATGAAAATAAATTTTACTGACAGTAAACTCGACCAAGTCAATGATTATTTTAATAAGATGAGAAAAGCAGCAATTAAAAAAAAACCATCAAGTGAAGGAAAATTCTATCTCTCTGCTTAAAATTATTCAAGTATGAAACCTTATCGGCCATATTCCAGAGGTTCTCCCAAAAAAGGTTTTAAAATCAAATTTAATTATACAATTAAAGAAAAAAAAACATTAAGTGAAGGAAAATTCTATTTTTGGTTAAGAACTCGCCGAGTTGCTTCCTAACTGGCCATATTCCAGAACTTTTCCAAAAAATCATTTTAAAATCCGATTTTCTTCCTACGCATCGAATTTCTGCATAATCGGTTAAGAACTCGCCGAGTTCCTTCCTAACTGGCCATATTCCAGAACTTCCCAAAAAATCATTTTAAAATCCCATTTTCTTCCTACGAATCGAATTTCATCAAAATCGGTTAAGAACTCACCGAGTTCCTTCCTAACTAGTCATATTCCAGAATTACATCATAATCGGTTAAGAACTCGCCGAGTTCCTTCCTAACTGGCCATATTCCAGAACTTTCCTAAAAAATCATTTTAAGTTTCAATCACATGTCGAAATATCCTGTTTAGAAACATCCAGAGTTGTACCATATCTTGTTTTGTATCTTATCTCGTATTGAAATATCCAATTTTGAAATATCCAGTTTTAAAATGTCCAGTTCTGAGCGGTTCCCGTTACATGCAGAGCCAGGGATTCGACTAGATTTACTTAAAACGCAGTTTTAGCTTTTCTATATGACGCAAGGAAGCACCAGAATAATTCAAGCATGAGTGATTTCCTCGACTGACGCCTGCATACGCTTGTTGGATGGTTCCAAGACCATCCTGATCGTGAAAATTTGACATCCTTCAATCAGAAGATTTTATGTGAAAACTTTACAGCTACATAGCCTACAAGAAATACTAACCGCGTTAGACGAAGTATTGCTGTTCGTAAAATCTTTTTAATACTTCAGGAAATGCCTAAATGAAGTTGAACGAAATGTTTCTTCCTTCTTACTTAATCATTGCATGCGAAAACGTAACGTCCTTAATCTAATACAGTCAATTTTTTTTTTTTTTTTTTTGGTGTGTGCTTGTTTTCGTTTCTTCTATGTATATATACATTGAACGAAGAACATCCAAAAGAATTATTTCTTTAAGTCTTCTTAATCTTATCTCATTAATAATGTTCTCTCCCTTTGTTTTGTTTCTGCGTTTCCTTCTATGAAGCTTCCATCAAGGAAGTAAGTTTTTTTTTTCGGTAATGTCTGTGTATAAAGTTGATTAAATTGTATATGGCAAAGTTAATTTTTTGTTTTTGTTTTTAATTAACCACATAGACCATCATATCCTTATTGAGCTGCCAACACAATTTTAAAACCAAAAATTTTCTTTTATGAAGTATTAATTTATATCTGCAAAGTTATGTTATTTTTTTTTTTATTTTCCTCATCATAACGAATATGCTTTTGATAAAGGAGCAACAACCATACCCATTTTCAATTTTCACAAAAAAAAAAAAAATTGTAAAGTATCTTCGTCCTTAAAAGATTTTTATTTTTTAATACAACTTTTTATGTTTAATGTTGTGTATTTTTAAAATTCATTAAAGTTTAACGCAAAAACCATATCGCTTTAACAAGGGTCATCGTATAAAGAATAAATAAATAAAAGTTTTTAAGTGTGTGAGTGTGTGTATGTTTCTGCCTATGTGTATGTGATTTTTTTGTTTGTTTTGTATAAAGATACTCCGGTACAAAACATTTTAACTTACTTAAAGGAACATAAATGATTTAATAAAGATAATATTGAGTGCGGAGTCGAAATACTTAAGAAACAAAAACAAAACAAAACAAAAAAAGGATTATTTAATGCTCACATAATTTATTCATGAGACTATAGAAACAGATTCATATATTCATATGTATGTATGTTTGTATATTTTATGTATATGCGTGATTGATTGGATTTAAAATTAATGAATTTATAATTTCATATATGATGGATGATATTTTGATTTTATTTTAATTTAGACTCTCAGCATATCATATCGTATCGTCGTATCACTCGTATCGAATATCGACTATGTACAAAACTTTTGATTTATTTTTTTTTTTTTTTTAATTTATTATTCATGGAACCAAAAAGACAACATTTTTTATATTTTGTTGAAATAAGTCGAAAGATTGATAAAGTTTTTGGGAAATATATACTTGACCTATATTTACATTGAAAACTTGAGTTCGAAAAGTATATATTTTTTTATAAAGCTTCATAGTTACTGTCCCGGTAACGATTAAATTACTCTTCGATTTTTTTCGTATTTTTTTTTCTTTTTAACTAACCCTAAAACATAAATAACCCTTTTCTTGTGTTTTATTGAAAATTAGAAAAACAAAACAAAAAATCTCATTTCCCTTTTACTTCACGGAAAAATAAATATTAAGCTTTTGTTATTAAAATTTAAGTCCATTAGTAATATTATTACAAATTTTTATTTTTTTTGAATTTTTAATTTAATTATGATTGATTTAAATAATAGAATATTAATTATGCAGAAACAAAAATTAATAATAGATTTTATTTTAGTTTGGAATTTCAAACAATTGATTTAATAATTAAAAATCGAAAAAAATAAAATTAAATTGTTTTTTTAAATAGTGAAAATTTACAGATTATTATTATTATAAAATGTTTAAATAATTACATTAGTGCTATTACTATAATTATTATAGTAATGATTTTTAATCCGGATATTATGCAGTTAATTTAAGCTATTCAGGAAGGAGGAATCTAATGTTAAAAAGTCTAAAGATATATATATATATATATATATATATATATATATATATATATATATATATATATATTTGTATATATATTATTTCCAATAAAGGAGCATAGGGCGTCTACTAGACTGGACCATCTAACCCTGCAAGGCGCTATTAGTTTAATTTCCACCCATGATTTCCCGTTATTTCACTTCTGCTAGCTATGTTATTTTCCAAGTTACAGGGAATCGTCCAACTTTCCTCTTTCCTTGCAGATTCCACTCCAGAGCTCTTCTAGTAACACCATCTGGTGACTTCCTTAGCGTGTGGCTAATCCATGCCCTTTTACGTTTCCTAATTTCGATCTCAATGACTGGTTGATTTGTTTGCTTTGAAAACTCAACATTGGTAATTTTGTTGAGCCAGAAGCACCTTAGTATTCTCCGAAGATATTTGTTTACAAACATACGTATCTTGTTATTGATCTTTTGGTACGCTTCCAAGTTTTGCAACCATATAACAACACCGATTTCACACATGGGCAATCTTAAGTTGGTGTTGCATTATAGGACAGATGTATTCCAGACTTTGTGTAGCGTGGTGTACGTTGTTCTGGCGTTTTTGATCCGTTTATTGATGCCTTCATCTGATTCATTCGTTTTTGCAAGTTTGCAACTTCTAGTGTGCTTCTCTATTTTCTCTTTGTTGGTATATATCGGTGTTGATATTTGTGTGTTTAGTCTCATCGTCTTGGTTTTCTCGATATTTATTTTGAGAAAAATCTCTTTCGCTAGATGTTGTTGCATGTGTTGGGTGTTAGCAGGGATATATGTATAGAACATTAGATGCCGTTGGAGGACGTGCTGTATAAATTGCTCATTGAAGTAGTGCTGAACGAGCAAAATTGGAATTTCTTATGAAGCAACGTATATGCCGCTCTTCTTCAAGTAATTGGGCCAGTCTATTACACATGGTTTCAAATCTAAATGGTTCATGGTGCCCATGTGGTGACTATCGTGTGTTTGATGCTCAAACCGGACATCACCACTATCCAGTACTCCTCATACAGGAGTTTACTGCCAAAGAGCATACTACCAAAATATTCTCTATCCAGATCATATACGTTCACCATCATGACATTCGGCCTATGTAATGCTCCACAAACGTTGCAACGTTTGATGTATGAAATGTTTCAAGGACTCGAATTTGTCTTTCTATGCCTCGATAATTTATTCATCGCTTCCGTAAAATCGTCTTCGAAAGATTGCGCCAATATGGATTATTGATAAATGTAGCTAAATGCGAGTTCGCTTAAAGTGGAATTAAGTTTCTGGGGCACTTGAGTACATCACAAGAAATGTATCCTTTACCGGAGAAAGTAGAAGCAATTAAAAAAATTGTGAAGCAATAAATACATATAGCGAAGAACCTAAAAATATTTCTTGCAGTGATTAATTTTTACCTAACGCCAACGAAAATCAGTGAAAACTCCGATCAATAATAAACGGAAGCAAGAAGAGTTACAAGGCACCGCTTAAGGCAGTATATAGAGGCAGATACTGCATTCAAAAATCACAAAACGAAACACAAGGTATTTCGCATTTTCAGCTCATCATAGTCATCAAGCACTTTATACGTCGATGAATCTGATTACGCAGTGGGAACCGCTCTGCACCAATAAATAAATAATTTTTCCCAGCCGAGAGCTGTTGGTTGCATATTTAGGAGTTAGGCAATTCCGCTATATGCTGGAAGCCTGATTGTTTACCTTATGTGTCGATCACAAGTCGTTGACATTTGCATTTAAGCAAAAATGGAGAAGGCTTCACCTAGCCAAATACGCCAGCTTGACTTTATCGGCCAGTTTACTTCTGACTTACAATACGTCAGTGGAAACAACAATGTTACTGCTGATTTGTGTTGAATATCGTAACACCAGATAACCGTGTCTAACACATTAACATCCATTTAATTGAACCACTTCCGTTTCTGCATAGACTTCCATGAATATTTCGATTAGAGTCAAAGTTTAGGATCTCAGTCAATGGTTCAGATGAATGCCAAAATTTACTATAAATCTCTGTATCACTATTGAACTCTTGGAATAGTTTTGACGTAAACTGAATGCGCTTGAGTAAATAAATCATTTAACACGATTTATTAGTTTCATGTATATCCTTGTTTCCGAAAAACCGGCGAGTTGAGATCAATGTTGAGTATCGGATATCCAGAAAGCATTGAATTGGTTTGGTAGATATCAGTTAAGGAAATTCAATAATCACCATCCATTTATCAAGATTAGTGTGGAAGTATCTATACCCCACTAAGGACCCGAGGTAGTTTTCTTCTTTTAATGAATTCTAACTTGTAGTCTAAAATTATTATTACCCCTGGTTTAGATAACGATCAATCTTCTTTAACTAAAAGCGAAAAATGGTCCCCAAAAGTAGCCAATGACATCCATAAATCATCCGAATATTTTGTCGTGTAATTGGTATGGGATGACGCGATGCTTGAGCCTAAAAAATATTTGCGGTGCAAAGCCCGAATTGCATGACTTTGAAGTAATATAAAGGCCGTCCAGAAACAGAAATGTCGTCTTACATCTGTGGATGGTAGGTCAACTAGAATCTGCCAAAAACCGCTTATGAGATCGATAGGTGTTCCTTTCGCAAATCGAGTACAACGGGTCCTTATCTGGTTAAAAATTGATTGTTTTTAAAGCAAAACTTGATGAAAAACTTGTCATTAAAATGGCCGGTTTAATATTTGCTATCAATAATTGGAGCAATTCTTCATCGCTATATGGATTGCGGCATTGAACTTGAAACATTATGATAAAAATCAATGAATTTTTCGTTTGGTTGCTATTTTTTTGCTGCCACAGCTCATCGAATTTCAACGTTGGTACGACGGTCCATAAATCTTTCCACGAAATCATATTTTAAATCGAACCATAACGCCGCGTAAGATGTCATTGTGTAAGCGGGATGTCATTCAGTACATCCTTTCAATCATTATATGTTGTTTTCATAATTGAAACCAAAACATATCTACCGTTATTCCAAAAGCTGGAATTCTTTACAGTTTCAATCTATATAAACCCAATAGAAAATATTAGAGAAGTTCTTGTGCCACATTGTTGCTCAGGAAACCTCAGGTTTGGTTGCTCTGATAAAATCACCAACTTTTCAAACACTAATAAAGTACTTTCTTAGGTTATCGGGACACTACCGTAGAATCAGGAAAACTCATGCTATAGAAGCCACTTAATAAATTCGTAAAAAAGGTAAGGATCAAGAATATTAAGGAACAAGAATATGTAAATTAATTTGAAATGTTGAAAAACATAATATATATGGACTATAGATATTAGCTTATCCAGAGTTTTGCAATCGAAACCAAGTATCTACACCACAAATGAAAAAGCCCTGTAAAAAATATCAGCCACATCTTTACCGCAGTAAATTCACACTAGCGACTGACCCCTAAATAGCCCTTTTATTAAAATTTAAAACATCAGGAAAAAATGTAAAATCTTAACTTGGCGGTTGGATCTGGAGAACTTGGATGCTCTTAGCTCAATTCCAACGAAATTAAAACAAAGGAAAAACACTTTCACAACCATGACGAAATAAATAAGAACATAGTTGAGTTCCGAAAATGAATGAATCCCAGAATCGTGCTTTTAGTGAATCAGGGAAAATGTTGGCTGAACACGTCGAATGATTGATACATTTACTTCTTGAAACGCAAGATGAATTATTACAAAAATCAAATATTTCTCAGAATCTCATAGTTGGACACAATAATTACTGAAGTAGTGTTTAGAAAAGTAAACTTGGCAATAATTATGAAAAATCAATCACCTGTACTAGCTCCTGAAATCTAGAAACATGCAGAGAGAATTTCTCAAAAATAGATCAAATTGTATTCGACAATAAATTGATCGAGTTTACTATAACTACGCAAAGTATCACTTAACATGACAAAGGTGTATTAACAAAATAGATACAACAACCAATGTCACACAAAGCAATATCTGTCGAAAAGTGTGAAGTGTAAAGTGTAAAGTGTAAAGTGTAAAGTGTAAAGTGTAAAGTGTAAAGTGTAAAGTGTAAAGTGAAAAGTGTAAAGTGTAAAGTGTAAAGTGTAAAGTGTAAAGTGTAAAGTGTAAAGTGTAAAGTGTCAAGTGTAAAGTGTAAAGTGTAAAGTGTAAAGTGTAAAGTGTAAAGTGTAAAGTGTAAAGTGTAAAGTGTAAAGTGT
Source organism: Tipula confusa (assembly GCA_963556175.1). Classification (NCBI taxonomy): domain Eukaryota; kingdom Metazoa; phylum Arthropoda; class Insecta; order Diptera; family Tipulidae; genus Tipula; species Tipula confusa. Next base: position 23,827,877 of record OY744475.1, read on the forward strand.
AAAGTGTAAAGTGTAAAGTGTAAAGTGTAAAGTGTAAAGTGTAAAGTGTAAAGTGTAAAGTGTAAAGTGTAAAGTGTAAAGTGTAAAGTGTAAAGTGTAAAGTGTAAAGTGTAAAGTGTAAAGTGTAAAGCGTAAAGTGTAAAGTGTAAAGTGTAAAGTGTAAAGTGTAAAGTGTAAAGTGTAAAGTGTAAAGTGTAAAGTGTAAAGTGTAAAGTGTAAAGTGTAAAGTGTAAAGTGTAAAGTGTAAAGTGTAAAGTGTAAAGTGTAAAGTGTAAAGTGTAAAGTGTAAAGTGTAAAGTGTAAAGTGTAAAGTGTAAAGTGTAAAGTGTAAAGTGTAAAGTGTAAAGTGTAAAGTGTAAAGTGTAAAGTGTAAAGTGTAAAGTGTAAAGTGTAAAGTGTAAAGTGTAAAGTGTAAAGTGTAAAATGTAAAGTGTAATGTGTAAAGTGTAATTTTTCTTATCACAGTTTTCTAATCCTGATATCTCGAATATCAGGATTAGAAAACTGTGATTTCCAATACATTTTCACCAGTTCAGTGATCTAACTGATTAGGTCGAAACAGAAAAAGAAACAATTCGAAACATGTTTTAATAAATGAAAACATAATTTATTTATTAAACTAGTATCAACATTTACAAGGTTCATGAAAATCATTTTCATGACCTTTTTTAAAAATATACTCGCAAATCAACTGGCTAATCGTGTGCAGACCCCATAAGTGAAAATAGTATTAGATTATTTATTTTTAACAAAGACATATAATTTCTAAAGCTAACATATATTCTAGCATTTAAATAAAGAAAACCAATGGTTCCTGGGTTTTCCAATAAGGGCTATCGAATATTATAATTTTAAATCTTTGCTCTAAACACACATGGTTTAATGCACTTTACATATTTTGCATTTAATACTACAAAATAATATTGTGAAATGCACCTAGTGTAGCCAATATTACCACTGCAGAAATTATAGTTGATTGTCAAAACCGATAGTTTTAATGTACTTTAACAAAGCAAACAAACGATTTATTGAAGGGGCACTTTAGTGTAATTGTTCATAGTTATTGTTTTATTTAATTTCGTAGTTTGAGCGCCCCTAAAAGAACATCCTTAAACATTAAACTACTTTATGCAAAACTAAGAAATATTTTTTATTTCTATTTTTTAAGTATCATTAAATTAAAATTAAATTATACTTTTCCATTAAAGTTTCATATATAAATGTATAGTACATAACAACATACGTATGTACATAGTCAAACACCCGGATCGAGCGCTTTAGCTAAAATATCAACATATTATAATACATTTAATTTTGTCTTAATGTCACGTTGACATGTAAAACACGCATAAAAATAATTTATCATGATTTTGATGTGATAACAAAAAAAAAGAAAGAAAACAAAAAGTTTTCCATATTTTTTGTTTTTTGTTTTTGTTAAGAAAATTAAATGATAAATTGGTTTAATTTCAACAGTCTGTTCTTTCATTATAAAACTACACTACTATACATTAACTATAGTCGTGTTATTATTTATTTGAACATTTTATAGTTTATATATATATATATATATATATATATATATATATATATGTACGTAAGTTCAACAGGAAATATATCGAAATGTTAGAAAGGGACCATCATTATTATTATTTAATTAACACAAAATTTTAGTTTATTTACAAAAAAAAAAAAAAAACTAAAAACAAATCAAATTAATAATTAAAATTTTAATAATTTATTAGTTTTTGTAATTATAGTGTTTTTTTTTTTTGTGATAATAGCTTAGCGCCTGAAATGTGGTTTTGTTATGTGCGTTGTGTTAGAAATATGGGCGGGTGTGGCACGCATTTTTTTTCTTAATTTATTTAATTTTACTTTTGTTTTGGGGAATTAATTAGTGGTTTTTAATTTTTGATTCGATTAAATCTTAGTCAGGCGTATGTGGCCATAATACGTGCAAAATACAACCTAATGAGAAGTACAGTGAAGCTCGACGTAAATTTTATTTTGTTATTCATCAATACTACATCTAGTAATTTAGTCTAGCTATCTTATGGTCGAGTTTGCAGAGATAAATCTTAGTCGTCGTACTGTATTTACGTTATTCAGAAATATTTCTTGTTTCTCCCCAGGATTATAGATTATTATGTCTTATCTACCAAGGAGCATTCACTATTTCACGTAACACTTTATTTTGGACGGATTTTATTATTTAAATATTAGTTTTATTACTACAGCCTCAATACTGGATACCGTAAGCCCAGACAGATTTTAAAACTTGTTATAGGTATTGAAAGCTCTGAATATAATTTCCAATAAGCGAATACATTTCCTTTATTTGATGTTAATTTCATCGGTTTTCTGTTTGACATAATCCTTCCATTTTAACTTAGCATCAAGACTCATGACAAGATATTTAGTTCGCATATATGCTATATGTTTGGAATTAAAATCTCTATTGGTATCCAGCTAATTAGAGAAGTTAATGTTGGTTGATCTCTCTTCATCTAGCTTAATCGCCGTTTGTGTCTAGCTGCTTTTATAGGCATCATCTGTTTATGAGCAGCAACTTCTCAAAGGTTTTGAAGAGCGCTGGAAGCCGAGAAATTGGTCTATTTGATTTTTAATCATTAGGAGGCTTGTTTGGTTTTGGTTTCATTATTATTTCAGCAAATTTCAATCGCTGAGTTTGTGCAATACTTTCTCAAAAAGTTTTTTCACTATTTCACCTGTAATTATCTTGAAATTGTCTTTAAGTTAAGATCCAAAATGTTGTGCTTTCTATTTAGCATTTGTTACCAAAATTTCTATCGTGGTGGTACTCAGTCTCTCTTCCATGTTTTTTTATGCTTTCATTTCAGCTTTTTACTAACCATCAGTCAGATCTCAAGTGCTCATTGAATTCCTTCTTCTTATTAGTAGCTACCTTCTCCTTTTATGTTTACTCCCTCATAATGTTAAATCTTATCTTTCACAAATATTGTTGACACTGTTGTCACTGTTCCAGCATGTGTAATGCTAACCTGGTTGGCTAACGTTATCAAAAAAAAATGTTTGTTTATTTATCGAGAGCTGGTACATTTAGGCCTGCTTTATGTCGCTAGCTCATGGCAGAGGTATTTTTTTTTCTTGTAGGGGTCCCGCACTCGGTAACAAGCATACATATAGAAAGAGGAAAAATGTAGAAAAATAAACTAGAAACCAAGTACAGCCACTTTTAGCCCCAATTCTACTCAATTCAGTGACTTCAAAACAAATACGTTCACCAAGTAAATTAAATTCGTGTAGCAAACGGTATTTAACGGCGTGTGGAATTATGTGCTGACCAAAAAGAATAAAATGGGTCGAGAGTTTTGTAGATTCGTGAATCGCCGTTTGAAGTGCATGTTCAACTTCCGGCAGATGAGTATCACAATTGCGGTGTTCATAGCCAATATAAGATCTTATCGCAGCCAAAATTGAGCGATTTTTGCGGTCCAACAAGTTTGAAAGCGCTCTGACAGCAGTTTAGCATTAAATTGTTGCGCGTTATCTGAAATGAACGATTCTGGTATAACATTCTGTAAGCAAATTGAGTTTTTTTTAAAATTGGCAAATATCTGTTGCAGTCGCATTTCGCATTGCTTTAAAGAACACACATTTGCTGAAGTGATCAAGAACCGAACACAACTAACAATTTCTATTTTTAGAGCGTGGATAAGGGCCATGCAATTCCATATATCGATGCATGGGTCGTTCTATTTTAGGTTGAGCACCCATCATTGGTTAGGTTACATAATTTACCGTTTTGCATGTTCCACATACTACAGATTGTCATATTTAATCTTTGACATCAGATGGCAACTTAGGCCAGTAAAAATATCGTTGCAGTACACACAACTTCTTCATTATAACTGGATGGCCGGAAGATGGAGGATTGTGTTGCGGAATATATTAACAAAAACTTTACCATTTTGAAAGATTAAACTTTCTAATTGAGAGTTAATAATGGTCGCTACGAGATTTGTGTGGTTTACGGAATTAAATTTTGGAGAATCGAGATCGAAAAAAATAGTATTCCAAATGCTGTCCTTAATTTTTCAATATCCAGTTACGACAAATAAAAATATCAGAAAGACAATAAAATTTTCTTTGCGATAGCTGAAGATAAAATTAAAAGCTTGATGGTCCAAGCTCCACCTAGCCAATCTTTCATTTAAGTCTTTGCTATTCATAAGCTATTTATAATGACGCATGATAGGTGGCAATAGAGAAGCTGCTTCCTTTAACATACACTCAAATTGTTTCACGATCAAAACTTCAGCTTATATATACCACTCTAATTCTGTAATCGAATAGTTTTGCTGTATGTGATACGGCAATACTTTCCAGGTAATCCAAGGATTCGATCCAAGAATCTCGTCCAAGAATCCCGTCCAAAAATTCCGTCCAAGAATCCTGTCTAAGAATCCCGTCCAAGAATCCCATTTCTTTTTGATGGTGAGGTATCTGAAAGTTAAAAATTGCTTCCACCTTTTGATGGTCTGTTTACAAGTTTCCATCTGAGACAATAAATCATAAGTAACGTACACTTTTCAGTAAGAATTTGCTTTTTCTATATTAGCTGTTAACCTGGCATCATTCGATAATTCAGCAGCCCTTCTTAGTAGTTTAATATGCTCCTCGAAAATCACTTCAGTGATGTAGGTCATCCAAGTAAACAAATACTTGGTCAGATACTGAAGATAAATTTAAATGCATCCTTGATTATTCCAACATTATAAGTCATCGTCCATCAAAGTACAAGCAAACCTTGCTGTTGGATTTTCGGACCAATACAACAGGTAAACTTCAAAATCTGTCTTACTTGTAAATCATGCTCAGTGCCAACATTCGATCAATCTCCTTATTTAGACGGATTTGAACCGGTAGGCTAAGAAGTTAATACCTCTGTTTGATGGGTAACACTAGGTCTGTTTTAATCCGGGAAACGATTAATGGAAGAACCGCAATACTACAAATGTGGTCCCTCGCAAACAGTTTCCCAGGACGAGATTTAAGGAAACAGGTAGTAATACCGACCCCGAATTAAAGTAGAATCTCAATTTTTTGTAAAATGTACCAATTATTTTAGCATATGACGTTTTAGTAAGACTTTCCGTCATAAGTAAGCGCTTCGATGCTTAAAAATATTAAATTTACAGATTTGTGTAGAATTATGCGTTACAGCCTGAATGCTTTGTGAAAATTTCTTTCTTCCACTTACTAGAAGTGGTAAGAATGTAATAGAGTTTTCCTGATTTGTATTGTGGTTATTTGCTACTGGCATTTTATAATATGAAGGACCTTTTGTTGTTAATCTTATTTGTTATTTTTTCAATTTTATAAATTTTTGAGTAAAGGTCTAAGCTTCCCTTCTCTAACAGTAAAATTCAAGTGTCCTCAAGTGTTGAGGATGGTGGAGCGGCCTTTGTCATTTTCAGTCTTAGTTTAAATGGTGCACATGTTTCTTCTTTTGTTTTTTCTATGGTTTCAAATGGCGCCTAATTTGGAGTTCATATACGAGCAACTAAGTTTCTCCTTAGCCAAAGACCATCCGGCGTATTTAGTACCACGTTAGCTTGAGCGTATATAAGTGTTGATCCACCCCAAGTTTTTGAATTCCTCGGTATCTCAGTCGTATTTGGTGGACTCACCCTTATCGATCACCTGAATATTCGTTTATTGAGAAAACTAACCTCCACACGAGTATCCGACATAAAAAAGTTAAATAATTGGTCAATTTTTTCTAGTTTGAGACAAGCAGAAGACGACTAGAAGACCAAACTATTATCCAATCACCCATTTTTGAAATCAGCCAAATTTGTAATCATATTCAAATCTTGAAACAAATTATGATAAAGCTTCCTGATTGGTTAATTGATTGTTTTGGAGTGTACGACCAAGCATTAAGCAGGAAACCCCGGAATGTGCTAGGCCCACCTTATACCCTGTTCTACATATACTTGGAAGGATAGGATAGGATAGTTAAATATATTATCAATGCCAATATTTTAAGGCCTGGAAAATCATTTACATCATCACTAATACTCAATAGTAAAATTTCAAACTCGACATAATTTAGTAACCTTGCAATAAAATTTAAATTTAATTGATTCATTTTAAATTAAGTCAATTGAAGAACCAGCTGATAAAATTATATCTTAATTTATAAAATATTAACGGTGATAAAAAACATTCAAATGACCTACCTTATTATAGCGTTGTTAGTGTTAAAACCGAGTGTATATTGCATATAACATATACTACTACACTTTAGTTGAAACAACACACTTATAATCGTACTGGACAAAGATAACGTATATATTTTTTTGCGCATTTTCACAAAACATTATAATTTGCACTTTGCCTCTACACATTTAACTATGGCACTTAATCACTTTTCACTTTTATTGCGTAACACTTTAAACTATAACTATCACTAAAACCTATTTATATTTTCACTTTATTTTAAAATAGTAATGTACTTTCTAATTACAAACATGTGCATTACACACGATTGATCACAAATGACTGCTCTTCTTCTCTTTACATTATTGATCGATGTTTTTGATTTTTTGTTAAACAAAATCGGTTTCCGTCGCATTACGTCAAGCTTTTATTCGTTTTTATTTACATGTATTTGTGCTTTTTAATTTGATTTTTTTTTAAATATTCTTTATATCAATAAATTCGTGTGTATGCGAACGAATGATTTAGAACCTTATAACAGTCGAATTGGTTTTATTATGATTTGATTTATGTTGATTTATAGAATATGTATGATTGTATAGGTATAAGGTTTTTAGATTTTCATCAATATTCATCCTTAATTTAAAGAAAAACAAATTAGATCATTTTATTTTAACAGGGGCTTTAAGCACAGATTATAGAAATCTATCAATGATTACATCTTTTATATATTTTTTTTAGCGAGGAACACTTTGTTGCTTAAAAATTTAACAACACGCACATCAAATAAGGATTTTCTAAGCCGCTTAAAATATTTGATTTAATCAGAAGAAATTTGATAAATTATATGGTTATATTCCTACTAAGAAATTGGGATGGAAACTACCCACAAAAAAAATACAGATTAAGTTGAAACAGTAAAAAGAAATTTTATGAAACAAAATATGATTAGGCTTTACTTTTAAAATTTCTGCTGGTCCTAATCAAACTCCTGATTTAGCGATAAAGACATCTCATCTGCATAATCGCATCTTGGTCTCTAAAACATGTAAAAATTTGCTTTCAAAATTTCGGTTTTGAGACCAATGGACACCAGGAATCACGAACTAATAATCTCTCATAATAAACTAATTCTTAGGGCTACCTAACATCTCTGTTTCACAATTCATGATGCCATCTTTTTATCAATCGGTCACTTGATTACCAATCATAGTTCTCATTTAAATGACTCCATTCGTGATTACGTTCCATTTGTGAGTATAAAAAAGTTCACGTAAACAATGTATTAAAGTAATGAGCATTTTTCTTTATATTTAGCGCCCTATATTTTTTGGGGATTTTTTGCTATTTGAAAGCAAACTTTTGTGTGAAAGTTTGGGATGTGGTAGGCATAATTTTTTTTTGTGATCTGCTCTTTTTCTCCCTACATAAAGAGAATACCGTGTAAGGCTTTTGATTATTGATATAAATACTATCATTGATTTATGTTAGTCCTTAAATCTCCATCATACCCCGAGTATAATGCTTTGTAGTTTTTGTTCATGGTATTCAAAGTGAAACTATAGCAGCACAAAAGTGTTGCAAAACATGGAAAACTATATTCAGCACCTTAATAATTGAAATCTCGGGCAACTTTACCACTTAACCAAAATGTTGTTGAAACCTAAGCAATTGTACAATGATTGTCTAGGAACTGGAAATATTTTGTCAGAATACTATATATTTTCAACTTCAAATTCGAAATAATTATTTAAAAATATGTGCTTTGTAAAATTATAATTGTAAACGCCAACTTCATATAGGTGCGGATCAAAGGACAGAACGTGGCTAAAAAGCAACGAGGTGGGACTAGAAGAAATATAATTACTGACAAACATAATTGTATGGAGGAATGTATTGAACAAAATACAAGAATAAGTAAATTTAAAGCAACTGAAAGAAAAGTAGACTTCTCAGATTGATGTCGAAAATTGTGCGTAAGGAATGAGATGCTATACTTTTAACATTCCCGAATTTAGAATATTCTGGAATGTAATACTCGAAATGGAAAAAATGAGGAGTCATCTGAAAAATAACCAAACAAACTACTGTAGTTAGCCCAATGGTTTATTGTAAGGAAAAATTCCAAACGAAGAATATGTATAAATACAACAGATTGAATCTGAAACAAAGATATTATCCACTAAAGATCCTGGATACATGACAGCCTAAATAAAAGATGCCTAAATAAAAAAAATGTTGGCAAAGGTTTTGGCATATAAAGTTCTCTGCTCGAACAGAGAAATATTAAGGTGCTTCCTAAAGACGTACACGTCTTTCGTACACGTCAGCGCCTGAAATCTTCCAGCAGGTTATGTCGAAGATACAGAAAGGAGTTTCAAATGTTGAGTCCTCAATGTATGACATTTTAATATATGCTGCAAAAATGGAGAAATTTGATCAAATCACAAATATTAACGAAACGTATCAAAGCAGCAGGCCTAATATTAAACAAAAAAATATCGTTATGGAGAACAAACTATCAAATTTCTGGGACTTGCTTTATCGAAAGACGGATTGCAGGCGGTTTAAAAATGAAATCGAAGCAGTTTATAAACTTGAAGCTCTCAGTAATGTGTAGCAATTTCAACGACTGTTAATCTACAACTATTGAGGGTGACCGATCAATTGGCGCAATGGCTAAAACTGCGGTGTTTGGGGCGGGTTCGAATCCCAAAGGGGGAGGGTTGCAAAAATGTTTTTTCATCACCTGATTACGATCGGTGATGATGATGAACACAACTATGACCCCCTGTTGGAGTGCAGAATCCATGGGCCGAACCATCATTCATGTCAGTACAGGCTGGCTGGAGCAATGGAATGTGCAGATGGATTTAAAATCGAACCTGTATTCATGGGTCTTCGATTTGGCTGGTGACGGCGTAAGGCAGGACGTTAAAAATTAACCGCGAAAGAGTTGAGAGAACTTTGGCCCCAGAAAAGATTGCAGGGTTCAGAAACAAACAAACAAACAAACAAACAAACTATTGAGGGTGTTATTTAATAAAGAAAATTAATGGATTTTGTAAGATACCTTACCGTACTTCCAATATCAGTGTTTTACGATGTAAACAAAGATGTCATGTTGTTAATCGGTGGAAAATCAGTGAGAGCAGCCCTTATTTAAGAGTGGCATCCAATTTCATATGCAACATGTTCATTGACTTTAGTGAAGAAGTGCCTTATTTGTAAGAGAAATCAATTAAAGGATTCTTTATTGCAACGATCCTATTTTTAATTTAAACGGCGCTCAATATTTTCAGAATTTTTTGATTTTCAAAATTTGAAGTCCCCTACTTCAAATGAAGTCATTGAAATATTGAAAAAATGGTTTACAACTCATGGTATACCAGAGATCTTTGAATCGGATAACAATCCACGGCACGTATTAAAGGTGTTCAAATGTTTGCGAGATCAAATGGCCTAGTGCAACGATTTGTTCAAACTAATAAAAACTTGTTAAGGAAATGTGAGAAGGACAACTCACATGTGCTCTTCAAACGAAAGATTATTTAATCGGAAAACTAACAAACCTATAATTTTTAACATCATAATATTAAAACCGATAGTGTGGAATGACTTCGGCAAGAAAAGTATGTTTAATCTGTTGAGAATACGATGATAAGGGATCAACAGAAAAACAAAACAAAAATTCCGGCAGGAGTTGTTAATATGATAAATTATTTTTCAAATAAAATGGTACACTATTACTGTGGAATATTGGGCTATCGGAAATCCGCGATGATTATAAAATTTAAATCATCAACGTCAATGGAGTATTAATGTATGGTGCGGGATTGTTGATGTTTGACTTATTGTGCCAAACCTAGTATACAAATAGTATACAAATATTTTCGAGATTATTCTTCCAGGCATGTTCGAAAATTTACCACTTTAACAGATAAGAAATATGTATGTGATACCAATCTGATAATTGTCCAACAAATTTTCTCATCATGCTCGAGCAGTATTAAGCCGAATGTATGTCAATCAATGGATTGGTCATGGAGGAAGTGAAATTAGCCCGCACGCTCGCTCTGGGGTGTTTTTTTTAAGCCCGCAGAACTGGAAATTATAAAAAATTACACAAAAAATTAAATTATAACCAAAATTTTTTTTATTTGAAAGATCAATACATGATTTCGGGATATGGGCACCGAGGCTCTTCATACCAAAATTCATTCTGGATGTCCAATTTTGGGCAACTTTTTTAAGCACTGCTGGCCATATGTCACGAATAACACGAACAATGCTGGCCTCTAAGGCGTCAATTGTTGCTGGTTTATTAGCATAAACCAGTAACTTCACGTAGCCCCGCAGGAAATAATCGAGTGGTGTCAAATCGCAAGACCTTGGAGGCCAATTGACAGGTCCATTTCTCGAAATCAACTTACCGACAAATTTTGATTTTAATAAGTCGAAGGTTGCGGTCGCCGTATGGCACGTAACGCCATCCTGTTGAAACCACATCTCGTCAGGATCAATGTCATCCATATGAAGAAATACGGTTCGATAATGCCACCAGCGTGTAAACCGCACCAAACTAATGGAGTCTGTAGAGTCTCTTGTGGATTGATCTCACTCCATATCCGGCAATTTTGTTTATTAACAAACCCGTTAAGCCAAAAGAGAGCCTCATAGCTGAACACAATTTGATGATAAAACAACGGGTCGTTTGCCAACTGCTCTAGAGCCCAATCGGCCAAAGGACGACGCTGATAATGAACTCGTGGTTTCAGTTCCTGCACCATTTGGATCTTGTACGGATGTAGGCCGAGATCTTTGAGAAAACTTTCCATGTAGTGGACGGACAGAGCCCCAATTCCTGCAAACGATGACGAATCGATAAATTTGGATCTTTTTCCACATTTTCGATTCCAGCGGCAATATTCTCTTGAGTACGTATATTCCTCCGACGTGTTGATATTATTGCATCCTCTAGAGAGTATGTGGTACCAAATCTATCCACAGTTCGACGGGTGGCTTGCTCAGATGGACGAATATCTGCACCACAAAAATCACGAAGTCGTCTATAAGTTGCCCGAATCGACTACTGATTTTCAAAGTAAATCTGCCAGAGTTTATTTTTCATAAAAAATTAATTTTGTATTTTATTTTGTATAATTTTAAGTTCTTTCTATCAGGCTTAAAAAAACGCCCTTTATATACTGGGTGTCCCACGAAAACTCAAGATCACGATATAATTCTGATTTTCGTTACTTTACACGTCTTTATTTGAAATGACACATGTAAAACATTGCCATATATGATATTCACCCAAAGATTTTGATTAGGCACGAAAATTTTTATTGAAAATAACGAGTTAGAATACTGAACACTGACATACTATTATGCATGTCCATCATTTTATTATTTTGCAATCAGAATTGCAGGACACTTGAAACATTTGATAACAAAACACGAAGATATAGTATTTAGAAATATCATAGTGATAAGAGATCTATGCACTATAATTCTCAAGAAAAATAGTTGTTTAATAGCATTGCTGCATCATTGCATGTGACAAGCTATCTGATTAAAAATATTTCTAAAAATTAGTCACATTCAGAAAATCAGCTTATGGGCGTGATACAAATTTATGTTAGAAAATATTTTTGTAATCAAAAAGTGGATCATAGAACTTATCGGAAATAAAAGTGTTACCTTAGCCCTGATTTATCGTTTGGCAGTATTCTAATTATTACCTATAGCATATAATTATATATTTGTATGCTTTTAAAAAAATTGGATAGGATATTTAAAACCTTAAACCGGAAATTAAATTTAGAAGTCTGCACACTTACAATAATTTATCTTTAATTACTGGTGCCCGTCCCCCAATCTACATATGTGACTAATCATAGAAATGTATACATAAAATAATTAAATTAAAGTCATAAATCAGTCGAATTAATCGTAATTTCATTGTGATTCGGCATGCCATTATCGTTACGTTGCACTTAATTATACATATATTCATATATGGACACAAAACAACACGAAAACTGCAATTCAATAAATCTAAATTAGTCTGGCAATCTGTAAATTTACACATTACGCATTATTTCCGATTAATTTCCTTTAAATAAATTTTTGGCTTTATAAAAGTTTCTATATACAGTAACCGTACAACACATAAAGTGGCAATCAAAAGTTATATCCTTTCTTTTCTATACGAAATAAAGTTATACCACCGCAAAATCGTAATAGAAACTATAAATCGTATTTCCTATACACAAAAAAAAATTGTGAATCATTTTTTTTAGTCCTCACACATAATATTGCTCGAAAAACATAAATAACATATTTTCTTCCGTCTATACATAAATACATATAAAGGATACACATATATTAAAGAGGGTTAGTCAAATTTATATAGACGAGTGATTAGAAATGTTATGTTGAATTATTATGTTTGAACATTTACATAAATTTTATGTTTTTGGTGTGTTGCTTATATATATACGAGTAGATCTTAATGAAACGTGAAGAACAAACATACAGACAGACACACACTTATTAATTATTTGATAAATTAGTGTCTGGATGACGTTGAACGAGGGTCGGATGAGTTTGATTAATTTGACGCCTTTTCACTTTTAACAATTTCGTTAAATATATAAACATAATTTTTTTTTTGTTTAATGGTGCACTAGCTCGTGGTTATGACATTAGTATTCACGCAATTTTCTTGTCACATTGTTTATTCCTCCCTTTTACCATATTATTAAATCTACTTTTTTCTGTAGTATCCGGATCGATAAGCTCCGAAATTTGAAATTCAATTTTACTCATTATTTTCGATGAGTCTATTGACCTGTAAAGGCAACTTTATTATATCACTTTCTGAAATTCGGTATCATTAAATTATCACCAAAAAACGAAATGAAGTTACTTCCTGATCTCATCAAATGAACAAATGTGTTGCGGTGAATGTATAGATAGATGGATACAAGTTCCCCCTTTTATATATAAATAATGAAACAAGTAATATTCACTTGCTGATTACATGCGGAATTCTCTATGTATATACCTTAAAAAATTTGTATATACAGTAGTCGCACTGTTTACGCGGATTTTGGGGAAAATACAGCCGTTAACATTGATGAGTTGGAAAAGCTAATCAATCCAAACTAGTTCATCAATTAAAAATTTCAGTTGTGTATAAAATCGACAAATGTCCTCTAATCAAAGATTGCCGTAATTGGCAAGTATCCAGAGTCATTAAATTTTGCTACAAAAAATTAGGGCCTTTTCTAAATCGTAGGGCTTTTGCTTCAAGTACAAGTATATACGCGTGGAATTGTCCAAGCAATTATCACAATACCCAAGCACTTTTCAAAAAATTCTATCAAAAAATATCTCGTTGATCGAGTCTCATACGAATTTTTCTGATGTTCAAAATCGCATTCAAGACCCAAGCTATATACCTATAGAAGTACTTCACAATTACGACCAAGTAAACTGGCTTTAATATAAAATTCATGTTCAACAGAATCCTCTAGTAATGTCTACAACTTTTACATCTTCTGAAATTGAAGAAAAATGCCATCGTGTTATCGAAAATAATCCAACGCGCTGTCAAAGAAACTGTGCCTCTTACTCAAAGGAAAGGTAACCTTAATATTTCTATTAAACTGAATTTTGGATATATCTTAAAAGCTGATATTAATTTATATTCTAAACTAATTTCCTGTTGGTTCAATGAACTAAGACATTCCGACTTCATAAATAGCAAGATTCCCGATAAATCTCCTGAAAGTTATAAAGAAATTCGGTAGCTTAACGGTAAAAATCCAAATGTTATCACTTGATATTCAAAGGTCCAACTGTATTATAAACCCTAACCAAATAGCAGAGAAAATCGCCTAAACATAAGAAAATTTCCAGACTGTTGAAAAATTGGCAGTCATTCCTATAAACCAGGAAAATTGGCAGTCATTCCTATAACAGCCCTCCAATAGAATAAAGTATAAATTTTACTTCTTAACGGAGTAAGTAAGATCATGGAAAAAGTCATTCTCAATCACCTCGAGCTCCTATTAAAACCCTGCATCACAGAAGAACAGTCCACTTTTCTTGCCGGACACTCTGCTTCCCAAGCAACGAAACAATTTTGTCGTTCAACCACCGCAGTCTTTTTAGAAATATAGAAAAGGCGTTTGAGACCGAATGGTTCCTTACGACGCTTTTCAATTGTTTGAGTCTTTCCTTACAAATATGAAACTTTAAGTTTCTCTGAACCTACATAGCTCCAGTAGCAAATCAATAGCATCGGGAGTATTATGGCTCCATTATACGGTAACATCTTTCTCATTATTCTATCATTATATTCTTATTTCACAGAAACCAAAATCTAAATATATTCCAATGGCTCGGCTAAATTCACCTCTTCAACTAACACACTCAAGTCTAGCGAGAGGCTTTCTAATACCTTGACCAGTACTCTAAATATTTAAGGAAATGGAAGATAAAAGTAAACTTTTCTCAAACCGAAATGCATAGGTAAAAGTAGACCTAACGGAGCTCAAACGGAACTGGCGATTACACAAGTTCTGAGAAATAGGATCAATTGAAGGACATCAATAAAATTAATAAATGAAGACCAACAACAACAGTGGCAGATTATTTACCAACAACAGTGGCAGATTTGAAGTGAGGTTACCGTTCCAGAAAACTCTGGCTAACTTAGCAGACTCATTTCGAACAACTTTCATGTCTGAATACTTTGAATTAGGACATCTGAAAGCGGTGTTAATGATGACCAACTAAAAGTTCTCAAAAGTTCGAGCCGCACCACAAAACTAAGATCTGCGGAATATTTTTAAATGATTGAGTTGCTGTTGGACCGACAGTTTACCAAATATTTACGCAGTCTTATGTCGTATACCGGCAAATTCGTATACAAGTTTATCTTATTTAGCCACACGAGCTTTAAATGAAGCAGCTTATAAATATAAACCAAAATATCCAAAGCATTTAACCGAATCAGTAGACGATGGAAATAAAGGATGGAAAATGATAAAAGGTATTAAGGCTATATTGATTCCTAAGACCGATTGTGTCCGATTTAGAGTAAACCTAAACACCCACCCAATATTAAGTAAAAGAAGGATTTTGTCAGAGCAAGTCGCTTATTTGATCTTCTAAGGAATGATTTTTCAGATGTTTCTAAACATGCATATTCAGCAGTTATATATACGTGAAAATAACCCTATAGAATGGCGATACAGTCAAAAACTAAGGAGGCCCTAATTAAACATGTGTTTAGTCGTCGTTTAGAGCTCTGTGAAGCTTATTATTAACCATAGGCTATTTTTAACTATCAAATAGGCTTTGATATAAATCGATCATAGTGAAGTCACGTCGACTCCCAAGATAATCCAGCTGAGATTACTTCAAGACGAGTTTCTTCCGGAAACCTGCAAGACCTTAGTTCATGGTGAAACGGTCTAACATGGTAGATAAATTTAAAAAATTGGCCAGCAAGTATTAAATGTCAATCTAGGATGTCGGAAAAAATGCGCAGTCAAACATTCACTATATAAGTTGTTCAACCAAATTAATTGATAAGTTAATCGAAAATCAATCTAAAACTTAAGTTTATCTGAAACTTGACTCCGAACCTTCTCAATTCTGTTCAGAATTGAGAAAAATCTAAAGGCGACTTCTATTCTCTCCTATACAGTTAAAACAATTTGAACCAGAGATCAACTAACTATGTTTTAAAAAAGAGTTACCAACATCGAGACTAAGACACCTAAATCCTTCGATTGACGAATCAGGCCAAATAAACTAACAGAAATGATAGTACGAGAACGCCATTTATATCATCTTTAAGTAAAGATAGATTATGCCGGTCCATTCCAAATTTATTTAACCAGAGGAAGAGGTCAGAAAACGTACAAAGGGTAAACGTGCATTTGTCTATCCACCAAAGTCGCACACATATTAAGTTCGTTTCCGATCTGACAACTAAATATTTATACACTCGCAAAATACCATTTGAGAAGAGTTTCACATTCTCACGATCGAAAAAATTACAACTTTGCTGGTTGAGATAAAGGCGATGCTGAATTCCAGACCGATTTGAGTCTTATCAAGCGACGTCAACTATACCTAGCACAAGCTCATTTCTTGATTGGTCGAGGTTTTACGCAGCTGCCCACCGAAAATTTAGTCGACGTCAAGCTATCAAAACTCTAGCGATTTTAATGCATCATCGACATTTATGGGACACAATCCGCCTTCTTCATCACTTTTAGGTATACATAAAATAAAAATTCTTTGTTGTTGCTAGCCCGATTTCTTAGATGAAATCCTCCTACATTTAAGTGTTGTATGAGCTGCGATTCAACTGCCTGACTTCTCTAATCTATCCGCTCCCGATATAAAATATGATCTACGTAGAAATCCATAAACGTAATGGTTGAAGCAAATGGATATTTTTCTTTTCCATAATTTGCCAGTTGAGACATAAGATTTAAGTAGCTAAAAATGTAACTACTTTGGTTCCATATGTATCTGTGTTAAGTTTAAACGTCTAGATTTCTTGTTTTGGTGATTCTCTCCATAGCAACCATTGATATTCTTTCTATCATTATCTTTGAATATCTTTTCTATTGAAATAAATTCGTATTTCCTCCATCTTAGTCGTAATCAATATTCCTCGCTGTTGTCATGTTGGACCATTTAACCTTAAAAAATAAAAAAAAAATAAAAAACCTTCTTTGAGTTTTGCTATCATTTGTTTTGAATATCCTGGGTATATTATTAGACCCTTCTGGAAATGGATATACATTTCAAAGCACCCAACATTTAGCCATTTATAACACTTTTGAAAAATGTCTTTACATTCCATCTCCAGTTTTGTTAGGTTGCACAGTGGATGAAGTTCCTCCAGCTCCCAATTTGTTTATGCTGCTCATCAAACTCCGTTGACGTAACGTGTGATTTAACTCTTAATTCGAGGTTTCTTCTCCTTGTTGATATTCTTCCCAAGATGACCCAACCAAATTCTGTAAGCTCGTTTGTTCTTATGAGTTAGGGTTTAAAAATTTGACTGTAATAGCCAAAGGATTATAATTTTGATCTAATAAAAGCAGATTGTTCAAATGTTGCCACTTGTCTAATTCAAATGGCGCTTCTCGCCGATTTTTACTAATTTTAGTTAATACCAAGGCTTCTATTACAACAGAATATATTGCCGTATAACTTGGTTGTAAATTGATGTTTCCAACACTGTCGACCTTTTCAGCTAATTGTCCTCCTACACCATGAACCTCAGTATTTATATTACTCCCTATCAAAATTAAACGTTGCAGCCCTAGAAACAATTCATTTATTTAATGAGATATTTCCTATTCGTCGCCAAGATTATGTGATTAAGTGTTTGAGGTTTTTTGAAGAAAACGGTTTATGCTAAGACCACTAACGCCGTGAAGCAGGAAATGTGGTAAAACAACGAGTTTGTGCAGTACCACATCTTAAACTTTATAAATAAATCAAAAATTTAAATTTTTTATTTCAAAATCTGCGTTTTTCTATCAAAACTATTTTTTGCTTACAATTTGAGATACCCTTTATTTTTTATTTTTGAAACGTTTGTCTTTAATATATTGCACTTTTTTGAAACTCCACGCAAATAACTCGGCAAGTTTTCTCATGATAACCATTTAAATTTGAAGCTGATAGCTCCAGTTTGAAATGAAATATTGGCTAAAAGACCTTTACTTAAAAGGTTTGCAAAATATTTAGATGGTATTCATTATAGCAACCAGCGTAACGTGAACTTCGTTTAGGCAGACTAAGTTTTGAATACGCTTGGTTATTACAACCAGTTTTCAGCTTGTGCTTCTCAACATTGGTTGCGTTATGTTTAAATGCTCTCTTCAATATTCTCTGAATCAGTGATACATTAACAAGCCACTTTAACTGGATTTAATAATTTACACTGTCTTTGTGGTTTAGATATTATTTTCAAGTAAGCAAAAATGTTATTGAAAAATGCTTTTTTAAGCAATTTGTGCTTTTTTTTAAATTTCATAGCAATTTTTCACTTTTAATTGCAGTGGAGTATTAAAGAATACTAAGTTAGCTGGATAGCCCATTTTGTTATTTCGCTGAATTTCAAGATGTAAGATTATTGATTTAGAACATTATTTCACTATAGTATATGAACTATTTTGTGTTACTTCTTACTTTTGACAGAAATTACTGACTGGCAAGCTAAAATAGAAAAGCAGTCAAAAGAAACCGAAACTAAAGAACATTTTGTAAGTGCCACCTTAACAAATAATGAATGTCACAATAAAATGAGTTCAGTCACAGACATGGCATATGAATTGGTAAAACCAGGCACAAGAGAAAGGTACCACTTTAAGTTAGCTTGATTTGGTGGTCTAAAACTAAAACTAAAATAACTCACACAATCTGAGTGAATATCGTACCAGAACATAAAACGACTGATTTGGAAGAGCATCAAATAATAATATAAAAATTATATAACCCCGCACCCACGCACTCATCATTCGCGCTCATCATTCAAAAGGTGATATTATGTTATATGTGAAGAAAATTATTGGAAAAAATGGAAAAAGAAAAATTGTTGTATAATCAACGTAATGCAGACATTTTTTTTTCCTTTTCATTTTATAAATATTATATTCTGATGAAGATGCAAAGATACGAACATAATTTGAGACTTTTAAACATAAGAAGCACCTAACTATAATTTTTTTTTATCGATTAGTATATCACAAAATTACCATCGAAAACGTTAGAATTTTGCATAATATAATATAATATTATGTTTATATGATGCTGTGTGTAACGCGAACAGTCTCGTTAATTTTACTTCATTTTTACGGCATAAAATGTTCGTTCAATTTTATAGCATCATTTTGAACCCGACATCGTCTTCTTATTCAATGTGCGAATACATTATCGCAAAAAAAAAATCGTTCTTCGATTATTAGGAATATACCTTGTTTGATTGTTAATCAAGGGTAAATTTGAACTTATTTCGATGTGGGTATACAGTATGTATGTGTGTGTATGTGTTTGTGTATGTTTGAGGTTTCAAAGCGAAATTGGAGCTCGTTATTTTTTGTTTGTTTATATATGTGAAACATTCCGTTAAAGGGGAACATATTTCGATATGTTTTTATTTTAGCAGGGTGGGTTATTTCGATAAATTGTGTATTATTTTGTAGAAAATTCATTCATAGAAGACGATACTAGGAAATATTTTATATGTCAAATAATGTCTGTAACAATAACATACAGTGTGTTTCGTGGAACACTAAACATTATTCTGAAGAAAATGAATACATTTTGTGACGAAATGGCCAAAACAAAACCTACCAGAGTAGTGGTTGCCAAACTACAGATTGGCAACCACTACTGACTGTGTACGTTGCAAAAATTCTCTATTTGATGCGCTGGTGGATCCCCATAACTGAATACCATATGTCCATATGGGCATAAGTATCGCTTTATATAGTAAAACTTTATTGTCGAGTGATAATCTTGATTTTCTTCCTATTAGCCAATACATCTTAGCAAATTTTAATTTTATTTGATTTCGCTTTGCTTCCATATGCTTTTTCCATGTCAACCTTCTGTCCAGATGTAACCCTAAGTATTTGACACTAGATTCCTGCGGAATAGTTACACCATTCAATTTAACTTGTGGGCAGGTGAGTTTGTTAAGTGTGAATGTAACATGTGTTGATTTATTTTCATTGCCTTTTATTCGCCAAGTCTTTAGCCAGTTTTCAATTTTATTCAGATGATTTTGCAATTTGGTTTCCGAAATCAGCACAGCACTATAGAGCAAGTTCACAGGATTGTCAACGCAATCAAACTCACCTTCGAAGAAAAAAAATATTGTTATGCTGTCTTCTTGGATATTTTTACAAGACACTAATATGGCTGTATCATCAGCAAATGTTGATATTATAGCTTCATTGCAAATGGGCAAATCGGCTGTATACAACAAGTATAAAATTGGTCCCAAGACACTTTCTTGTGGAACACCTGCGCTAATATCATTTAAACCAGTGGTTGCTGCGTTTTGTTTAACCAAGTATTTCCTTTGAAGAAGATAGTTTTCAAGAACTATATGGGACTGCTTCGGCAAAAGTTCTTTAACTTTTATTAAACCTCTATGTAAAACTTTGTCGAAGGCTTGTGCAATATCCAAGAAGACAGCAGAATAATATTTTTTTTCTTCGAAGGTGAGTTTGATTGCGTTGACAATCCTGTGAACTTGCTCTATAGTGCTGTGCTGATTTCGAAAACCAAATTGGTGATCTGGTATAATATGCCGTTCTTCTAGTAATAGTTTTACTTTCCTTAGTAACAATTTTTCAAATAGCTTTGAAATCGTGGAAAGCATGCTTATTGGACGGTATGATGAGATTTGTGTCTCATCTTTTCCAGGCTTATGTATCATTGTAATTTGCGATATCTTCCACTTTTGAGGAATGTTACCAGTTCGCATGATTGCGTTGAGGATGTACGTTATTAGTTTAATGCATTTGTGTGGTAATTATTTAACCATTTTCCCGGTAATAAGATCTGGTGCTTTTTTCGGACTTATGCAGTTTTTTATTGTGCT
Organism: Tipula confusa; assembly: GCA_963556175.1. Taxonomy (NCBI): domain Eukaryota; kingdom Metazoa; phylum Arthropoda; class Insecta; order Diptera; family Tipulidae; genus Tipula; species Tipula confusa. The sequence goes on from OY744475.1 coordinate 23,848,752, forward strand.
CTTAACTTCCTTCCACTTGAACTTTATAGGTTTATAATGTGGATCGTTCACGGTTTGGTTTGTAGCATGTAGTTGTTAACTTGTTCATGTGGTGAGAATACGCTTCCAGTAGATCTCTGAGGTAGGCTTCTGCTGCATCAATATTTGCTGGTGTGCTAAGAGGAATATCCAGTAGGCAATTCCCTTCAATTTGTCTACTGTATTGATCCCATTTATATTTTTTATTTGTCAGGCGTTTTAGTGCTTCAGTCTTTAGGGCATTAGTACTCACTGTTCTAATTACTGGTGAATGATCGGATGATAAGTCGTAACAATCTGTTGCCATAGCATTTGTACGTGCAATGCCTTTAGTTATACAGAAGTCTATTAGATCAGGAATTTTCTTTTTATCCGTAGGCCAATACGTTGGGTGCCCCGCTGATAGAGAATCCAAACAAAGTTCATCCATAGCTTTCTAGAGTTGTTTTCCTTTCGGAATCGTCAATCTTGAACCCCATTGAGTATGTTTTGCATTATAATCACCTCCCGCAATGAATTTATTGCCTAGATGGTTAAAATAATCTAAGAATTGCTTCTTTTTTATTGCGTGTTTCGGTGGGCAATAGACTGATGATATTACAGTTTCCAGACCACTCCTCCAGGCAAATATTTATCGCTTGGATATGATCACCATATTTCTCAAGTTCAAAATGTTTTAATCTTCTTTTAATCAACACAGCTGTACCACCATGTGCTTTACCATCAGGATGTTTAGTGTCGTATACTGAATACCCATTAATTTTGAAAAAGGTTTTTTTGGTAAAGTGTGTTTCTGATATTAACATTATGTCAATATTGTGCTCGATAAGGAATGCTTGCACCTCTGTTTTGTGTTGGGCAATGCCGTTTGTATTCCATATGGCTATTTTGAGGACAGTCCTGTTTGGTTTTTCACTACTAACTGAATTAAGGTGTTCATATTTTGCAACATTAGATCCATGGTTCCCTCCATCATTGACATAAAGCTTTGCATCATATCTGTAAGCTTGTTTAACGCAGTTGAGATGTTTCCTTCTTCATTAGTTTGAACTTTTAGAGATATGCCTTTAAGTATACTTGCATATGAAAAGTTTGGATACACAGCACTATTAACGGTCGGCTTATGGTTTCTATTAGTATAAACTTCTTCTGGTTGTACTTCAATATTTTACTTTGGATTGATTCTTCTTTTCAGGTCTACATATACTGGGCACCCTCTATAGTTTGCCGTATGATTTTCAGTGCAGTTACTGCATCTTTTTGCAGACTCATCAGTTTTAGTTTTATTGCATTGTTTGGAACTATGAAGTTCACCACAAATAACACATACATCATTTAGCGTGCAGTCGGCTCTAGTGTGCCCGTATTCTTGACACTTTACACACTGTACTGGACCGGTTCTTTTTTTAGTTTCTTCGACAGTAATGCGACGATGCAGTAGATATCTTAAATTATATATTCCATGCTTTCCTTTAACTGGTTTGTTATCAGTTTCTAGTTCGATGCGGAACATTGGCTGTGGCAACTTATCTCGATTGATGATGTTGGTTATTGCTTTTGCAAAGAAGCCTTCAGCAGCGAGCGCAGCATGAATATCGTTAGTGTCCACGTAACTATCGATTCCTTTTATTATAACGACTAAACCTTTTTGGTTTTTTAGTTGATATGTATAGAATCGCTTACCGCAGCCTTATCAAAATGGTTAATTAGCGTTCTGTAAGCATCAAAGTTTAGTAGTTGAATTTTAGTTTCTTTAATGTTTCCTCTTTTAATCGAAGAAACATAAAAGTTACCCTCCGTAAGCACTTCAATTTTTTTTAGTAAGTCTCTATTTGATTCTTCTCTCAAATAGATTGGTGGTGGTTTTTCAGTTTTCACCTTGTTTTCTGTAGGTGGATCTTTAGAAGTCTCATTAGTTTGCAAGACAGAAAAACGGCTTTCATGAAGTAACTCAACACTGGCCACTCTACTAAATTTGTTTACACTAGCACTTTCCTCCTGTCTTCGGCTTCTTTTTCTTTTATTTTGAACAGTTATATATCTGTCCATACCTGTTTGCACGAGTTTTTGTTCGCATTGACCTACATCACTTTTTGTATTATTGTCTTTTGTCAACGATGCACTATCAATTACATTTATGTTCGTTGCACTTTGTTCAATTAAATTAACTTTGTTTGCACTTTGTATAGAGGAATTTGCTGTTGAAGCAATTTTTTGCTTGAGCACTTTTTGTTGTGTTATTGGGCGATACGATATTTCGCCGATTTTTCCTAAATCTAACGATGACGTACTGATATTTATTAAATCACTAGTGGGCATAGTCCGCTGTTGTACTGGTGGTGATGGCGCGATATATTTTTTGGTGGAGTTCTGATCACCATTTTTACATATTTTTTACATATTTTAATTTAATTTAAAATAAAAAGCTGATATCAGCAATTCACAAGGAACTATTTTATTTAATCAATTTTAATTATATTTTTTAATGTTTACTTGCAGGTAGTCAAATTGCGATTGACATGAAGTTGACAAAAATTATACTTGTAGGCATTGGAACATTTACCAATGTTCTCATTGGTAAATTCAGCATAGTATTTACGGCTTTCTTTTGCATTACAAATAGATCTTGCAATGCATTTTTCAGACTTCTACTTCATATTGCGGATTTAGGTAAACTAAATGGCTATGTACATGTGCATAGTAAATATTAATTAGAAAATGTCGAGGTAGTATACTTTTGCTTCTATTTAATATAAAAATGTAGGGTAGTATTTTCTTTTTTATTTGTGTATTATGTAAGTTCTATATGAGTTTTTGATCTATAACTAGGCCCAGATAGATATATGACTCTACTCTGTCACAATAACCTGCTGATTGTATTTCAGATTGAATTGTGTTCCATTTACAGGTACACGACTTCTTGTAAATATTATGTATTTACTTTTCTTAGTATTTAATACCAACATGTTTTTATCAAACCATTGACTTAGGATGTTTACATCAGATGGCATGTCTTCCATAAGGTCATCTGAATTATCATTACAGTAAACAACTGCAATGTCATCAGCATAGATTTGAATCCGCCTACATGTATTCAAAAATGTAATATCATTTATAAAGATCTTAAGCAACATGGGACCTAAAATTGACCTCTGAGGAGCACCAATGAGTACCGGTTTGATTTTGCTAGTGACAGCTCTAATTTGTACAAACTGAGATCTATTACCAAAGAAACTTTCAAATAATATCTTCACCGATGTTTAATTTTTTTAGTTTCATTAGCATTAATTTTGATTGACGGTGCCAAATGCTTTACTCAAATCCAAAAATAATACCCCAACCTGTTTGCCTTGGTCCAATTAACTGGTTATATTGTTGGTCAAATTTAGCCAGGCTTCTGTTGCATTGGAATGTTTGGTGAACCCAAATTGGCAATCTGCAATTATATTGTTTGTCTGAAGAAAGTTTTCCATTCGAGAGTAAATTACATTTTCAAAAATCTTACCAAAAGATGTGGGTATAGAAATTGGTCTATAGTTGCTAATAATAGACTTTGAACCAGTTGTATGTATAGGTGTTACTTTGCTGTATCTTATAATAAATCTATTTGATATTTTATCATGACCATTAGAGGCTCGATTTTTAAGTTTTTTTATAATATTTAATATTTCAACACTATCAATTTTCGTCAAATTTAACTGGTGAAAAATGCTTTCGTTTGGTGGTCTTAGGTGTTGTACTGTCGCATGCACTATATTAGTAAAGTATTAATTAAACATGTTAGCAACTAGGAGTTCTTCTGATATTAGTTGTGTATTAGCTTCAATTTCTATTTTGGAGCTCTTTATTGGTTTATTAAAAATTTCTTCATTGGAATGCCTCCAAAATAGTTTTGGATTCTTTAAATTATCATCAAAGAGTTTTCACAATATTCAGATGAATTCTTCAATTTAAGTTTATAAAATTTTTCTCTTAATTTGATTAATTTGTATATTTCATTGGTAATCCACATTCTTCTAAAGTTCTTATGTGAATGATGTTTAACTTTAACTGTGCATCTGTTTATTAAACTACTTGTTTCTCTTGTGAGATATTCAAAATCATTTTCAGTTATCTACTGATTTCCAAAACTGATCTTTTTCTACTTGATTGTGGTTAATGATATCTAGAAATTGAGGAGTATTTATGCATTTATCACTCTTCTCTTTTTCAAATCTAAAATAATTTATGATCATATTTAGAAAATGAATCTAAATAAAATGTATATTTGAGTGTAGAAATGTCAGTAATCACGTGATCTATAATTGTACTAATAGTATTGCTAACACGTGTCGCATACATCTCTTCAAATTTGTTTAGTATAAAATATCCATTACATGTAAGTCGTGGAGTCCCGTTGCATATCAAGAAGGTTAATATTAAAGTCTCCAAATATGATGCAACTCTGATACTTAGTCAATATGCTTTCAAATATAGTTATAAAGTTAGCTACATTTGTATTAGGTGCCTTATATATCGCAATAACATTAATATTTAATTTGGGCAGTCGTATAACAATAACATTACAAATTTCTTCTTTTTCCTCGTAAATCAACATGGGACAATACATTACAATCCGCGTAACCACGATAAAATCATTTTCGAATCGCTCCAGAATTTTACGAAGGGTATTGTAAATCTAAATTTTTGCTTAATCAATTGTGCCAATCTAACTCCGAGTACGGCTGCTAATAGTTCCAGTTTCGGTATTGTAAGTGTTTTCATCGATGACACTCGAGCTTTTGCCACAAGGAACGAGACTTCAACATCGGTTGACTAAATTCTCATATATGCTACTGCGGCATAGGCACATTCACTAGCGTCACAAAAAATGTGCAATTGAATCGATTTACCATTATCTCGATTCAAAGAGAAACATCTCGGAATAGCGAGTTTATGAAGGATGTAGGATGCCCAACCACTGGATCCAGTGCTTCGTGATTTCACCAAAAATTTTGTCGTCCCAGCCTATACCAGATTTCCATAAGTGTTGCAGAATTATTCGAAACGTAATGGTGACTGGCGATAAGAATCCAATTGCGCCATAAATGGTGAGCTTGTGGTGCCGAAAATCATCGCATTCATTTTGAAAATATCGGGTTTCTGCTTCGAATTTAAGTCTCGTCAGAGAAAACACTGCGACCAACTGTCATTTTCCCTTATGCGTACTTGTGGAAACATTTCCTCGATGTCGGCACAAACTCCGATTCTTTCTTTTCTAAACCGACAAAGTATACCGAGAAGAGATGGAACCAAATCCGGTCCGGTTATCAAATAATCGTTAAAGCACATCCCTTTCGATTTCGCTGCGGCGTCGAATACTAGTCTAATCTTACCGGGCTTGTTAAGATTGACCACTGTAAAATATGGCAAGAACCATGTGTTGTCTTTTGTTATCCAATTTGCTGGCAAAACTTTTTCGGCGTTTAATTTTATTTATTTATTGGCAGTGGCGATGTTGTAAACCGGTAAACTGGATTTTTGTTTCACGTCTGTGCAAGGATGTCAGTGATGATGATATGTTACTGTATATTAAAACTAAATTTGAGATTTATAAACCTATTTTGGTTCGGAACCGACGTAATGATGATCGCGATTATATATCGTTCGAAATTATCAGTTCCTCATAATAAATTCGACCTGCTGTTGAACTCATCGTCGTGGCCTCCTGCTGTATTAATCAAAGAATTTTTAAATTATCGTCGGCAATCATCGAATCATTTTTTAGTACCTCGATCGGCCCTAACGGTATAAAGTCTACATTTAATTCAAATTCAAACACTTTTTTAATCTATTATCAAAATGTTGGTGGTATGCACACTTTTCATTATTTATATCACCGTCTTGTCACCCGATATATGTTTTATCTGAGACATGGTTAAAATTAGGAGTTTTAAGCTGAAAATTTTGATAATAATTATGTAACGTATAGATGTGATCTTTCCAGCCAAACTACTGATAAATCTGATGGTGGTGGAGTTCTTGTAGCTGTATTTAATTCAATTATACGTTGTGATGTTGTATGCCTCCATAAATCCGTTGGAATATGTTGCTGTGAAATTATCTTGGAATGGAAAATCATTATATTTATATGCTGTATACTTCCCACCTCTGCTGAGGTTTATAGCTTACATTGTGCAAATATTTATTTTGTATCTGAGTGTAGCATACATGACATCATATGTGTTTAGGGTGATTTCAATCTCCCGGGTTTATGTTGGTGCACTGAGGATGAAGATGCAACTTCTGTTTGTCTTCTGAGGATGAAGATGCAACTTCTGTTTGTCCATCCAATGATACGAGTGATGTGGAACAAATTTTTATTGATACCATGTTGTCTTGTAATTTACATCAAATTTGCAAAGTCGGTAAGAATAAGGCACATAAATTTGCCAAAGTTTTTGGTGATAACGTGGATTATCTTAATTATTTCCAACAATTTCGCCGGGCATTTGATAAGGAACAACACCGAGCCTATAGAAACTATATTTTGCGATTAGAAAATAATTTAATTCCAAACTCTAAACTATTTTGACCTTTTGTTGATGTCAAAAGAAAATGTTCCGGTTGTCTCCAAACGATGTCGTTAAATGATGTTACTGCCTGTAATGCTGACGTCATATGTAATTTATATGCTGAATTTTTCCACTCAGTCTAAAAGAAATACAATGATAAGGTTAGTGATGTTTCCTTAGGACATCGTACTACGCATCATCAAAATTTTATTAGAATACCTCATATTTCTGAAAAGATGTTAGACTTGGTATATCTAAGATGAAATCGGGGTGTGGCTTTCATTATATACCCGCTTTGATAACATATTTGATAATATATCTCAGATATTTAATGCGTCTCTGGAGAGTGGTGGATTTCCGTTGATATGGAAGATGGCAATTATAATTCCCATTTTTAAATCAGGAAAACGGTATAACATCAAAAATTATCGTGGTATATCAATGTTATCATCGATTCCTAAATTATTTGAGCTTATTATTTCTGATTATTTGTATTCCAATGATAAATTTTCATTAACACGTCAACAACATGGATTTGAAGGCATCGTTCTACAACTACAAGTCTGTTAAGTTTAACATCAAAAGCGTTCAGCGCCTTCGATTCCAAATGTCAGCTAGATGTGGTTTTCACTGATTTTGAGAAGGCATTTGACTCACTTCAGTTTGAACTACTTCTGGCCAAACTTGATAAATTTGGAGTGAGCATAGTATTTTTGGATTGGATTGGATCGTACCTGCGTGGTCGGAAGCAGGTAGTTAAAATTAACTGGTTTACATCTAAGATGATTAAAGTTCATTCTGGAGTCCCTCGAGGATCTCACCTAGGTCCTGTGTTGTTTAATATATTCATTAATGAAATTGCTACTCTGTTTCAGTACTGTGACTGTGAATTATATGCAGACGACTTGAAAATATCAAAAGCTGTACGTAGCGAGCAACAATGTATTGAAATGAGGAGTGATCTAGATTTTCTGTATAAATGGTCAATGGAGAATAGATTGAATTAAAATTTGGAAAAATGCAAGATTATGAGCTTCTGTAACAAAAAATCAGTTATTCATTTTCAATATCTTATTGGTAATCATTAGCTTCAAAGGGTTATAACATTCAATAATTTGAGTGTTGTCTTGGATCATCAATTGAATTTCCATGAGCATTTGGCTTCATTCGTCGTATATCAGAAAGGATTTTCATAATCTACAACCATTTAAAACTTTGTATTGTTCTATTGTTCGGTCTAGTTTGGGATATGCGTTGATTATTTGGGATCCTTCTTACAATAATCATATTGATAGAATTGACCGGAGTCAGAAGAAATTTATTATTTACTACCTTCATAAACTGACTAGGCCATTTGATCCGAACCTTCTAATGTGGCTGAATAAAAATAATTTGCCATCCTAAGGTGAACGCTGTAGAATTGCCAATTTGGATTCATTACTGGTAAGACGTAGATGTGCTGTTTCAACATTCATTGCTGATTTGCTGAATTGTTCTATTGATTTCCCAGAACTACTTGCAAAGATTGATATTCATGTGCCCTGCAAACCAGCTCGCGTCAGGAATTTTATATATTTGCCGACATTTAAATCTAATTACGCATATAACGCTCTGATTTTGGCTATTTGTCGTCAGTTTAATGGAAATTTTGATGTGTTTGATATCAATATTTGATCAATATTTCCAAATGTACTTTTAAAAAGCTTGTCAAAGCTAAAATGTAACAAGAAACAATCAACCAAGTTGGAATGATTGTACCAGATCGACCTGGCAATGATGCATTTGACAGAGATCTGCAACGAAAAAGTGATTACAATGCAACCTCACTGTGGTTAATACTATTTCTCTAATCTTCTATACGCCTGTGCAATGGTACTCGATTTGCTATCAAAAAGTTAAAAACAATTTGATTGAAGCGACAACAATAACTGAAAAAATTCTAATATTTCCAACTGAGATGGCGTTCGAATTCAAAGTAAAAAGTAAAGTTAGTTTCGCTCATAAGTAAAGCTAAAGTCATCAAATATTATCAGAGAAGTTGATTTACTGTAATGACCTTGAGCAAAGTTAGCAGTAATGCTTGATACTGAATTTTCTAAAATTGAACTAAAACCCCTACGATAATCGAATTATTCCTTTTCTGTAAGCAAAGGTATATCTATACGACCAAATATACGGATTGCGAACTACTCTACAATTCCTACTGTACACGAGTATGTACAAGGAAGAAAAATAATTTTGAACCAATCACGACTTTTTTTATATATTTTGCTTCTCCACCTCAATTGGGTATATTACCACGAATCAATCCTAAATCAAATTTAATTTTCCCAATGTAAAAACACAATTCTAGGCCATTTCAATTTCAATACTACTAATAAATTTCCCATTTGTACCAAATTAAATATTTACAATGGGCTTTACCTTATAAAAAATTTATTTTGATGACTTTAACCTTTTCCGTGTCAATATCCATAATTCCGTATGTTCAAATCCCGCATAATCAAATCCAAAAAATAAAAAAAACAAAGAAAATTGTGTCAAGGGTACTAACATAACCATTGTGACGTACACGAATGGCATTAATTAATTATAAAATTTTCTCTGTCTCTCAAACAATAGAATTATTTTTGATATTCATGAGTTTAAGATTTAATTTGCATGTTCAACGGAAAATTATTTTTAAAAAACGTTTGAACAAGTGTTTTTCTTGCGTTTTTGTTTGGGGAAACGTTTATCGTATTAATAAATAATTTTTTCCCGTGGAATGTCGTCTCGATCGTTTTGCATTTTTATAAGTGACTATACAGATATTTCAAAAAGTACATATACCTAAATTAATGGAATTGACCTCATGAGAACGATTCCGTCATCATTAGGATGGATCATGTGTGCATATCTCTACAGTCGGAATTAAACAACCTCATCTAGTCACATTTTGAGCAGTGATTAAATCAAAGAAATGCTCCTTCCAAGTATCGAGTACCCAATCGATGTTAACACGGAGGTCTCGATACTGGTCCCAAAAGGCTTTGGTTTGAATATGTGGTACAGTCCTGTAACTCCTTTAAAGAAGTTATGTAAATTTTACCCGTTACAATGAAGTTGTATCCTTAAGACTTCACCCTTACAACATTCACCCTTTTCCGGCAGCAAATTCGCTGAGCCGTTCCTCTAGTAAAGGCCGCTTAGGTTAAAATATTAAAATATTAAAATATTAAAATGTTAAAATGTTAAAATGTTAAAATGTTAAAATGTTAAAATGTTAAAATGTTAAAATGTTAAAATGTTAAAATGTTAAAATGTTAAAATGTTAAAATGTTAAAATGTTAAAATGTTAAAATGTTAAAATGTTAAAATGTTAAAATGTTAAAATGTTAAAATGTTAAAATGTTAAAATGTTAAAATGTTAAAATGTTAAAATGTTAAAATGTTAAAATGTTAAAATGTTAAAATGTTAAAATGTTAAAATGTTAAAATGTTAAAATGTTAAAATGTTAAAATGTTAAAATGTTAAAATGTTAAAATGTTAAAATGTTAAAATGTTAAAATGTTAAAATGTTAAAATGTTAAAATGTTAAAATGTTAAAATGTTAAAATGTTAAAATGTTAAAATGTTAAAATGTTAAAATGTTAAAATGTTAAAATGTTAAAATGTTAAAATGTTAAAATGTTAAAATGTTAAAATGTTAAAATGTTAAAATGTTAAAATGTTAAAATGTTAAAATGTTAAAATGTTAAAATGTTAAAATGTTAAAATGTTAAAATGTTAAAATGTTAAAATGTTAAAATGTTAAAATGTTAAAATGTTAAAATGTTAAAATGTTAAAATGTTAAAATGTTAAAATGTTAAAATGTTAAAATGTTAAAATGTTAAAATGTTAAAATGTTAAAATGTTAAAATGTTAAAATGTTAAAATGTTAAAATGTTAAAATGTTAAAATGTTAAAATGTTAAAATGTTAAAATGTTAAAATGTTAAAATGTTAAAATGTTAAAATGTTAAAATGTTAAAATGTTAAAATGTTAAAATGTTAAAATGTTAAAATGTTAAAATGTTAAAATGTTAAAATGTTAAAATGTTAAAATGTTAAAATGTTAAAATGTTAAAATGTTAAAATGTTAAAATGTTAAAATGTTAAAATGTTAAAATGTTAAAATGTTAAAATGTTAAAATGTTAAAATGTTAAAATGTTAAAATGTTAAAATGTTAAAATGTTAAAATGTTAAAATGTTAAAATGTTAAAATGTTAAAATGTTAAAATGTTAAAATGTTAAAATGTTAAAATGTTAAAATGTTAAAATGTTAAAATGTTAAAATGTTAAAATGTTAAAATGTTAAAATGTTAAAATGTTAAAATGTTAAAATGTTAAAATGTTAAAATGTTAAAATGTTAAAATGTTAAAATGTTAAAATGTTAAAATGTTAAAATGTTAAAATGTTAAAATGTTAAAATGTTAAAATGTTAAAATGTTAAAATGTTAAAATGTTAAAATGTTAAAATGTTAAAATGTTAAAATGTTAAAATGTTAAAATGTTAAAATGTTAAAATGTTAAAATGTTAAAATGTTAAAATGTTAAAATGTTAAAATGTTAAAATGTTAAAATGTTAAAATGTTAAAATGTTAAAATGTTAAAATGTTAAAATGTTAAAATGTTAAAATGTTAAAATGTTAAAATGATAAAATGTTAAAATGTTAAAATGTTAAAATGTTAAAATGTTAAAATGTTAAAATGTTAAAATGTTAAAATGTTAAAATGTTAAAATGTTAAAATGTTAAAATGTTAAAATGTTAAAATGTTAAAATGTTAAAATGTTAAAATGTTAAAATGTTAAAATGTTAAAATGTTAAAATGTTAAAATGTTAAAATGTTAAAATGTTAAAATGTTAAAATGTTAAAATGTTAAAATGTTAAAATGTTAAAATGATAAAATGTTAAAATGTTAAAATGTTAAAATGTTAAAATGTTAAAATGTTAAAATGTTAAAATGTTAAAATGTTAAAATGTTAAAATGTTAAAATGTTAAAATGTTAAAATGTTAAAATGTTAAAATGTTAAAATGTTAAAATGTTAAAATGTTAAAATGTTAAAATGTTAAAATGTTAAAATGTTAAAATGTTAAAATGTTAAAATGTTAAAATATTAAAATGTTAAAATGTTAAAATGTTAAAATGTTAAAATGTTAAAATGTTAAAATGTTAAAATGTTAAAATGTTAAAATGTTAAAATGTTAAAATGTTAAAATGTTAAAATGTTAAAATGTTAAAATGTTAAAATGTTAAAATGTTAAAATGTTAAAATGTTAAAATGTTAAAATGTTAAAATGTTAAAATGTTAAAATGTTAAAATGTTAAAATGTTAAAATGTTAAAATGTTAAAATGTTAAAATGTTAAAATGTTAAAATGTTAAAATGTTAAAATGTTAAAATGTTAAAATGTTAAAATGTTAAAATGTTAAAATGTTAAAATGTTAAAATGTTAAAATGTTAAAATGTTAAAATGTTAAAATGTTAAAATGTTAAAATGTTAAAATGTTAAAATGTTAAAATGTTAAAACGTTAAAATGTTAAAATGTTAAAATGTTAAAATGTTAAAATGTTAAAATGTTAAAATGTTAAAATGTTAAAATGTTAAAATGTTAAAATGTTAAAATGTTAAAATGTTAAAATGTTAAAATGTTAGAATGTTAAAATGTTAAAATGTTAAAATGTTAAAATGTTAAAATGTTAAAATGTTAAAATGTTAAAATGTTAAAATGTTAAAATGTTAAAATGTTAAAATGTTAAAATGTTAAAATGTTAAAATGTTAAAATGTTAAAATGTTAAAACGTTATAATATTATAATGTTAAAATGTGTTTTTTAGATTGAAAGTGCATAAAATAAAGTAATTAAAAAACAAAAATTTACATTAAACATTTTCCCAACGTGTGAAAATCTTTTGCATTACAATATTATAGTGTTAAGTAAAGTAAACTGCAGTAGAAAAAATAGAAAATTTAAATGTTTTTGAATTTAAAAAACGAAGCAACTATTTCAATACGTTGTTACATTTTAATACCCGTAGAAAATATATATGTATACTCAAGCTTAGGTACACAAATGAATATAATATGAAAGTGGGAATAATTATCTGCACATATCGTGCGCAGACAGTGGGTTAAAATTATTTTTTTCTGTTCACAAAAACATGATAGTATAAAGTTTAATGTATCCAAATGATAATGGAATGTTAAAATTTCATAACTCTTTTGTTGAAAGGAAATTTTTATTTTTTTATTTTTCTAATTTTATGACATACACGTCTTCATACATATATTCATAACGTAAACGGTAAAAATGATGGTATTAAATTTGCATGGACGCATTTTAAAAATACATAAACAAAAATACATAAATTAATTTGAAAGGAAATTAAGTAAGTGAAGAGCACGATGATTAATTTTTAATGATTGTGCAAAGTAACAACATAATGTACACAATTATCCTTCATCATATAATGTAAAAGTTGTGTATTTAAATAATATTTTTTCGCAAAAAATGAACAACCAACTTGGTTTTTTTTACCAAGTGTAGAGGTTTAAGTGATGGGTAACTTTCCATCCTGTTTTTATTTACCTTGATTCTTCTACTTCTTTTGTTTATACTCCCTTTGATAATAAATTTAAAGTTAAGTTTACCACACACAACTTTTACATAATAAACTGGTAGAACTATACCAACATAACGATAAAACATCGTGTGTCCCTTAGTCATAAAATACCAAAATCAAGATGTAAAAATTCTCACACAAAACAGTCTACAGACACAAAACTTATTGTCGTTATAAATCGAATTGTATAACCACCCTCTCAGAAAATGGTGAAAATTATTTTCATATTTGTTTACGTGATAAATACGAATCAAAACGAAATTACACGACGACACAGGTGAACACTAATTTTAGTTGAAGAGACAAGCATAACCAAAAAAATATAAATAAAAAAATATTAAATTAATTTCCATTTTAATTGGGGTTAATCAATCATATATACCTTCCACCCTATACAACAAAAATTATATTCATCCCCAAATCGTAATTTTACTTTCGTTTTTTTTTTTTTTTTCATGGTGAGTGATTATTATTGATTCTCACTCATTCGATATTGAAATCATATTTTGTGACATTTTATACATATTTTTATAATGGCAACATAAAAAAACATGTTTTTAATTACTTATTTTCATGTGGGTCGAGAGTTAATTGATTGATATTGATCAAAACTAATAAAATTTCAAGGTTGGAAATTTTGTTTTTCACCAAACACAATAAACAATACAATGTCGATGATGACAATAGACGATTTGATATGGTTTTGATATAGCTACTAAAAGGTGTTACGACTTTATTGGAACTGTATATTATAGTAACCTTATTGTTCTAAATGTTTAGAATTTATTTTTGGATTTAGTTTCCAATAATCATACCAAATATGTTATTATGACATTGATACGGTGAATATTCTTTGTGTATTGTTCGAGTATATGTCAGAATTGGCACGTGTCATTAATTTTAAAGAGAACCAATTTATTACAAAAAAACAAGTATTTTGATTTAACAGTCTTGAGGAATGAAATAGTTTGGTTTATGTGCTCTAATAATTTTAATTTTATGATTATAAATGATTTGATTATACAAAAGCATTACCAATTATTGCTAATAATCTACTTTATCATTAGTAAACTAAAACCATATCACATTCAATAGTCTTGAGAGAATGGGTCAATATTGGAAATCAAAGCTTTGCAGTTTAAATGGCCTTTAGACGGTAAAGTTCTATAGTACATTGAAAATATGAATATTTTTGTGTGTCTGCCTGACTACTGCAGCGTATACCAAACTAAAAAGAAAGCGACTGAGAAAGTCCAAGTAAAAACTTTCTCAATCATTGTCCTGGTATTTTGAATATCAAGGGAAATGAAGGGAGACACCTACGTGCTAGGAAAAGGCTTTTTACGGTGGCCAGACCCACACCTGACAAAAAGTGAAAAGCTCTGCTATTGGAAAGATGGACTAACAACACCTTCACATTGACTTGCAGCCATTCGTGATACTACTCGTTACGCAGAAGTGAGTTAAGAACTGTCGTAGACCCTTGGGAAAGTACGTAATGCAGAAACTTTCATATCTTGCGAACTTCATGGAGCGATACATTTTACTCTACTTCTAAATGAAACGATATCGGTCTAAGTGTGCGATAGCTGCCACTCCAACCTAACCTTATTTGATCTAAATTATGCGGTATATTCCAACAATAAGTGCTCCATTATAGTTAACGGACGGTGTTGGTTTTTAGTAGAGGTAGAAATCTCGTAGTGATTTTGTTTATTCTTCTGTATTTGAATAAGACACAGATTAATTGAGATATGGACTGAAATTTATTCCAGGATGTAGTATACATGTTAAATTTAACTATATAATTCGATCTTGTTCATATATGACCACTGAGTTTGTATCAGCATAGAAAAAATTAACTTTCTACCATCGCCTAATTCATGTTTGCTAAAATAATGAACATTAGCATCAATAACGGTCTAAAACATCATTAACCTACTTCAAAACAAAATTTTGTTGATTTAACGATTAGTTTACAGTTTCACTACTTCTCAGATTGTGTAATTATAGTGACTACATTTATTTATTACCACAGCTAAATGTGAGGAAATTAATGCTATAAATTTATGCGACCAAGAAAATATTTAACAAATATCGCTTGCAGAACGTAGAACTTTTCAAATTATATCCTTATAAATTTATAATTTTACCAGTTCCGTTATAGTCTTGTGTAAATTCATTTTGGCATTACATAATTATTAAATTAATTTCCATAACGTCTAGCATATATATACCAACATAACCAACAACAAAAAAAAATAAAACCACAACAAAACAAAATCAATAAAAGCCAGTAACTTAGTTACTAAACTGAACGATAAACTAGTGCAGTCACAATAACCAAATAATTTTCCTGTAACTTTATCACCAGTAATGGCACTAAAATTAAAATTAAGAACTTCGTGTTGTTGTTATGCTGTGTGATATTTTTTTTGTTCAGAACCATAAAAAATGTACACTCGTATCGTATAAAAAAATAAAAAAAACTACGAAAAAGTTTGGTAAAAAAAAAAAAGAAAACTTCTGAGTGAGATAAAAACGCTTTTATTTTTAATGTTCATAAATTGCGCGAGTAAAAGTACAGAAAGCTTTTTTTTTTGTATATAATATTTTGAAATTTTTATTTCCTCTTTGACAAATAAAAAAAGCTGCAAAAAAATAAAACAAAAAAAAAAGTTTCCTCTGAGTTTAGGAACAAAAGATTAAATTTATTTAAAGCATGAAAGGAAAAGAGGGAAATTTTTTGACAATGGTTTTCTTTTTTTTTTTTTTTTCGTTAACCATAAATTTTTATTTTATTTTTAATTTAAGTTGAAGTGAAAAACTTGTACAACCGAAATTTATTCTAAATATTTTTTGTTTTTTGGTTAAAACTAAACTTGAATAAAAATGAAAACTAAAAAGTTTTTTTTTTTATCAAATTGTTTAAAGTCATATTTTATGTAAAAGGTTTTTACTGTGAAAAGTTTTTTGGCTTTTTCTTTTAAATTTTAAATTAAAACGTTAAGATAGTCGAAAATTTAGTTGGTGTGTGATGTTTCTTTCTGTTTATAAGCCATTATATTTGTATGGTGGTTATGTTTTTATTTTTTATGAAGCAGCAAAATAATTTAATAAACACTAAACAACAACAACACAGAACCCAGGTATCGATAATTTATTATGTATATAATAGTGGTGGTACAGTGAGGTCGATTTCTTATCGTTTATACGTGAATAGCAAAATTCGATTGGACTAACTCCACTCTAGATTAGTTTATAAGAAGCAAGAATTTTATATCGGTCGTAAATTATGTTGGTAATTGACCGTTTCATTTTATGGTTATACTCAAACTGCTCACCAATGTTTTAGTTTTTACGAATACATTTTAGTGTATCAAAATGCTCTTAGTCTTTGTTATACTATTAACCACTGCAGCTAAAGTGGATTCACAACTAAATTATGGTATATAAGCCATGTCCTTTACCGCGAATGTCTAAAGAGCGTTCATGCATCATTTGTTTAATAAAAAATGTACATCTTGTAGGTGTCATTAATGTCATGACCAAGCTCTAGGCTCATCTTCCGGATAACGCCTGGCCTATTCCTAGAACTGTTTTACTTAAAACAATAATTAAAAAGAATTATTTATAATTAAAATATTTTAAAGTGAAAACATCCATATTCAAATCCAGTTTTCAAGTTAAACTTTCCTATCCTAAAATCGGTAATTAATTTAAAATCAGGTTATGCCAACCGAGTGCTACAATTTACCCAAAATTAGTTAAGATGTAAATTACAGATTCCAAAAATTATTTAACACGAATAGTAAATAAAAAATCGTTTAACAGGAAAATTACGCCACAAAACTCTCAATATACACAAAATTCTAAAATTTATATGAATTAAATATTTTAAAAAAATATCTAGCACGAAAATTAAATGAAACAACCGTTAAACAGAGAAAACACGTCAAAACTCTATTAACACACTCAAAATTCTAAACTGTATGGAAATAGAGATTTAAAAAAAATATGTCGAATTATTTTATTTTGATCTAAATGTGTCCTAGTTAAGTATAACTATTTAGGCTACTGAAGTATAGAGATATAATTTAAGTTGCTGGCATTGTCGCGAAGGTCAAAAGTGTGCTCTAGAAGCGCAAAGCTATAAGCACAAAGTAAGGAACAAACATGATACATTATTTTTACAAGAAGCTCGCTTTGTGTAACAAGGCAAATTTAAAATCCGACCTAAGGAGCTCGAAGGACGGCACATCACCTTATGCGAGCTCTGTAATACTAGCTCGGAAAACTTATGGCGATGTTTGAATGTGTACAGAAGACTCAACAAAAAGACAATCAAAGATTACTTCCCTTTACAACTCATAGATGACCAGTTGGATCGATTACAAGGAAAATTATATTTTACCAGCCATGATTTAGGGAGTGGATGCTACAAAGTATGAGTAGCTGAGATGTCGAAGGCAAAGATGGCTTTTATAACTCCTGATAGTCATTACCAATTTAACAGAATGCCTTTCGGGCATGTAATGCGTCTGCAGTATTTCAGCAGCTTATAAACTATGTTCTGGGAAGGTTCCTATAAACGATAGCCATGGCCTATCTAGACAACATTATAATACCAGATACTACAATCGACGAAGGGATGGAAAGTTTGGATATTATCATGCGGCTGATTGAGGACGCATGCTTAATCTTGAATCTGGTCCAATGTACATTTATGAGTGTAGAAAGTTTTGATGAACCAACAGGTATAAAAGTGGTTTATTAGACTCTGCAGTCATTTTCGAAGTTTTAGATTTAGGTGCCGTATTGCATCAAAAGCAGAAATACGAAAATCTGAAGCCTGTAATGTATTATAGTCGGAAAACCTCGAGCGAAGAATCCGGGTATTCAGGAATCGATTTGGAGGCTCAGGAAATTGTGATAAATATGGAAAAGTTCCGGGTCTATCTATTAGGCAAACATTTCATAGTACAGAACGACTGCAATAGTTTAAAGTTGGCGAAAATGTCAGCACGAACCACATGATGGTTTCGAATGGAATCCGAATTCGATTTTACTGTAGAGTACATGCCAGGAAAAGCTAAACAAATACACAGTCAAAATTCGGCGCATGCAAAGCGAACTATGGTAAAAGTGACAGCAAGCAATATTTAAGTATAAATATAAACACCGACTAGGTAGCACCCATGCAGCGTACTGATTCCAAAATTTTAATAAGCAAATTTTTAGAGTTAACCAAGAAATTCAAATCAAATATTTAATGTAGAATGCTCGCTTATACAAACAAAGAAATAAAGATGGCGGCTATATGTACCAGAATGCTTAAATTACAACGACGTTAGAGATGCATACGAGTGTGCAGCCCATTACGGAGAAAACAAAAATCTTTCAAAATTGGAGCGGTCTTATTATTTCCCAAAGATGGATATTTACATCCATTGTAAAAGGGAGTAGAGCCTTTTACAACAGTGCACATTGACCATGTAGGGCCGCACGTATAGCAACTAAGGCAACACGTAGGTATATAGCCGACTTCGTTGATGGCTACTTAAAGTTTTAGGAGCTCAAAAAGATGTCACAGCTGACGCAACGTTAGCGATTTTCTTTATATCAAATTATGGCCGACCTAAAGAGATAATCACATCCCAAGGTACGGCGTTTAAATCAAAATTGTTCACGGAGTTTTGCCCAACTCATTTTATTCAGAACATTATGGTAGCGCATTAGTGGTTGTACGTGAGCAAGTAAAAAGGTGAATAGATGAATGGCGGAGTAACTTAAAAATTTGCTATGATTAGTTCAGGCATTGATTGTTTTGATTGCGACAAGAAATTGGATTACATGTAAATACCCATAAGCATCAGTGTGAATAGAGTGACAAAGAAAATGCTAACAATGCTCGTGTTCCAAAATATCTTCAGAAGCTCAAACCATAACCCATTAACAGGTAACCCATTAGAGGTAATTTAAAAATCATAGGATAAAACCAAAGAATTTGTAACCTGGTGATATCGTAATGTTGCAGTGTGAGCCGCTATTTTATGGAGATTTCAGAAAGCTTTTAGGGAAATACAAAGTGCCATATGAAGTTATTAAGCCTATAAGAAAAGAACAATATTTGATTGGGGACATCTAAGACACATTGAGCATTTAGTAATTTTATTTTTATTTGTAACGATAAGTAAACGTCTTAATCAGCGAGAATGTCATCTGTTATTGGATGGCCGAACTGTTGGATTATTTTTGTTTTGTTCTAAATGTGTCCTAGCTTAGAAATTATTATTATGTAGGCTATTGCATTACTTATAGATATAATTTAAGTTGATGGCATTGTCGCCAAAGTAAAACCAAGAAAACAAAGTAGTATGGAGGAAAACAAAAGAGAATATAGTCGTGCTTTTAACGGAACTAAAATTGAATTAAATAAAGCAAGTTTGAGTAGTGGTTCAACATTTCGTTTTTTTTTTTTAATAAAGAAACCATTGAAGAACCGTCATAAGTCCTCAAATTCCTGCAACATATACAGCACGCAAATTGATTGGTATTTACTAAAGATTTCCCAATGAGCCTTCGAACAACCACAAAAAGGACAACTACTTTTCTAATACCTTGGTATTAAAGTTCAATGTATCGACAACTACCATGTCAATATGTTGAAATATTCAAAACCCTAGAATCGAGTTTTTTTAATACATCTCGAAATGAAATAAAATAATTTTGAGGTCGATATATACATTTCGATGAATATAGGTGGGTAAAAACTCAATGTTTGCAAAATGTCACCGGGAACAAAAAATTACTTCATAATCTGTATTTTTAATTATATTCTTATCTATGTATCTATTATTTCTGTTTTATAACCTAAAAATTTATTTTCTATAGCTTTAAGCTTTGTTAAAAGATCTTTGAGCTGAAAACACTACTATGTTATGTAAAAACCTATAAACTTTATCTGGAACAGCATTTTAACCACCTTTTGCATTCCAATAAGAGACAAGGATAAAATTAATGTCACATCACATAATATTATAAAAGATGTTCATGAGATGGAGTTACATTAGACCGGGAAGGCCTGCATCTCGTTGTGAATTTTCTACAATGAATTGCTATTCTTAAAATTGGTCAAAATAATCGACAGATCATGCGTCGGTAAATTAAAAGTCAGGAGTTATGCAAAGTGAAACATCGACTTTCGCATAGCTACTTTAAAAAAAAATTAATAATCATTGGATTACACGAATATTCACCACCGTTACCGATTTGTAATGAAGCAACATTTGATGCCCACTGGGCTATGTATAAATTAAGTAATTTATGGTTTGTAAATATAGTCTGTGTTGTCAGTGCTAATTTTGCCAGTTCATTTTCACTTGAATTAACAATATTTTTGATTATCTTAGCAGTGAGACATAATTTTTGATATAAAATCCTCCATATACTAATCCCATAGTCCACAACCATTTTAACCTATTCTATTGATGTAACATATAGTTAAGCCTGTTATATCCCAGCCTATATAATTATTAAAAATTATTATTACGTAAATATATAGGAGACTCTATATACCAAAAATATGAATTTATTCAAATTGATAAAAAATTATCCAAACGTAATTCGCTAGGGAAATATATTTGATTGTGCGCCACCCGAGGCCATATTGAAATAAGACGAAGAAATAATATCCATGCAACATAACCAAAACCAAAATGTTATATTCTCCAGATATATCACTTAGCACAGTAATTTTAAATTTATTTAAATTAGGCACAAAAATAATCGCATCGTAGAACAAAAATTTAACATATTTTTGAGGTTGTTAGATAAACATACGTACCGAGGGTGTGTAGCTAAATTGATTTTTTTTTGTCTACGGCTAAACACTGGTTGGAAAAAATAAAATATCTTAAATAATTATTTGGTTTTCTAATGTTCTTAACGAGTAATAGACTTTTTTTTTTTGTTTTGTTTTTAGTCATTGCGTAAAACATATTCTGATTATACTAAATTAACTGTTAAATATTGCCAAAGGCGATGTTTAAGATTGAATTTTAAGATTTCAAACTATACGTAAGATGATCAAACTACATTGGTCCCTAATTTTCTACATTTTTATTTTTACATATATTCGTATATAATATATACATTTTATATATATATATATATATATATATATATATATATATATATATATATATATATATATATATATATATATATATATATATATATATAAATTATATATACTAGCTTGGTTTAACCGAGCCATTGGCGCAGTGGTTAAAGCTGCAGTGTTTGGGACGGGAGGTACCGGGTTCGAATCCTAACGGGGGAGGCTTGCAAAAGGGATTTTTCATTACCTGATTTCGATCGGTGATGACGATGAACACAACTATGTCAGTGCAGGCTGGGTGGAGCAATGAAATGTGCAGATGGATTTAAAATCGAACCTGTATTCGTGCGTCCTCAATTTGGCTGGTGACGGCGTAAGGTAGGACGTTAAAAATTAACTGCGAAAGAGTTGGGAGAGCTTCGGCCCCAGAACAGATTGCAGAGTTCAGAAACAAAAAAAAAAAAAAACTTGGTTTATGTGACCTTTTGTCATATTGAAAAAACACGTCATTGCATTATTAACGTAAGTGGACTTTACATCTTTGTACCGCTTTTCTAGCTTTGGAATTGTCTAGGTTCAGGAAATAATTGAGTGATTCGATTAATTTGAGGAAATTTTTGCAAAAACTAAAGAAGTGCTATTTGGTTTTTTATTTACATTTTGATTTATATTTTAGGGTAAGCAAGAATCAGACCAAAGGGATCTACTCAACAAATATTGGCGATCTTAAATTTATAATTGTAGCTATTAAAAAGGAAATCAATTTGTTAAGATGATTTATGATAAACGCAACAGTGAGTTCATGCTCAACTCGCAAAGAATATGTGAAAATTACTCTCTCTTCTAAACAGTTTTCGACATCAGTATTAATATTCAAACATTTTCGCAATATTAAGCATAAATATATAAATTTGATTTTTTAGTTTTATGCCTAACAAATAATTAAAAAGCTTTTGATTCTGTACAGTAAATGCAATGAATGGATTCGGCTTTTTAATTTTAGAAGGCTTTGCTAATACACATTTAGAAATGTACATTTTGTTTTTGTGCACCTGTCAATTAAACTTTTCGCATGGCTTGTATAGACTTTTTTGTAGTTTTGTTTCGATGTACATTGAATTTTTTATTTTTTTTATTTTATTTCTTTTTATTCGAACACTTACATTTCTATAATTTGTAATCGGTTTGTTCGTAAATGCTTTTCGTAATTTTCTTATGTTTCATCATTTTTGTTACATACAAATGCCGCTAAAGATGTTTTCACATCAAAAATTTGGATCGGTAAAATCAGTCAATGCAATTTCCTTAAAAGTTATTGATTGAAATTTAACTATTATGAATGAATGCTACTCAATAAAATCTTTGCATAACCAAAAACTCGGTCTAGACATGATCGGTAACGGCCACTAATTGTCGTTATTGTTTGCTCATTACGAACATTAGTTAGTTGTTCATCTTCTCCAAAAATAATGAGATCACAATCGAATCGATAAAATAAATGAATTCCACTTAATCAGCGTTACGTGGATTTTAATCATTCGGAATGTACACGCAGCAATAATGAAAATTGGTGAATTAATAGCTTTGGAAAAACAGGAATATAAACATTTTATTATGTTACAAAATATGAATTGCGTTTCATTGTACTACTTTTAAAAACTTTAATTTGTTTAGTAGTTCAATGACATGGTTCTTTTACCCGATATTCTCTTGTTTAATGGTTCAACATAAGAGATACAAATTGCTACTTAGGTTATGGATTACATTTGAAGTTGGCAGTGAAAAACTAAATAAATTTGGTAAATTGGCATTTAATAATTTGGCTATACTCAATTCATCTTTTCAACTGATTAATGTAATAGCCGCAGATTATGTTGTTTATATTTTAAATTTTTAAACAAGGTCAAAGATAAGTCTCTGCTGCAAAGTTAATTAATCTCTGATCCGTGTTATCTTAGATTTTTTGTTGTTGTTTTATTAAAATTTGAATAAAGCAATTTGTTTTGGTTATGGAAGTCTATGTTGCCTTCGACTACACTAAAACCCGTCTAATTAAAATTCATCTTATATTAAACTGAGTAGCTAAGAGTTATGGCAGATTTCTGTATCTGGAATTTTCCTCATGCCATTGGAATTATCGAGGGGAATCATTTTTTAATTGTTCAATCGACCAACTTAGAGTCGGAAAGCTCATTCGCAATTTATGTTTATCGAAGTAGGCTCGAGCAAACGAGCTTCAGCTAACATTTTTTATGAAAATACAATTTCATATACCATACCCACTTTTCTAATTTAATATAAGGTGATGAAAACTGAAGCAGCACTAAAAAGCAACAGAAATTGAGGGATACACTCGCAATTTTTTTGTGTGGACCCTAGGACATACCATTTCAGTGCAGAAAATAGCATAAGGCTTTAAATTTTTAATTTTAAATAAATTTTAACACATTTGTTTAAAAATAAAATATACTTACACCAATAGCTTATACCATCAGCTTCTATTAAAAACAATATTGCTTTCGCCAAGTCATCAAGTATTTATGTTCCCTTCCAACTCATTTTCGTATTCATTTATTTGATTTCAAATATCCATGAAAGTTTGTCCAGATGAACGAGAATAAGTTAACAACAAACTAGTAATTTGCTTTTAAACAAATCTAATTAACAAATCAACAAATAAATAAACACAAATTAACAGTCATAAAATCAAAGACATTAAAAAACAAAATCGTAAATATTGTAAAATGTCACAAACTAGCAAAATACTAAGGTATAGTGATTAAAATATTTTTTCGTTTTATTTTCATTAGGAAAGGTATCGTACTTTCGTTACCGGAATAGAAACTACAACAACAAAATACATGTATGTATTTTCATTCCAGATTGAATAGTTTCATTCCAACTAAAAGTTGGTGTAGATTTAATCCTATTCTTCGCGTAGTTGCAGTGTTTACCACTAGTGTAAATATTCATATATTTTTAGTTTTTAAAGGTTGTCATTCCTGCAATACATGGCAATAAATTTTTTATAATTCTAAATTTTTATAATTAATATTTTTATGTTATTGTTTATGTTATATTTCCAAATTATTTATTTTTGTTATAATTTTAAACGACAACTGCGATGTTTAATTTTTAAATTTCAAAATTGATAACTGATAGAAATAAAGACAAACTATTATTGGCTCTTACGTTCGACCAAATTTCAATTCCTATTCGAATAGAAAAGTAACACACCAACAGTTTGTTGCATAAAAATAAAAATATACTTTGTATAATGATTTTTTGTAATTTTAAGTTCCATCATTATAAACTACTAACAGAAATATAGAAATTCTCGAAGTTATTTGCACCGAAACACTTTAAAAATTAGCAATATGTGCACTTCTTCAAACCACTGGGAGACAAGTACTTTGATGGAGAAGACTACAACACTAAACATACCTATTGGGGCTCTTAATTAATAGCCCCGAAAAAGGTCAACGACTGTCAGAATGAAAATATTGTGTGAAAAACTAGTTTACGTGTCTACTGGTTGCCAATCTAATTGGCCAAAGCTCCGATCTGTACAGTAACCAAAGAGTGTTCAGTAAACATCCTTATAAAAACAATAGATGTATATCTTAACGGATTTATTAAAATAAGCTGCAGTAAGTGCTACACCAAATAGTGATGATCATGTTAGAAAGCTTAAAGTGTTTCTGAATATTTAACGGCTACTAATCTTAAAACGTTTAATAAACAGGCATTGCAGCTTCAAAAATCTTCAAAATCTTTCAAAAATGAAGTTTGGCATAAAGGACTTATTCATCTGGCAAGTTTACTTACCTTCTGTATCTCCTAAATTAGACATCATAGAGTATTCAAATTAAACATTATGTTACCACTTTGTAAACTATTCCAATCACCATATAGTGCTTTTATACCACCATGTAAAAATCTTGCGAAACCAGTAAAACATTTCGACTAATCCAGATAAAGGAATAAGCAGAACTCTCAACTCTTCTAATGTAGACACTGCTAAAACAAAAAGAGATTTACCGTCCAAGACTGGTCTTCAGTTGGCCTAAATGAAATAATAATTGAGCATACTCTGAAAAATCTTGGAAGGGCTTTAGAACCAGAAAGCGAACTAGAGAAAGAAGCAGTAGGAGGTAAACCAGAATGGCTAAAAGTAGCACTAAAAGGCGGGTAAGAAATCGAAAACAACGAACGCAACCAGATGCGCTGTTGATTAAAAAAGAAACTGCACCGTATGCTGCACTGCTAAGGAAGTGAAGGCGGACTCAGAACTTACTTTTCTGGGGGAAGAAGTTATTCACATTCGCTAAACTATGAAGGGAGATTTTTTGCTAGAGATAGAAAGCACTGGATACTAATCGCAAACCGCTATTTTTCAATCCCAATTGGAGAGAAGAATCGGTTAGGAAGTAGATTTTTAAGCCTTATCACAATAAACTCTTGAATTGCTAGTCGGAGAAACAAAAGATTACCTCTATAAAAGTTTCTAATCGGGGAACACAAATGGCAGTGGTTGGCCTTCTAAGCCAAAAAGTAAAAAATGTCGTATCGAAAAGGAAATAAGGATTGGTTGGGTGCCTCGAATGCCCCTCATCAAGCTCACCAATGTAAGAGTTTCAAGGATAGTTATAGGCTGTGCAGGAAAAGGGGTGAAGCGGGTCACATTGCCAAAGGCTGCCCTTCTGAACAATTCTTACACTCTTGAAAGTAAAGATATACTGGAAACCTTTTTTAATTTCTATTACCTCCACATTTTAAATGAAAGGTGCTAGCTCGGTAGTTGATCTCAAATGGATTAGTAAGTTTCTTCTAACTAAAGTCTTAATCTAAGAAAAAAGTGATCTGTACAAACACAGCGATGACCAATCAATTTTATGTATCTTGCATGATGGAAAACAACCAAAGGATGTTTTGAAAATAAAATGAATTGTAATGGCTGGAAACATAAAATCTTTGACCAAAATCTTTTTATTTTCAAAAGATACCTTGAAGGTTCCAGTGTACTGGTGGACAAAAGAAAAAAAAATAGCCGAGTTGCGTAAAAATGTTTCAATGCTAGATGCTTATATCAACGAGTAGAGCCCGAAACAAAATACGCGTTATGATAAGGTTCAAGGGTTCATACAATGAATACCCTCCGTGTCAAGAATTGTTGGAAAATAGTGTCTCTACTTTATTTCCACATTAGCCTGGTTATGTGACAATTAACGAATCAAGAGGTGAGGAAGAAGTGATTCCACGAATGTCAATGAAGGAGGTTCTAAAACCAAGTGACAAAGTGGGAAACAACATGGCCTCCAGTCCTAATAAAATTTACGTGTTGACAACTACGGTGAATACCTATCCGGAGTGTTGTGTTAGCGTGAATAATACTAAACAAGAGGAAGGATTATTTTCTTTGCAGTGGAAAGTCCAACATCAGATACTTCTACTGAAAGGAACGAAAGCTTCAGAAAATTCATCATCAAACCGGCTTATCTGTTTACCGGCTACGGCTTGTAAAATATTAGAGAGAATCATATGCCAAAGACATCAGGAGGCAAAAACAAAGGAGAGCTATCTAAACATTAATATGGATTTCGTAAGGCAAACTCTATCACTGACTTGATTAAACTAAAGGTAGTTTAGGTGCTAGAGGCGATTGCCGGATGAGTACCACACAAGGATCACTATCTTTGGTGCTTGCGGAACGTGGCATAATCGTTTGGTGTTTTTGCGATTCCGAAACCGTTTATCTACTAATAGGCATACCAGAAGGTAACTTTTTTTACAAATAGGAATATTACAATGGTTAACTATTTTACTTGTATTGAACTAGCAGGAAGTTAATTTTTAAATAGTTTGGCGTTGATACGAACTTTCCAAATGAATAAAAGATGCATTCCTCAGTGTTTTTATCAGATAAAAACAGAAAAGCAGGATCATATTATTTGGTTTCAAAAATAATATACAGAGTATATGTTCCTTATCCTCAGAAGACTTTTTTATTTTTATCAACTATGCACAAAACTATAGTTAAGAGCGACAAAAAACCAATATCAGCCAAAGAAAAATTGGGCGTTTTACTTTTGCCCAAATGATTTACGAATTTATGCGAATAAGAAAATAACAAACCGTTGATCTTTTAGAAGATTTATAATATGTGGAAACATTAAAGGTTCCCATTAAATTAAATTCCCTCCAAAAAGAACACGAAAATAAAAATACTCTCTTGGATCATCAACTACATGTATTCTAAATAGATTAATGGCAATTTAAAAAAATCGAGTATTGGTGATAAGGAAAATATTTCAAATTCAAAAATATTTCGATCGCGCTTACCCATCACTAATAACAAGAATGACTTAACTCTTTTTATACAAATCGAATACTGGCAACCCTTTTATTTTTTAAAAATAAATTAATGGCATGGTTAAAATATGCATATTCATAAATTCCAATAACTTTTCTATTTTTATTAATTCTTCTGTGCTTCCATAAATTAACCATGAATTCCATTCCTTTATTACCAATAAAAAAATGACTTCTTCTCGCCTGGATATATTATGCGGATTGACGGGAACGATAAAAAGGCAAAACAAAACTTAATTATTTGTCAAATAATTTATTAGATACGAGTACTAGAAATGGTAAAGAAAGGGGTTAAAATTAATTAATTTTGATAACAACAACAAACCAATTTTTTTTTTTTTGAGTTAAATGGGTCTACAACTAGTTTTGTAAACATAGCACATAGGTAGATTCTAAGAATATCTAAGTTTTAAAAAAAATGTTTTGATTTCTCCCCCATATAATAATATATCCTTTGCATACACACTATCCTTATCATCATATATACGTACATACATAGAAACGAACAAAAAGGATTCGCTTTTAATGAATAGAGTAGTAGAGTCTACGGGAAATGTATAATTTTTAATCGGATTTGCTTCAATCAAATTTTTATACTCAAAAAATATTTTTTGGTTTGCATATTTTATTAGATTGTTTTCATAAAGGTAGCCTTTTTTACTATACACGTATACAGAGCTTTTCTATTTTTTGTTGTTGTTTTTTATTTTTATCTAATTTTCAAAACCCAGTATAGTATTATAATATACGGTGCGGTATTCACATTATAATTTTAGGTTTAACAATCAGTTTTTGTTTTCTTATATTTAAATAAAAATCAGAAATAAAAAATCAGATTTAATTATTTTGAATTTATTTAAATTAATTAAAAAGGAGGAAAAAAAACGATAAAATAAATTTGTACTATTGTATATAGAGCAGATAAAATGAATCATTTTATGATAATTTCAAGAATTTATTTTTCTTATGGTACGAACTTGGTTTTCTTACCGTATTATAGCACCTTCGACTTTGTGCGATACAATACGAAAAAATATAAAGACGGTATTTACTTATTTAATTATGTAAAAATTGTGACACTTTAATATTATCGTGATTAATATTTTATGCGGTGTCTGGAAGGTGGATATTCTTACATTTTTTTTTGTATTTGTAGTATATATTTAGTTGAAATTAGATTTGCATTCTGTTTACATATGAATCGATTTTTAGAACCCTGTAATGGACCTAGTTCTAAGGGATGAGTCTTAATAGTACAATTACTGCTTATTCGTTAACAAAATTTTGTTGTCAATATTCTCCTGACAAGAACTGCATAGATGTTTATTTTATTTATTTATTTAATTATTTCGAGGTTTTCCAAAGCTCCTTTAAAGCGTTCACACTTTCAGGTTGGTTTGCACAATGCTTTATTTTGCTGACTATATTTTGGTGTTCAAATTTTTCTTTCTCGTTTATCAGACCTCCACTTAGTTGAATAGTTTAGCACGTCATTTAGTTTTGGACGAATCGATATCATCCTATTGAGTCCAATATGAAATCAATGCGTTTTCATGTAAATGTGATTTTAATATCGAAGTCTCTATATACTGCTTTTTTGAATATACAATGGTGCATTTATAATGTAGCGAAGTAAAACTGCAAGCTTTCTTTGCACAATATGTATACCTGATGCACTGGTAAGCCTCATAGTTAAATACTATATGTCCATACGAAGATTTGAATTTTTATTACATTTCTTTAAATTTTAGTACTCAGATTGATTTCGTGCGAAATGTTCAGATGATTTTATATCACGAAATTAGAAATGAAAATTTTCGTTTCTGTTTTCGCCAAGTGATACTAAGTTAAGCGATAAAAAAGTAAATTTTTGCTATACATCAGAGATGACACCATCCATACATGAGATATGGTGGAAATATGGGCCAGGATACAATTTTGGCTTTTCAAATAATATTTTTAATGGTTTTACGTAATAACCACCCTGACATAATAGACCATATTTCAATTTAAATATGAACAATGAATGATAAATTATTTTTAGTACAGAAATAGGATATACATCTCGAAGCAATTAGAAAACCCAGAAGTAGATGACAGATAATCATAGCCATCATAGATACCGCTACCTTTCGGTAGCATATTTGATTACACATGTTGCCAAAATAAAATAATAACCTGATTCTCATCACTATAAATGTTCGCTACTTAATGTATCGAGATACGAACACGAAAGGAAAAAGTGACTCAAGTCGCCAACAAACCAACTGCTAATACCATTCAAACTAAGTTTTAAAATGGATTTGGAAAACGGAACCTTGAGGACCACCAACATTCACCGTACTTGAGACACTAAAACTATCATTAATTTCAACTTTCACTTTCCTGTTTGAAATAGATATGAAGCAAACCATTGAGGGAATGTTGGGCATAAGATATAAAAGAAACCAGCGCAAGTTTCACTATATTCAACCCACTATGAATAGTGTCAAGAAAGTCAAGCAAATCCGAATCTGTGCTAAATCCTGGTTGAAATCCATGTTGGTGAGCTTTAAGTATAATCAGCCGAAAAATTTAGTATGTTTATTTTTAAGCAACTTTTCAAGATATAGTTTTTTTTCTCGAAACGTTTAACTCTTTTAAATAGAGGGATGATCATCGAATGGTTTAGTCTCTCTGAAACTATTCCGTGCTTGAAGGAAAGGTTGGAAATGTGAACGAGAATAGGGTTAATGAATTACTTTTAAAATTAGCCCATCTAGCCCATGTTGCAGTGAGTCAATTATAGACAAAAACTTATTAATAGATGCTGGGATCATTATTTTTATTTTAAAATTCCAGTCAACTTTAACAGTATCAGCCGAAGCAAGGTTATAAAAGAAACAAGCGCAGCACAAGTATAAACCATAAAATACAATAAGCCTACCAGATATGTAAGAATGGCACCAAATAATATATAATCTTTAAGATTAAAAAAAGGCGGATTATTGTTGCGCATCCAAATTGTTGTTTATAGAGAGAGTTTTGGTGTCCCAATCAGCCGAAATTACCAATTAGTCAGTACAGTTAAAAATTTTATTTTTGTTTGATTGCATTTTGATTCAATGTGCTTTTTCCATGTCAACTTGCTATTAGGCTACAAAACCAAAATATTTGACATTCGTTTGTTAGGGACATACGTACGTTTATTCAGTTGAAAAGTTATGTGAATTGATTTACCTTCTTTGGCGCTTAGCCACCACGTTTTTAGACAATTCTAAATTTTGTACAAATGAAAAAAT
This sequence comes from Tipula confusa, assembly GCA_963556175.1. Taxonomy (NCBI): domain Eukaryota; kingdom Metazoa; phylum Arthropoda; class Insecta; order Diptera; family Tipulidae; genus Tipula; species Tipula confusa. The sequence continues at coordinate 23,879,752 of OY744475.1, forward strand.
AACACCTATGTTGTTAAATAAGGTATGATTTTTTTTAGGTTCTAATTTTGTAATTTAAGTCCAATATGCCATATGTACAGTAGAGTATGTGTACATACTCTACTGTTTCGTGCCGTTTTGGTTGACTGATAAAATCCACCTTTTAGATAATCGTGGTTTTCATTTTGGTATGTCATCTTTTAAAAAGCTTTCAAATTTAAGTTTACGATTTAAGTTTAATATTTTCCCGGTAACTTTGAAATGGTCGAAAGGAATGGTTTGCAAAGTTATTTTCGATTCATTTTAGCGGGGGCTGCCATCGATAAAATTCCATTTTATTTCTCCCCTATACTGAAAATCTTTTATGGAAACGATTCTACAAGACGTTTTCATTGGTCAGAACAATTATCCTTCAGAGTAGAGTATAACTGTATAAGAAAGAATTGAAATGGTTCCGGTTTATGGAGAAACTGGCTACAGGATTGATAGTGCTATTATTAGTCCCCGATTAATCTTTGAAAAATGACTGTGGGAACCCTTCCGATTAAAAAATAAGCTGGAGTAAGGGTATCAATTTCTCCAACACTGTTAATGCATAGTGGTCTCGGATTGTCATCAACGTGGTAAACTCTTCTGCTTAAAGTATAGCTTCACCGAAAACACGTCGCAACAATATCTTTGCCACCCGTATGTAGAGCTGGTGGTGAGTATAGAACTTCCAGATTACATTATTTCTGAGCAATAAAGAAAAAAAATTATTATTTTTTGATTTGAAATGCTCTACTTTATCTTTGCATCAAATAATCCAAAAACCACGACAATCGGACTTAACAATAAACGGCCTACGCCTTGATAGTGCACTGACCCAAAACTAGTACAATGGTTTTGGCTATAAATGTGTTTGCAAAAATATGAATTACCCTGCTGTTGTCATCTCTAAGAGATTTTAATTTAATTAGTTTACCTCGATTAGGTACTCGGTTAATCTTCTGTAAGGTGATTAGCTCATATTCTGATTAAACTGCTTGTACGCAACTGTTTAGCATATTTTTTGCAGTAATCAGTTCTCCTCTATGGTAATATTTTCTTGAAACGATTTCTTCTGGTTTAATTTTATCTTTGTAGTAGACTAAAATTTCTTAGTACAATAGCAAACACCTTGGATATTTTATATGCACAAATCATTCACAAAATACTGTATGGAAATTGTTAAAGCTGGTACTGGTTCTACTGAAACTGGGCTGTCTCATTTCTTCGATTAATATGTTTGCTTTTGACTTCTTTTGTTTTGACTGAGAACTGGTTCGTTGAGGTCTCTTCCATCATAACGACGATGATACTACTTGCACACCCATTAAAATATTGTTTAATGGCTTTCCAGTAGATGATTTCTCCGAAACATTTCTCCATAGGTTTCAGTCTAGTAATTGCAGAATTGTATGAAGATCCTAATTTTGTCGCATTTATCTTCTTCTTCTTCAGTAACTTTTCTGCCCTTTGGAATTTTTTCGAGTACCAAGAATCGCCAAAGACTGTGTTTGATGGCAAGAAGAATAAAATTAAAATTTTGAAGGTTCGAATTTGTATCTATACTTTATTCCTAGCTACCATCCAACTAAACTTAGTATTAAGGGCAATTAAACCATAATATAAATCAACTTGGCCCTGTTGCAATTCTTTAAACGAAATAACGTCCCCTAATAGAACATATATTGTTCCTGAATTGTTGAATAATAAATATTTTTTACTGTCGGTAGTAAAGCTGACAAAAATTAGCTCAATTAGCGTTGGCTAGCATCTTTGAACAAATTTGATTTTCCTTTTACTTGCCCGTAGTCCTCACACTAACTAACTAATGAGGTCCGTGGGACTAAATTTGTGATTTTGATAATGATTTCAGGGTGGTCCGGAATGACTGCTCGAATTTTTGGAATGACTGCTTATCCTTTAAATGTAGGTTTACCAGCCAAACTTTAACACATCAAAAAACACATCAGCTACTAACAGGACATCCATTTTATTTGCTTTGTCATCAGCCAGTGGTAATTACGCCGGAAATACTTTTTTTATTTGAATTGGTTTGGAATTGGTAAGAAATTCGTTATGTTACCAATAATAAATGCCGTTACATGTAATGAATAGTGCTTTCCTATACGAGAATAAATGCTCATATTTATTTTCCGTTTGTTTTACCAGTCGATGTAGATACTAACCCTTAAATTGATAGAGAAACTATACTTCACTTTTGGCCTAGGCCTTGAGCATATTGTTCGATAATGGATTATCAAACAGGGTGGTTTTGTTTTATACAAGATCGATTTATCACCGCAAGGAGCATTCATCGACACAAAATTACTCGTGGATGTCGCTTTGAATGTATTATTTTGACCTGTATGATGCAATATGTGGTGAGGTTTTTGAGAAGTCGGACCTTTTATTTTAATAAATTGTTTTCTGGGTGACCTCTTTTTCGACATAATTTCATTTCATCCACTAGCTTGTTTCTCACAGCTTCAGTTAGATTTTTACATACTACACATTTTAAATTATGACGTAATGTAGGAGGTTAAGTTAACCGCGAAAGAGTTGAAAAAGCTTCGGCCCAGAAAAAATGCAGGAAAAAAGGCTTCAACAGAAGTTTCGCTAATTCGACGCAGCTCCTTTTCATTTTTGCGAATAAATGATTTTCCAGAGTACATGAAATTCCAAGGAGTGGTATGGTATTCCAACCATGATAATGGTCATGATAATATCGGAAAAATAGTTTGAGAAATATAGAAGCACATGCGGTGTCGAACCTCTTTTAAGGGATACTTATAACAAATGATTCTTTCACTGTATTAGGAATTACATAATAGGTATACTTGCTACCATAATTGACACCATATCATTTTGGTTTAATCAACGTCACAGGACACAATGTGTACGCAATTACATAAATCTTCTTATAATCTCGTTCGCATAAAAACTGTAAACATTTTTAAAGCCACCACATCCACCATTAAAAAAATGAGCAAACCCCGCTAAAAAATATAATCGTAATTTGCACAATTTAAAGCAATATCCAAGATAAAATATTAAATATCGATATAGGTACATGTGCATTGGCTTAGCACATTGGGACATACTCACGATACTATAACTACAATAAATTAGAATATTACTTCTGTTACCATATATACATATAGTAACTATATATTAGTACCTTATGGGGGTGGAAAATAGAGGAAAAAAAGAAAATTTTCTGCTCTGTTATTTTAATACAAAAATACGTAAAATTTCCATGAATGCACAAAGCGTATAATATCAACACAATTTTTCATCATGATAACACTTAAGGCTCTATAATAGCAGGGAAAATACTTTTCCGATATATATTCTCGTATAGCTGCCAATTCTATATACGTCTATTATATCTTTATCACTGGTGCTATAGGGTGTAATATGATACGAATTTACAATTTTTTTCTTTGCACTGTGTGCAGGAAGCAACAAGAATAATTGCTTGATCTCTCATCTCTTATTGCGGTCAAAATGTGTACATTATACTTCTAGACGTATGTACACCATCCATTATCGGAATAATAATTTTTTTAACATATATATATATATATATATATATATATATATATATATATATATATATATATATATATATATATATATATATAAATATAGATTGCAACAAGCCCCTCAAACGAAACACGTGTACGTACGGAAAACTTATGACGAATAAATTTTATTTATTTTTTTTTTCAACATAACTAGGGTGAAAATAACCATTTTCATTCATATTATGACTAATACATTTTCATTTTATTTATTTTTATTAATTTAATTTAATTTAATTTTTTTTTTTTTTTTGTTTATAAATAAAATAATAATAATTGTTTCGCTTTTTTCCAGGAACAATACTCGTGATACAACCCAACGTTAAATTACACGGCGAAACTTCCCCCTTTTCGAATTAAACCTTAAACTAGTTTTCATATTTTTTTTTTTTTTAATTATTTTTTTGTTATGTTTTGTCTTAAATAAACATTTATTTAAACAAATGTTTATGGTAACCAAGAAGAATGATTTAAAATCATAAAAATTAAATCGATTTGTACGAGCTGCGTATAACAAGTCGTTCTTGTCTGGCACCATGGCGATACTCGGGTGTTTATATTAGGGTTTATATATCATTATGGTAATGTGAGTATGTAATAAACCAGTTAAGTGTACCGTGATGTTGACATTTCGTCATCATAAAATATAAATCTTGTGCGTGTGTATCTAATTTTTAGATGAAGGGTTGTTATAGTTGTACACGATATGTTAATTTTTTTGAAGATTTATTCGTTGCAATATAACACCGTCATTATATTATTGTTGTAAAAGGGTGACAACAACAAAAGTATACAAAAACAATTTTGGTAACCTTATATAGCTTGAAGACAATTCGGAACTTTGTATGTAACTTTAAAATATTTGATTTTGTTGTTTGATTTTTGCAGCTTCAAAACAAATTCCATTAGTACCTTTTACTTTAGGAACTTTAGCAAAAAATTCGGGAATATAACGTATTATTCAAACAAATACTTACATGAATCTGTATATTGGGCAGTTGAAGGAACATATCTTGTTAAATAAGGGGAAGAAGATTTGGATATTTTAAATTACAATAAAAATACTGCTCAATTATCGCGAATACATAATTTTACCGTAATATAATTTTTCCATCATATAACAGCACTAAAGTTACCAGCTTCGACAAAAATTATAAAATTAAAGTGGGGTCAGTAGACCTCTCTGGGCTTTTAAAATTTTTAATAATTTGGAAGCGGTTTTGATTTCATAGATCTCTAAAGTACTGAATGAAGTTTAATGGGAATTTGACCTTATGCTTGGACAAGGTCTAAGGTCGAAAAAAATATTTCATCCTTCGAATTAGAATATGAAATCTTGTAGTTTTGGAATTGGATACCTGTCTGGAATCGTGATTTAACGACAGTCTCCAGGTTCCATTTTTCTTTATCATCAAATTATATGAACTTGACCTGGCGCGGTTACTGTGTGTTACTAAATATGGCCTGCGTAAGTGTTCAAACCCATAATGTGTATAAAATCTTCTTTAGCTATACGTAAGATATAGATATTTCTTTAGTGAGAGCTGTTCGTTGCAAACAAATGACAAGTCTCTGCTCATGGTGAACCTTACAAGAATTTTAGTGGAATGACTGACACTCTCGTATCAATTAAAAATCAATTGTAATTTTGTCATTATGTTAAAAATTAGTAAATGGCTAGTACATAGTACGATCATCAATGTCATCCGTAATAGTTTTGATGGCAACTTAAAAGTTATTAGAATGGTTTCAGGATTTTGTTTGTTAATTAATTTACATCCGGGAATACATTTTTTTCGTTACGATCATTTTTTGTATTGATCCTGTTCTGTGAAGTGGATTATGAACGGATTTTTGGATGATCTTGATTCAGACCACGAACGGGAATTTTTGAATGCACCACAAAGTTCAGCAATCATAAAAGTCAATTTATCTAAACGATCTGCTAACTTTTTTAAGAGGTTAAGATTATTTTTGGTCTCCAAGCGTCCACCCGTGTAAAATATTGTTAAGCTTAGATCTTTCAGACTTACATAACACGTGAATCACTTCATCTTTGAAAACTGGATATGGCATGGTCCCTTTAACTCTTAAAATGACATTGGCAAACAAATCATGACGTCTTGCGTCTAGTGCAGCAAGATGATGGGAGTATTTTGTTTGTTCGGTCCTTATGTGTGCTATCTGGAACAATTCGAATTTTAGTTGTGCAATAGTGGCGATGCTTTAAAAGCTACAAAAGCAACATTCTGTGTTGTAGAAATGTTTGTGGTTACAGTTTTGGAAGGAACACCATTAGCTATTTGCCTCAGCCGTACCTGTTTCTCAATGTATAAACCTATTGTTTTTCTTCCGTTAATATCCTGGTTATTTGTGGCTGGATATTGTTAGAAACAATTGTATTAAAATGTATTGGTTTCTCTTTCTTTTTTAAACCAAACAAAAATAAACCAAGCCTAATATTACGATAGGGAAAATAAACACGATAGTGAAAGTATTAAAAGCCGATAGAAATTAAATAAAATGATAATAAGAAAAAGAAAATACTTACTGCCTTTCTCCCTGTCAAAATAATTAATTTAAAAAAATTAATTTTTTTAAATACTTTTTTATCTTGGCTATATGTATTTTAATAAATCAAAATCACTATTAAAATGCCAAATATATTTATACATACGTATCCTTTTTTGAAATTTCCTTTATTGTTATATTTTCCGAATATGATTAAATGAATAATTTTTACAGGCTTAAGAAAAACAATAATAATATTTGTATTTATATAATTCAAAATTTGTTTTCCAAGCACTAATGATTAGGAAAAAAAACAATACGCGCTTCCACAATGCTTACTAAGCTCAATGATCAAATTAAAACTAAAGGTATAAAAATCTATTACTTTTTCGTGTCAGTGAATGACATTTAAAAACCATAATAAATTTGAAAAATAAAGCGTAACAAACAAATGCTCTCGATATTCGGATGGATTGCGAATATTCGCAAAGGGAATTTGTTTTTAGTTTCATTTTTGAAGGCAATTTACAATTTACAAAGCCAAAACATGCATGCCCGACTATTTCTGTAAAAAATAATGGTGAGTAAAAAATAATGTTTATGGGATATTTTTAAAGAACATAAAAAAAAATTTATAAAAGTCATTAATTTACTTATTTGAAATCATTTTTAAAATACCACTCAAACTTTCTCTAAAGTGTCCTCATATTTCATTAATCTTATTAAATATTAATTGACATTTTAATTTCGTTTAGTTATAGTATTTCAATAATCACTTAAATGTCAAATTTAATGTGCGTTGTTTAAATTTTATTGGTTGAAAATTATACTATAATAAGATCAGTTTAAAAAGATCACTCAAAATTGAATGTGTTTTTTATGATTAATCCTAATCATATTAGTCTAATTATTTAAAATTCTCCCTTGTTTGGGTTAATTTTCAAACTATTTGAGGATAATTTCATAACATTTCACTCGAAGACAAAATCAAGTGTTCAATCGTGTTTATTTAAGCTACTGTCGTTTGTATTTTAGCTAATTATTTTTAAATCTGATTTGTACTCATCAAATACTTAATATTAAAAATGTTTAAATTTCTCATATCAAGGAAAATCCAGTTTTCACTTTAAAATATGTTCATATTTTCCAAAAAATAATGGAAATTCGAGCTTTGAAAAAAATCCAAATTTACGTTTTTCTATTCTTACCAAATGCTTCTTACGAAAAATTCAACCCCTAGGAACAATAATTGATTGTTATATACTTGTTTTCAATGTATAGGTATACAATGTAACAATATTTGCAACCATTTAAAAACATGAATTAATAATATAAAAATCTTATTAATTTCTTCCCTTCGAACAAAAGGTTCCCAACCTTAATTTTAATATTTCCTTCTTAATTGTTATCCTGTTCTACGTTTCAAAAAAATGAAAATCGATAAAAGGGTTTAGTTACTTACTATATACTCGTAATATATACAATTAATGAAAATGCATATTATTCGACTTTTCGTTAGAAATCCCTAGAGCGTATAAAAATCCCAAACGAATTTCAATCATAAATTATAAGGTACCATATTACATAATTATATGCAGCAGGCATTAGTCTGATTAAGGTGGTATAGTTAAAATATGTAAAACTATTATGCGTGAAATATTTTAATCACTAATCAAGGGTATTTTAATATTATAGTGATTATTACTATTATTTGTTCAGATTATTGAATTATGTAAATTGTCACCCAAACCGTTTTATATATAAATCCAATTATGATTGATCTTCTGATTAATACAGAATAAATTTATGGAAATGTTTATAGATCATACCAATGTTGACAAGGTGGGGACAGATTATTTAATTTGCTCAAATCAAACAAAAGTATTTAGTAGCATGTTAGCATGTGGGAGAAATTTAATCTGTTTTATAAAAAAAAGAACGCATCCCTTCATTATTGTGCATCATAAAACAATACATCAGGTGTTTGTTAGTAAAAACGATGATAGTTGTTCTGCGGAATAAGGTCAGACAGACTGTAACATTAGCATTAAATGATATATTCGAATGCTTTGTTTAAAGCTATTATGTTAACCCTTTGATTACTTTAACAAAAATTTTTGTTGTCGTAAAAATGTTTCTGTCGATGACCGAGACCATGGAAATGTCTAACTAACATTATCATCAACATATGATTTGTTAACCAAACTCTTCATCTGATCATACAGTAAATGTTCAGATTAATACTTTTCCATATAAGTAATTAATGAAAAATCAACGAAATCGATTTACATAAATAAACCTGTCAAACTTTTAAATAATGATTTTGGTAGTTCATATAGGAGCGTTACTATTATAGTTTAAAGAACTATACCTTGGGTCGTATTAATAAGAACCTACTTTGCTAAAATTTGAAGCAATTGCTTCAATTCGTATGCGAAAAAAAAGGATTTTCGCATTTGTTAAATTTGGCCTGATTCATCTAAAATAAATACATATTAAAATATAAAACACAACCACGGAGTCGCAAGAAACTGTTAAAAATAATTACCATCGAGATATTTTGCAAAATTGTCCGAAATATCTTGTAATTCCATTTCGATTTGTTTGTTATTTTTGAAACATATGCAAACGTTGAAATAACAAATGCGTGGATGTCAAATGTCAAGAAAATGCTAATTTCAAATTTTCGAACTGGCTATAGCAGGCGTAACGTTATTCATACCAATTTTAAGTAAATGCTATTTGCAGTTTACTTTGCAACGAGACTTATCTTGAAGCAATTGTTATTTTTTATTAATTCGACCCCATGTCTGATTTTCATGATAATTTTGTTGTTGTAATAATTTTGACGTTCGAAAATTTATGTTCTGTAACACTTAAAAGTAGTTCGATTTTGAGAGCTGATACCTCAATCGAAAGCTCTTGACATCATCATCAATATTGCTATAAAATATTCATACATTTTCACAAATCATTTGTCAGCATAAAAATTGAAAAGGTTTAACCAAGCTTTTACACCAAATAATACATAGTAAATATTTTTGATAAGCTTTTGATTTTTTGTGAGTTATGTGCCACCTAGATGTTATTGGAAAAGTAGAGTTGCTAGGAGCAACGAAAATTAAAGAAAAAATTGTCATAATAATGTCACAATTGAAAGAAAAAATTAAGGTTACTGTGTGAATTATAAAATATATCCACAACAAATTGTAGGATTACCCGATGCAGATACTTTAGTTTCACCGTACACCACGATCTTTTTGTCGACTTGGCGCTTCTCTAATAAATTTTTATGTTTGTTTACTCAATTCTTTATCGAATTTTATGAAATATATTAAATTCTAAAATTAGCTCTCAAATCGAATTGGTTTCAATTTGTAATTTAATTAAAATAAAAGTTCAAAAAAAATATTTTAATGTACAATAAAAAGAGATTAAAATATGATTTTTGGATAACAAAAAATTGTTTCGAACAAAAATTTTGTTTGGTGTGAAACACGCGTAAGCCTTTACGAAAATAAATTAATAGGTAATAACACAGGTAATAGAGGTCCGATTGTGATGACTGATACCTTAATCGAAAGCTCTCGACATCAGTATTAATACTGATTAATACAGTATTGTTATGAAATATTCATACATTTTCACAAATCATTTTTAATCATACAAATTCGAAAAAGGGTAAACCTTTACCGATTTTCGAAAATGAATGGATAATCAAAACCCACACAATGAATTGTTTTCTTAATTTACCAAAGCTAACAACGTTCATACAAACCATGCTGAAAGAGTTTATTTGACAGATACACTATAAATCACACTAAAAATCAACCGGTACCTTTTGAAATGTGTATTAGCCAAATAAACGCAAAAAATATGCATAACAAATTAACAAATCGTATATTTAAACACTAATAGTTCTATATAGCTGTGTATACACCTTCTTTCCTCTGCTTAAGTTTAGCTTGGCTTATATAACAATGTTTATATGTTTTCACATCAAAAAGGTGTAGCTATAGTCGAGGGAGCTTTATATTTATGTAGAGGAGCTATCATGAGCTAAAATCCTAGTAATTGATAAAAATGATAAGCTTCTAAAACAGTTTGAGATCTTATACATATATATATATATATATATATATATATATATATATATATATATATATATATATATATATATATATATTTATTTATATATATATATATATATATATATATATATATATATATATATATATATATATATATATATAATTATTTAAAGTTAAATTTAGATGAACACGTTGTTCTACAAGAGAATAAAGAAAAAAGTGAAGTAAAAAGAAGCAATATGATTTATGGTCACGTGTTGTCAATAGAACTAAAAACTGGAACATGGAAGAGTGACATTAAATAGTTGAATTAAAATTACTCAAACCAACAGTAATAATGGTTTTCAACTCCTCTTTTAGTATATTTGATATAAAATATCAGCGTAATGCAATTATGACCAAATTAAGAATTCGCAAGTTACGAGACAAAGCATTTTTTTAAATTCTTTATAAGGAAAACGATAATATACATATTAGCAATTCAGCTAATTTAAGCAATTCAGCTAATAGTCAGCTATTTTTTACCAACTGTACAATTCAAACCTATAATATGAACGCAATTCGTTCAGTAACCGATGAATGTGGAGGCCAGAACTAACACTTAGTATTGTTGGGTATGTCTGCATACTAGCTAGTTAAAAAAGCACCGCGGAATGTTCATTCAATAGCACTCATCTTGCCAATCCCATTTCGAGAAAAAATTAAAAGTAACAGAAATCTACGTCGCAGTGAAAGATTATTTAAATATTTATAAGGAACACGGGGCAGTAAAAAATTTTGTAAGCGATGCACGCCCGTTGTTTTAGATTTAAAAGCGCTAGCATTTTCTTGAGAATATGAATGAAAGCTAACCAGTGCTTGTAGCATAAAATTAAAAGGATACTTTGTTAGCTGATGAAAATTAGCCAAATTTAATATTTTTTAGCAACGTTTTAAAATTTTCGGTTCTGGTTCTGGCGACCGTTACATAAAGTAGTAGTTTCACGAAAGTACTGATATTTACATAAAACTAGATATAGTCCCATTGAACAGAAAACTATTCCAAAATCATCCATCCACAGTTCAACAGTACTTAGCAAAGTACGAAAAAATCGACAAAGAAAACAATTTTCTCAATTTTATTCGATTATCCGAAAAATGTGAATCGTTTCGTCTATTTGATTTTTAGCATTTTACAACCAAAAAACTTTGAATTGAAAAATAGATTGATTCGTATATGGACATATCAAGATATCATGTGCACATCGCGTGGATCATTTCAAAAGCGATTTAAGGTTGTGGTAGGATAAAATGAGCTTCCTTCGAGAAAATTCAAAAATTAAGTTTATTTTTAGTTTTTTTTTTTCAATTTTAAGTAGACCAATAAACAAATTAAAGCGTTTTAAAAGTCATCCACAAACAATAATGAATATATATATATATATATATATATATATATATATATATATATATATATATATATATATATATATATATATATAATGGCAAATACACATATTCAGACAAATCTATTCTATTTGTAGTTATTCTCACAGCTGTACATAAAACAGATTTCAGATTTTATACCAGTCACCATGAAAATATATCAATTCCAACATTTGTTTGTAAACCTATAATTTTTTTTTTAAAAAAATTTTTACTTGACAATGTTGACACATTTCTACAAAATAACGAGATTCTGGCTATATACTCGTACTCGTTTATATACAACCAACATGATACAATTCCCAGTTAAAGTCAAACACAACTTTACAAATAAAAATAAAAAAAAAGTTTTGTGTGTCAAATAAAAATTCGAGAGTTGTGATGGAATAATTTTTCATTTTACAATGATTTAGGTTCAAATTTGATTTGATTTGATTATTTAATTATTTTTATAAATTTAATGAAATTTTTTTTTCTATAAATAAATCACCTTGAATGGGGACGGGTATAATGTTTACATTTTTTGTAGATTTTGGTACATGATTCGTTTATGGTTGTTTTGGTTTAAGGTTTAGATTATTGGTGTGTTAAACTTTTGAATAGTAGAACAGTTTGATATTGTAACTTCTAGTGAAAATCCGTAAGAAATTCTGAAAAATTATCACTTTCCTTTTTATCCACTTGAGGTTTAAATTATTTAAATGTTTCTTAGTATTTATTGGCTTCGTTTATTCAGTGGCAAAATTATTCATATATGTATATATATATATATATATATATATATATATATCTATATATATATATATATATATATATATATATATATATATATATATATTTATGTATATATATATATATATATATATATATATATATATATATATATATATATATATATATATATATATATATATATATATATATATATATATATATATATATATATATATATATATATATATATATATATATATATATATATATATATATATATATATATATATATATATATATATATATATATATATATATATATATATATATATATATATATATATATATATAGAGAGAGAGAGAGAGAGAGAGAGAGAGAATTGCTATCTTGAGAGAAGACGCTCCATATTAGTACTAAACTGAAAGCTCTATCTTGATCAGCTCTCTCATTGCAGTATTCCTCCACCATATACCATTAAAAAAAAGAAATATTATGCTTCGTTTCATTGTAACAGTTCGGTTTCGATTGAGCTCATCAGAATAATATGTGAATTAAATTTGATGTACAAATTAAAAAATTCGCTCTCTCATCAGGCTACAGAGACCAAACTACAATAACGTCATTTTTTTTATAATTAAAAATTTTTTATTTAGTCAATATTTACATAATTTTTCTTAGTTAAGATTCTTAGCTTAAACTTTATCATCTGCTGTTTTATAAATTTCTTAAATATTTGAGATATATTTATTGGCTTAAAACTATTTTAATTAATTAAACTACTATTATCTACTTAACCTCAACTATATACATATATACAACATTTATTTAAATTAATTTATGATACAGATGTTTACAGGTTCATAATAGTTTATACTAGGTTTTTATACATCGTATGATCACGTTGTTCTAGTGAATTATAAGAAACAATGCAAATGTCGTTTATTACACCTTTGATGCGATCAATTTTTTTATATGGAAAAGTTAACTTAACTCTTATGTTTTTTTTTTCTTTGAGTTGAGAACCATTATGGACAATTTTAAATCTTTTATGTTTTGAATTTTTATATTTAAAAGAAAATTTTGGATTTTTTAAACGTTTTATGTTTAAATTTAGTATAACCAAATATATAATTTTTTTGAACTGAAAATCAAATGGTTAGAGTTCTCTTTATTAGTTGCCAAAACAGAAAGAATTTATTACAAGTGTTTTTTGGTTTTATTTTAGATCAGAACTTTTTATAAAAAAACTTATAGAAAAACTCCGTCTCAGATAGAAATTCCATTCAACCGACCAACCAATTCAAATAGGGATGGTCTTGAAAATAATACAAGAGTTAGTAATTTTTATATTATACTGTCTTGAGTTATCGGACTTCCACGGTTCATATCAAAATTATACCAATATAATATGACTATTGTTAGGAAGTTTGGCCTTCCAGACTTATTTATCACTTCTACGTATAATTCGACAAGGCGTAAATTAAAGTCAGAACTTAAAAATTTCTAAAATTCTTCCGATCGTTTTGATATCATAACCCGAGTATTTAATTAAAAATTGCAGGTTAGAATTACAGAAAATCCTAAGTGCGATATCGTAGAACGGAAATTTTTTTTGAAATGTCGTATGAGTGATTTAGCATCAGAAACGTGGGTTATATCATGTTTATTCACTCTCGCTAAATAAGACAAATTAAAACCTGGAAACGATCTTGATATAATCATTTCAGCAGAGATACATAATTTAATGTGGAGTATGTCTGTCGAATAATTCGGAATGCGTGTTTCCTGGATTTCGACGCAGCTAAGATGTCTGTCATGTTTGTTGATGTAACAGGTTTCGTGCAGCTTTGTACACATTTTTGTTAAGCTAGCCATTCGTGGGAAGTAGTATTTTTCTATTATTTGTTTTTTATTATCTGTATGATTCCGGTGATCTCGTTTGTGATTTTCTCTTATAATCACAAATAGTTTTCCTCATTGCATATGTTCTTCACCACTGTTTGTGTAAATAGAATTTTGTAAGAAGTTGTCTTTAAAAACTTCCTCGAGGAAAAAAGGGAAAAAAGTTTGAATTTCTTCCTTGTTCATGCTTATTTGAATTCTTTTAGACAGGGAAGCGTTTCTTTGTGCATTCTCTCCTCTTGTAAGGTTAAAACGCCTGTAATATAGGACGATAACTCAAGTTGGTATACACTTTCGGAAATTACTAAAAACGATAAACAAAAGTTAATTCCGTCATGTTTTGCCGAAAAAATATTACTAAAAGATTCTTCAGAACTTTTTTTATGAAAGCGGCACGAGCATTGAATTTTAATATCAGCCTACTGCGGTACGTTAATTTTTTTATCATTAATTTTTTTATAGGGACATCCAGAATCATTATACATTTAAGATTTTCTAATGGGAATAACGATCTATATAAACTTTTCATTTTGATCGAAATCAAAATGATGTGGTATTTACTTCAGTGATATAGATGAGTAGTGGCAGTACCAAACGTCTTTGAAATTTTGAATATTGCTATTATGTTGCCACCTATAGCAATAATGAGGAAATTAAAATACAAATTTAAATACTGATTAACTTTTCGCAACATCAGCATTTTTTCATCAGTATTACAATTAAATTTACAAAAACAAAATTTACCTCGATGGTCTCGGAACCTCAGTGGTAGTGGAAAATCATTTTTGTATCTGAATTGAAGCAGAAGATCTCAGCAGAATAAAAAATAAAATTAAAAACGAAACCTACGCTCCCCGGTGGAATGAAGTGATCGTTAAATATCACTAACTATCCTTTAAAACAATATAATTCTTATCATCAGTTGACTGTTGGCATATAGAATGAAACACTGATACAGTTGAAATTGTAGATTTGGTTTTTAGAGATTTAATGAACAGCGATTTTCCGATTAGTGGAAAAGTAGTTGTCTTAGGAGGTGATTTTTGGATAGTACTTCGATAGTGAATGCACAATTAGAACATCACGTCTATTATATTTTGAAAGGGATATGATAGGTTTTAGCGATACTAAATTCAGTGGATGGTTAACAAAGTTAACAATAAAAAAACATTATTTGTGCGAAGTGCCAAATAAGTACGTCTCGTAGGAATTAATTGCTGATGCTTTTGAAAAATCGTTCATATCCAATTATATTTCTTCAATATTACAATAAGCTATAGTTTGTGCCCAAAAAATTATGAACTCAATGTAGAGTTTCTTGAAAAATTAGTTTCCAAAGTAACATCCTACTTAACCATGGACACAGTAAAAATTGATAAAGCTACATGTGAATTGTGGATCTTACACGAAACCAAATTTTCAAAACTATTCATCCAAATCTTCTTAGAATATACCTTTTTTTCTGGAATTCAAAATTCTAAGTATACCTTGGCCAACCAAAAAATCAAAACAGATTTAGATGAAATTGTTTCAATCTTGTTGACTAAGAGTTGAAGGAAAATAACGACACTAAACTGTTCTAAGTTCAGTGGGTCAATTTAAATTATTAAATTTGAAAAAATGTAACTATACTTGAGAATATTTCTTTCCAGATGAAAAGCTTTATTTCCAATTATTGAGTATGGCATTTAAAATAATTACCAAGAATTGCTCTTTTGGTACCTAAATAGAACTGTAAATCATTTATTAAAAGTCCTTTGGAATCAATGAATATTTTTTCTCTAAAACAAAAATTGCAAGAAATTAATAATCTACCAGCTTTTCCGCCTTTCATCCCATTTTTTTTAGTTTAATACCCTAAAAAAAAGGTTCAAACATCTATCGACATCGACTTGGGCAAATTAATAAATTGCCTTGCTAAATATTTTAATATCAAAACACGCATTAACTTAATTACAATCACTTAATTTATAAAGAATATCCAAACTGTGTCGTTTAAATAAAGATTATAGTCGGTTGTACCTGAGTAGAACTAAAAAAAAAATAAAAGTTAATAGTAGTAATAATAATCATCATAATAATCAACTTAGTTAAAATCTAATCTGATATACTTAGTGGTTTTGGTTCCCATTAGGTCAACAATTAGGATACCATATTAGCATATAAACATATAAACCTTTTGACCTTAAAGGTGAATCACAATTAAGTATAACCTAAACATTTATACATTGGGTTGGAATACATATGTACGTTACTCTTTAGAAAAATGTAACTGTAGGGTGGCATCTAGTAAGGTGTATAAAATTTTCAAGATTTTTTCTACTGCCCATAGCAATTTGTAGAATCATATCAACATATACAATACGACGAATATATATGTGTGTAGTAAATTTGCAAAGGTGGAAAAATGAAATTTCCCTAATACCCTTGGAAAATTTGTTGTGATTAAAGTTTCATACAGTGACAAAAAATAAATTTTACTTTCTGGTCTAGTGATTACATTGCCATGTCAATTTGGATAAAATACAAACAAAATATGCACGCGTTCAAAGTGTATTACATACATATGTACATATATACGCGATATGTAAGTAAAATGTACACCGCACAGTGGAAATTTTCCTTTTCTGTCATTAGATAAAATAAAATGTTTGTTTGTGTATTTTATTTATATTCTGAATGACTGCCGACACGAGAAAAGTTACCCCTCTTATGTATACATATATATTTATGTTGATATATAATTATATACATATACGAGTTTGTATATCAACGAATGGTTGGCATATCCTTTCGTATATCACACAAACGGTTTGTTCATTTATTTCACTCAGAATCGTAATGATAAGCAAATAACTGCTAATGAAAATGTCGTTGTGTTGTTAAAATGACATTTGACGAATAAAGTCGACAGTACACGTTTATGTACATACACATACGTACGAGAATACAAATACAAAAAAAAAAGGATGTAAGAGAGGTTCTATATAATATGTAGGAATATCATAGGTTCTGTATAAATATTATACAGCAGTACTTTTTGTTTGATTATATTTTCTGTAATATCCCGCTGGCACATTAAAAAGCAATAATGTATAGTGTTAACATTTTTTAACGGAAATAGAATTCCTCTGAAGAGTAAAAACATTATTAGATATTTGTCGTAGACAAATACACTGTGTAATATTCTAGTGATAATTAATTTTGCGAATGAGGGAATATGCGTTTGGTATTAGATGTGCCTACGACAGAACAACTTACGTATAAGGGTCATTTTAAAATAATCGATTAATTTGTAATTTTTGTAGATTGTGCGATAGTTCGGTTAACAAAATTTGGATTACCCTCAATACTATTATATCAATACTGTCTCATTCAAAACATTTGCTGCAACAACTTTGGTTTGTTTTAATCAAACCAAACGAGAGTATTACAATGTCCAAGTATATCGACTCATAGCTGCGCACTGCTAACTAATGGCTAGCTAAATGGAGAATTAGTGCCAACGAACGTAAATCGGCACATATTACATTCACACTTCGCAAACTTACCTATATCTAAACATATCGAAGCTAAACGCCAACAAATCAAGTTAAGTTGTGTCAAAATGACCTGGTTAATAGGCAATCATTTAAACTGAAGCCTGCAGTGTAAAGTTTTGCTGTATAAAATGGTAATTTAACCTATTTGGATATATGGCATTCAACTATTGAGATCCGCTTGTACTTCTAATTGATTGATTGATTAAAATGTTCGGCCAAGGACGAACCAGGAACTCTGGAAATGCCGAGCACCACCGTTCACCGGTGTTACATATAAAAAAACCGAAGAAGTAGAAAGAATGTTAGTTATGATAATCTCGACCCGGTTACTAACACCTAAGCGATCAATAATTAGTTTTTTTTTTGTGGTAGATGGAAAGGAGAGGTAAGTTACTAATGACAGAATTGGTTCGGTTTCCCGGTGGCCAAATTTTTAACTATTATTAGCATAAGACAATCATAATTTTACTGAACTACTCTGCATTCTGAAGTCTCTTATCAGCAACTCCAGTGTGCTGTAATTGCAAAAATAAAAATTAAAAATTAAAAGTTTCCTAAAAACAAAATTTATTGATGTGCTAATTTTTGCCAAGCCATAGGCTGTAACACATGGCATTAGTTTTCACCTGAAAATTACAAATTTTATTTGACCTTCATGCTGCTAAAATTAATTAAGTTGCTATTGATTTATTACAAAACTTTAAAATGAATACAAATTAGAATTTTAAAAAATTTATTAAACATTACAAGTCAATTGAATTAACTGTTGTTTGACCAATACGTAATGTAAACACTGAAAATGTTATTTATATACACTTTACTTGACACAAAACTTTAAAATTAATACAAATTGGAATTTTAACAAATTGTTTAAACATTACAAATCAATTGGATTAATCGTTTTATGACAGATACGCCTGTTTGAATGTTTGACCACAAGTATAGTTATTTTACAAAATGTAAAAATAAAATAAATAAAACTTTTTTTTTGTTTTTTATTACAACTGCCTATGGCTTTATTCTTGAATCTTTCTAAAAAGAAACTAACAAGATGTATGCGAATCTTACAAACTAACCTTACTGCTATTTTTATAAGTCTTAACCAATGTTAATACTTATTATTAGTGTGCACCATTTACTTAATTTATAAATTCAATAGTCCAAGTGGATCAGTTCTTCTCAGTCGTCTGTATCTCGGTTGTTTTAGAATGCCCCGGGCCAAAGCATTGGGATGTGTCTCTAGTTTTGAACAATATCTCGAACTATAGGTTCTAATTGTATCTTTAATGGTTAAAATACCGAGGTCATGATGTATGTTGGTGTTTCGAATATACCAGGGAGCATTCGCGATCCTACGAAGTATTTTTGATTGTGTACGTTGCAAAAATTCTCTATTTGATGCGCTGGTGGATCACCATAACTGAATACCATATGTCCATATGGGCATAAGTATCGCTTTATATAGCAAAACTTTATTGTCGAGTGATAATCTTGATTTTCTTCCTACTAGCCAATACATCTTAGCAAATTTTATTTTGATTTGATTACGCTTTACTCCTATATGCTTTTTCCAAACCTTCTGTCCAGATGTAACCCTAAGTATTTGACACTAGATTGCTGCGGAATAGTTACACCGTTCAATTTAACTTGTGGGCAGGTGAGTTTGTTAAGTGTGAATGTAACATGTGTTGATTTATTTTCATTGCCTTTTATTCGCCAAGTCTTTAGCCAGTTTTCAATTTTATTCAGATGATTTTGTAATTGCTTTGAGGCAGTTTGAGGATTTTTACAAGACACTAATATGGCTGTATCATCAGCAAATGTTGATATTATAGCTTCATTGCAAATGGGCAAATCGGCTGTATACAACAATTATAAAATTGGTCCCAAGACACTTCCTTGTGGAACACCTGCGCTAATATCATTTAAACCAGTGGTTGATTTGTTTTGTTTAACCAAGTATTTCCTTTGAAGAAGATAGTTTTCAAGAACTACATGGAACTGCTTCGGCAAAAGTTCTTTAACTTTGTATATTAAACCTCTATGCCAAACTTTGTCGAAGGCTTGTGCAATATCCAAAAAGACAGCAGAACAATATTTTTTTTCTTCGAAGGTGAGTTTGATTGCGTTGACAATCCTGTGAACTTGCTCTATAGTGCTGTGCTGATTTCGGAAACCAAATTGGTGATCTGGTATAATATGCCGTTCTTCTAGTACTGGTTTCAGTTTGCTTAGTATCAATTTTTCAAATAATTTTGATATCGTTGAAAGCATGCTTATTGGACGATATGATGAGATTTGTGTCTCATCTTTTCCAGGCTTATGTATCATTGTAATTTGCGATATCTTCCATTTTTGAGGAATGTAACCAGTTCGCATGATTGCGTTGAAGATATACGTTATTAGTTTAATGCATTTGTGTGGTAATTATTTAACCATTTTCCCGGTAATAAGATCTTGTGCTTTTTTCGGACTTATGCAGTTTTTTATTGTGCTCTTAACTTCCTTCCACTTGAACTTTATAGGTTTAAAATTTGGATCATTCACCGTTTCGTTTGGTAGCATGTAGTTGTTAACTTGTTCATGTGGTGAGAATACGCTTTTTAGATAAACAGCGAAAGCATTGGATTTTTTTTCATCACTTCTTGCCCAGTTGCCACTTGGCAGTCTAATGAGCGAACACGAGTTTGCCGGCCTCTTAAAACTTTTAGTAGATTTCCATAAGGAATAGTCTGTTCTCTCTGTTGCCGAGAGTTCACTTAAATAGTTTTGGATACATTCATTTTCTTCTTCCCTCAGAGCTACTTTCAGTGATTTAATTGCTCGATTTAATTTCCATTTTAATATCGGCGATCTTTGCTGCTGCCAATTTTATACAACAAGTATAAAATTGGTCCCAAGACACTTCCTTGTGGAACACCTGCGCTAATATCATTTAAACCAGTGGTTGATGTTTTGTGTCGTATACTGAATACCCATTAATTTTGAAAAAGTTTTTTTTGGTGAAGTGTGTTTCTGATATTAACATTATGTCAATATTGTGCTCGATAAGGAATGCTTGCACCTCTGTTTTGTGTTGGGCAAGGCCGTTTGCATTCCATATGGCTATTTTGAGGACAGCCCTTTTTGGTTTTTCACTACTAACTGCATTAATGTGTTCATATTTTGCAACATTAGATCCATGGTTCTCTCCATCATTGACATAAAGCTTTGCATCATATCTGTAAGCTTGTTTAACGCAGTTGAGTGTTTCCTTCTTCATTAGTTTGAACTTTTGGAGATATGCCTTTAAGTATACTTGCATATGAAAAGTTTGGATGCACAACACTATTGAAGGTCGGCTTATGGTTTCTATTAGTATAAACTTCTTCTGGTTGCACTTCAATATTAGTTTGATGTAGCTTAAACATGCGTTGTTCAGCTCTTTGCTTAGGATTGATTCTTTTTTTCAGGTCTATATATACTGGGCACCCTCTATAGTTTGCCGTATGATTTCCAGCGCAGTTACTGCATTTTTTTGCAGACACATCAGTTTTAGTTTTGTTGCATTGTTTGGAACTATGAAGTTCACCACAAATAACACACACATCATTTAGCGTGCAGTAAGCTCTAGCGTGCCCGTATTCTTGACACTTTACACACTGTACTGGACCGGTTCTTTTTTTAGGTTCTTCGACAGTGATGCGACGATGCAGTAGATATCTTAAGTTATATATTCTATGCTTCCCTTTAACTGGTTTGTTATCAGTTTCTAATTCGATGCGGAACATTGGCTGTGGCAACTTATCTCGATTGATGATTTGAAAATAAAACTTGATAAAAGTTATCGACAGGATTAAAAAAACAATCGTGAATAAACATAGAAGCACTAGACGCTCCACGTAAAGTTAAAGGTCAAGAGATTTTTCCATTTTCTTCTTCGACGAAGGCTGCTATTAATTCTAAATTTGAGGTCATCAAAATAGTTGTACCAATTTACGTAATTTAGTGCAGAAGATTTACCAAAATCAATTAAACGATTATATTCGAATCTTTCAAAAAACAAAACATTTTTTTATTCTGTAGATAATCTCAGGATAACATCACATGACCGAAAATCATTTTTATTACAGAAGACAGAAGATTAAGTTTTCAAAAAATGTATATGGGCTAACAAATAGCACAACAGATGAACAGAAATTCTCTATACAAAATAAAATTTAAGCAATAACAACAAAACATTGATCCTGATTCCTTTAAATTTAGGGATACAATATTGGTCTAACACACAAAATGTAAAATAAATGATTAGTGTTGCATTTTATGTGTGTGTGTGTATGTGTGTGATTGTGTATGAGGTTTAGGGGTTATAATTTTATTTAAATATCGTTTCCCACTGTATACAAATTTGAAAATTAAAGGGGATGAAATGATATCCTTTTTTATAAAATAAAAATCCTTATTTTAGCTTATTATATCTTAAAATTTCAATTGTATTATTAAAATGAATTGACTCAATAGTAAAATGACAATGCAGTAAAATCCTTTGTATACTCGGTATAATAATATGCTCTATGTCGATCGATTTTGCTCTACTATAATTTTCCTTATTTTCCTGAACTCGTTCGAATGGAAATAATTATATAAAATGTGATTTGTGCACATTGTCGTTTTTTTTTGTTGTTGTTGTTGTTGCTTTTGTTGCTGCTGTAATTGATAAATCTGTTACATTATAATACCTATTAAAAAATCATTTTAACTTTTAAGATACATTTAACAATAACAGTTTACTGCTTTGTTTTATATATGCACACACACACACACACTCATACTTATATACTCAATGTTGTATCCTTTTGAATGAACACAAAAGACGTTTCTACTTTTTTTGATAGGTAGAAATAAAAAAGGATTTTTTATTTCGAACTGGATAAGAAAGACTATAAAATTATTTATACTTTAAAAGTGTGGCCTGTAGAGCACTGTACAGCAATCGTCGGTGATATTGCTCAAAGTTTAATTTTCATCTAAATCCGCGTACACATTGAGCGAACGAACACTGAATTTCAAGCGAATAGCGAACACCAAACGCAAATTCGCTTAATTCGGAAATGTACTATTACGTAATCTAGAACCGAATGTTTGATTCGCTATTCGCTATTCGCTGTTCGTTCGCTCAATGTGAACTTGATAGTTGAACATTTTCGTCTATGATACTCACAAGCGGGGTTCTTGTTGTCACTCTTATACATCAGAAGATTCCTTAAATTAAAATGGATATTCATCAAAAGTGTAAGACTATAGATTTTTCTCTTAAGTAACAACTGTCATGTTAAACAGATGAAGGTTTAGCATCCACTAAGTTCAAAAACTTCAAAACGTACACAAATAACAAATAAAAAATTATTTAACACGAAAATTAAATTAAATAACCGTTAAACTTACAAAATAAGTCATTGATTTTTTATTAATTCCTAATGGCTGTAATTCCACTTAAAATCGATTGCGGATTGACTTTATGGTTGATACTGCTTGTTTCATCTATCCACTATGGCCAAACTTACTAAATCCAAAATCATAGTCTGCCGCCTTGCATATTTATGAAAATCTGTGTGAAAATTGTGGGTTTTCGATTAATTCCAAATGGCTGTAATTCCGCTCAAAATGGGTTGAGCATGGTTTTTATGGTTGTATAAGCTTGTTTAGTCGATCCAAAAGGTCAAACTTACCATAAAAAAAAGTATGATTTTTCTGACAAAAATTCCAAAATCGTACACTCGAAAGATCTCCAAAGCTAAGCTTCTATGTTTGTGGTACTGTTGGTCAGTTTTAAACTTATAAGCTGATATGTCTCCAGTTTCAAGTGATTCATTTTATGATGCACTTTTTGAACAAGAAATATACGTTATTGCTTACCAGATAGTACATAAATGAAATTAGGAAAAGGATTTCTTCTTGTGCATCGTGTTGAGGACCAAATGTTCACCTAAGTGGTAAATTTTTTTTTATTCCAGTTGTAAATAGTTAGTTTATGTATCCGAGTATTTTAACATAAAAACAACTCTAAAATGTACAGACAATGTACAGAGTCAAAAAAATTATTCAACACGAAAATTAAGTTAAATAACCGTTTAACTGACAAAACACGTCATTATAATTAGTTTTATATGTCACATGACTTTTTTAATTAATTTTGCATTCTGTTAATAATTCGACATCATGAAAATTGCTTTACAGATCATACTATCATTATGTGGGTGTGTGTGTATATATATATGTCATGCGTGACTTCAACATCTCATTTGACAGTCACTTCTCACTTCTGATTTGGGAAAATTAAAATTTACATGAACCAACCTATATTATGTGTATGTTTACAAATAAGTCATACGCATATGTAATTAATGATAGAGCGCGGAGTTTGCTATCAAACAGCTAAATACGATATGTTAAAAATAAAAATCATTACTCATTCTTTCATTGTGCGTGGATTATATATTTTACTGTCGAGGGAAGGTATTTTGTGCATATATACAATATGATCGAAAGTGACTAATATTTTTAGGTGGTCGCTCCTTTTTAAATTTTTATCTATGTCATTCTCTAAATAGAAAATTTTATTCGTACGAAAAGTTAAACAATTCGTTCACGTTTAGTACGAGTATACGAAGGGGAGACTTACGTTTAATGTTTGTATAATATTTAGTTAAAAAATTTAAATCCGATTTATAGTTTTATTTTTTTTTTATAAATGTTGACACAGTAAAAATTTTGAAATCCTACAACATATATATAAGAGGATATGCTAGTAGTATGTATATGGCTTACAAAGAACATAAACCACAATTGTACAGTAATGTAAAGTATTTAAGCTTGCTTGGTCAACTATATTTTCAAACATTTAGAACAAAACACTGTGGAATGATGAATATTTTTGAAAGGCTTACAAAATAACAAAATAACTTTTGCAGTTGTAAGATTAATTTCATATCTGGATTATCTTAAGTGGTTTGGCGTCTTTTTCAAAATTAAAACGTAATCTTTATCACGACTTTTAACACGACTCGTTAAATATAATCGAATAAGCATGACCGCGTTAAAATGTTGACTCATTAACCATTCATAGGATTATTCATTCATATAGAAATTACAACCTTGATTTTGAAATTAACAGTGGGCTAAAAGTTAAAATTATGGATTTTGAATCAAAAAACCAACCTGACAATACCATCTATATATAGTTACATCTATAGAACAATTTATAATTTGAGCATAGAGCTAGAAATTAATATTGGTCTGGTATAGTACTTGAACGACTTTTACTCTTTCAAATTTAAAACTTAGAGATGCATCAATTTTTTGAGTAAATTAATTTCGAAATATGTAAAAAGTTACAACCGTTGTTCCCATAACATCACATAAAACGGTACGACTATATAAAAATTAGGGTGAAAGATTACAGTGCTTCAGCATTTTTCTTAACAAAACCGTTGTTTGATTAGAAAATTGATTACTTTATAAAATAAATAATAAATTATATACCTTTTCATGTTTCCACAACAAAAAGCCATGAAAATACTCTAATTGTACCAATTAAATCGATTTTTCTTAAAGAAATAAATGAACGCTTTATGCGCAACCTTATTTCAAAAAATGTCTAAATGAAATTTTAAAGAGATAGGATCAACCTTTACCTTAAACATACTTTTTTGTTGAACCATCCAAACCTATATAAAAAAGTAAAAGGGAAAAAGAATTAATACCTCAAAAGTATCATATTAATAAGTTTTATAGTACGAGCCTAGAGGCATCTATGTAAAAATAGCAAAAGCAACTTTGCACAAGTTTTATGGGAAGCCGGAGAATAGAATCGTTTCAAATTATCTTGATCGGTAAATAGTATTCGACTTTCTTGATGTTTTGATTTACAAATGGTGTGATGTAGGTGAGTAAAATGTTAGATGTGCTAGAGTAAGGACGACTCGTTGAAAGTACAAGTATAAAAAATGTATATTTGTATTATATTTATTTGAGTGAAAATAAATATTGATGGATGTTAACTAAAAAAATTCTTTAACAAAATTAACTAAAGGTAATAATATTTAGCTTTTTAGGTAAAATATCTAGAATTAATGAAACAATTGGTACAACTTGGGTTATCAATTAAAAAATTCAAATGAAATTTGGTCATTGCATACCAGTGGTCCACCTTCAGAGAGCCTGTTAATTATTAAAAGGTTAGTATTATAGTAAAAACTATAAAAAGAAAGAGATGAAGGCCTATTTTCATTCAAGAGATGTGGTGAGGGTATAACATTCTTAGTTAGTTAACCAGCAAAATACATGTGCTAAAGTTGGGGAAAAGGACCATTCCTTCCGGCCATAGTTGAACCATTATTTCATTTTTAATTTTTTTTTATTACACTCGAGTTCATTTAGTAATTTTATTTTCACAAATTGACGCTTTAATTGAGGTGAAGCCTAGGCCCAATGGGCAAATCCCCTTTACAAGTTTTATAGCTATTTTTATTTTAATTAGATCAGATCATCATTATAGGTAACCTGGCAACCTTCTCTTCAAGTGCCTCACTACATCTCACTACAGCCCCACAACTGTATCCGCAAGTCCAATGGGCATCAGCACTTGTATAGGTACAATAACAATTGGTTTTGTACTGACAATCCGGAGTTTATTTGAAAGGAGGTCATATAAGGTGATACTCACTACATGCCTCAACTACCGTGGTACTTCCAACGACAATGATATACATCTAATCATATACCGGCCAACTCCAACTGCATCGAGCCTCACTACATCTCACTACAGCCCCACAACTGTATCCGCAAGTCCAATGGGCATCAGCACTTGTATAGGTACAATAACAATTGGTTTTGTACTGACAATCCGGAGTTTATTTGAAAGGAGGTCATATAAGGTGATACTCACTACATGCCTCAACTACCGTGGTACTTCCAACGACAATGATATACATCTAATCATATACCGGCCAACTCCAACTGCATCGAGCATTATAGATTCCGGCTCACAATCAAACCGATGCCGGCTCGTCATTTGTCACCGAATCATGTTCGCAAAGCCTAGGGCTAAAGCATAGTCACGCTGTTATATTATTTTATGGACTAGCATCAACATCAGGTGGAAATACGAGAGGAAATATCGAAATGACCATCACACGATCCTTACAACTACGAAATTACAAAACATACCAGTTATTCGTCACGGCTCATACATCATCAACAACATTACCACATTATCACAGAGAAGCTAGCAGATCTTTAATTTTATACCTAGCAAACTCGTGGTAATTCTTGAACCCAGAACTCACATTACCAGAATTAGAATCAATACAAATTCCTAGACATCGGGCATCCTTATAAGCACAACCCAATTGCAACTTCATGCATTTTGTGATGCCTCAGAGGTTGCATATGTGAGTGTGTTATATTTATCGATGTATCAATGATGCGGGTGAAATATCAGGAAATATTATCAGTGCCAAAAGCAAGGTCACAATCGAACGGCAGCAATTCATGGTCGAATGAGACCAATTTATGGTCAAACAAAAATGAAGTAAATTGTTCAAATGTAACATTAACAGCAGCGGAAGTGTCTTCGATCGAAGCACATCAAAGTTTCCACATGAAGCCAACAAAACTCTCAATCTTATATTCAGCGTTTTCCTGCGCAAAGTTCAGCAAAGTGATTTGAAAACCGAATTTACTAACATTACCAAAAACGTACCACTATCAGCAAAACATCAGTGTTCATCATTCGATCCGGGCATAGCAAATCATCCGTACCATATCCGATGAAACACCCAGTTATGTTACCAAAAAATCTAAGATTTGTGCAAGGATAGTTCGTGATGATCGTTTCAAACAAATACATGCTTGTA
Source organism: Tipula confusa (assembly GCA_963556175.1). Taxonomy (NCBI): domain Eukaryota; kingdom Metazoa; phylum Arthropoda; class Insecta; order Diptera; family Tipulidae; genus Tipula; species Tipula confusa. The sequence continues at coordinate 23,907,424 of OY744475.1, forward strand.
ATGCGTTGTCATTAACAATCATTCGAAGCTAATACTGGTTGATAGGAGCTCGCTATATAATTAAACGCTGTATAAAATCCAGCACGATATATATTCGTTACCGCGTCCACAAACTCGAACAAAAATTGCTGACCTGCCCGTAGAAAGGCTAATCAAAATCGGCCTTTCCTAAATACGGGACTCGATTATATTGAGCCATTCTATATTAAGAGAAGTAAACGTAAAACTTCCCCTTCGGAAAAGGCCTATGTAGCTGTTTTTGTGTGCTTAGCCATGGAAACGGTACACTTAGAAGTAGAGGTTCATTCCAATGCCATTTCCATTTCCTAAAAAAATTTAAATGTAATAATATAATAATATAATAATATAATAATATAATAATATAATAATATAATAATATAATAATATAATAATATAATAATATAATAATATAATAATATAATAATATAATAATATAATAATATAATAATATAATAATATAATAATATAATAATATAATAATATAATAATATAATAATATAATAATATAATAATATAATAATATAATAGTATAATAATATAATAATATAATAATATAATAATATAATAATATAATAATATAATAATATAATAATATAATAATATAATAATATAATAATATAATAATATAATAATATAATAATATAATAATATAATAATATAATAATATAATAATATAATAATATAATAATATAATAATATAATAATATAATAATATAATAATATAATAATATAATAATATAATAATATAATAATATAATAATATAATAATATAATAATATAATAATATAATAATATAATAATATAATAATATAATAATATAATAATATAATAATATAATAATATAATAATATAATAATATAATAATATAATAATATAATAATATAATAATATAATAATATAATAATATAATAATATAATAATATAATAATATAATAATATAATAATATAATAATATAATAATATAATAATATAATAATATAATAATATAATAATATAATAATATAATAATATAATAATATAATAATATAATAATATAATAATATAATAATATAATAATATAATAATATAATAATATAATAATATAATAATATAATAATATAATAATATAATAATATAATAATATAATAATATAATAATATAATAATATAATAATATAATAATATAATAATATAATAATATAATAATATAATAATATAATAATATAATAATATAATAATATAATAATATAATAATATAATAATATAATAATATAATAATATAATAATATAATAATATAATAATATAATAATATAATAGTATAATAATATAATAATATAATAATATAATAATATAATAATATAATAAAATAATAATATAATAATATAATAATAAAAAATTCGAAAATTGTCAAACGTACACAAATTCTAAAGTAAAAAAACATCACTAAAATCAAATAAAACAACTGTTGAACTGACAAAAATTCTCATAGAATTACATGAAAATCCAATTTATATCCATTTCAATTGACACAAACTTTAAAATTTAAAATAACATCAACAGCATTACAAGCTAAAGTGTACTCTTTACTGAGATATTTTACAAGATCTTTCAGACCATATTTTTACAATTGATGATCGCTGTAGTTGGTCAGACTAACGAATTATATTACAGATAATTAGTCGCGGCGTTGTGATCAGTTTCGTTTCAGTCACGAATCAGTTTTATTGTTTAATTTCTGTACGTTCCATATGTTACTGTTCAAGGGAGTGATGTTATACTATTGACCCGTTACAAAAATTATTAGCTCTTGGATTTTAAAGAGGAAAATTGATTGTACCTGTGATTGTACTGTTTGGTGTTCCAGCTCTTCCTGCTCTGAAATGAACTCTGCTCTTCTTTTCTTGTTTTTTATATTAGGCTTTTTTTCTTAATGATACAATGGATTTCCCTTCTGTTTGTATTCTATTGCAAAAAAAATACACCTCAGTAAAAAAATGTCATACCTTGCATGCTTTCCATACGTGCATTACATATGTAAATATGTAACAGTATTACATAAATAAAATCCTTTTAACGTATAACTGTTCTTGCTACAAAAAGATTGTTATCCACCATGAAAATTGTTATCATTCGAGTTTTTCACTCAACTCAAACCTTTAATAAATGTTACAAACGAATCCACTGTGTAATTTTCCAGAATAAACATTTTCGACAAACTGGAAAACGAGAGGTTTTAGAGAAATTAAATTTGATTATAAAATGTTGATTACACATATATGAACGTTTGGTATATAGAAACCTGTATTTACCGTGTGTAATTACAACACGTGAATGTTGTTTGTATATTGGAAAACCAAAAATCGTCAAAAAAAAGTATGTCACTCTATACGTGTGTTCTTTGTGCAAATTAACGAATTTTTCTGTAAATGGCACCTGAACAACAATATGATGTTCATATAATTAGGAGAACATTACTAATGATTATAATATGGCTTATATATGAATATGTCAATGTTTATATGGCATCGGTTTACTATAGTGTGTCACATCATTTAAACATCTTAATAAATGTAATACAAAGCTTTTTGTGCTTTGTTAAAAGCATAATGTGTATTAAAAGAAACATATTTTTATGACTCCTTAAACATATATAACAAGCCGTCTTTTTAATCATAAATTTGGTCTGGTTTTGTTGTGATACATGATACATACCGCGTTGCTATGTATATAGATAGGTTGGCTCATCTACCAACATTCATCGCTTTATGTGCCCATCATACATACGAATTTTCTTTTTATATCTTTTTGGAAATATCTTATGTGTGTGTGTGTGATTTCTTTATTCCCTCTTAAGATTTTATTGCCATAATAACAATAACCATAACATGAGAAAACAGAATAGTGATCTCCACCTCAAAATGAAAATACATACACACACACACACGTAAAATAACACGAACATTAGAGGATTTATCTTGTCTTTTATTTATTTTTACGAAAATATTTTTCAGCCACCCACCATATATACCGCACCTAGTACGGCACAATAAAAATAAAAAATCAAAATGTAATACTCGTTTATTAGTTTGTTGATCCATAACGTCTTAAATTTAATTTATAAGTCATTATTTGAGTCATATAAATGGTATAAAATGTATTAAACACCTTCTTAAGTATGTATCTTGAATCGGAAGAACACAAAATTTTTATTTCACGTTCGTTATACGACTTTAACTTCATTTAACACGTTTTCATGTTAAAGGTTCATGTTTAACAGTGTAATAATTGAATTCGAAGAGCATCATTCTTAATTGATTTTTTTCGTTTCTCGTTGGTATGAGATTAAGTTTAATGAGTTTTTGTGGGAGGAGGAGAACTTGGTGCGTATATTAGGAAAAATTAAAAAAAAAACTTATTTAACTTGACATTTACAAGGCAGTATCATGTTAATTTCTACATAAAAAATTTCACTAGAAATGGGTGGGTAAAATATTAAAGTCCTTATCTACACCAATAAACCATTATCATCGATAGTAACCTCTGCATCTACTGTATTGTAGCACACCATTTTGTCACTTTTGGCATAAACAAAAATTTCGTATTGCATTTAGGTTGCATAAAGTTTTCTGCTAAAATAAAATTGTCTATTTATTCCCACTAAAATCAGTACATGGGCCGACTATTCTAATTTTTCTTTGAGTTAAGAAAGGTGCAAAAAGACTTCTTAAATATGATACTTAATCATATTTAACATCATACTTAAAAAAGTCAACCTTTCTTGCAATAAACTAGATCTTAAATAATTTTTTATGAGATTAAGCTTTAATAAAAACTTTTCTCGGACGTCATAGTTACAGTCATACAATAAATAGGAACTTCAAAAATATTTATTCTCAAAAAACTTTAAACTGAAAACTTTCGATTCAAAAGGTAATTTACTATAACACTTAAGTTTTGGACGATTCCGGACAACACAACGTGTTAGACCAGTTGTGGAAACACACATGGTAGACAGTATAACAAATAAAAGTCTTAACAAATGGAGGTCACCCACAACTGCTTAGAGTACTCATTGATCCAAGTTCCCAAGCATTCTTCATAACTTTTGATGCAGCGAGCATACTAATTAGACAGAGCAGAAAAACGCATGTAGAATTTAGAGGAGTAGAAAGAGTTAAAGCAGAAGTTTCAGATCAACATATCTCATTTGAAATAGAGGCCAGATATTTGTCAAAATTCAAGATACAATTAAGCGCAGTATTAGTACATCAACTAGTGAGGGATCTGCCAGAATACAGTTTCTAGGAAATAGAAGAGGTTTAACAAGATAGGTTTGAGCAAACCTTCGCCGTGACACCAATTGGAGATATACAGTTCGGATCCCATTTAATATACCATTGCTTGGAACTTTGAAACCCGCAGAACATTGGCCGCAAATTCTTGTAGTTAGAGAAGAAATTCGCAGCATCACGAACATATTATGCCAATGACTATAAGAAATATATAAATTAAATATACATTTATATTGGCCACATGCGACTCTGTGCAGAAGAAATGAGAACATTAGAAAAATACTTCATAGCACATCATGCAGTAGTAATAGAAAACAGCAATACCACACAGCTACATGTTGTTTTCGACGTATCGATATCGACCCTGTTAAGATGGAAAGAGCACAAGGTGGTCTACACAGCAGACATCGAGATAATGTATCGTCAAATACAATTGCACAATGATGACCAAAGCCATCAAAAGATACTTTGGAGCGGAAACGAGAAAGAACCAAATTGTGAGTACCAATTAGCAACGGTTTCTTTTAGTATCTGGCCATTTGCTGGCAACAACTGGCAACTGATAATAACAAAAAGTTTCCAATAGCAGCCGATATTACATTGCAAGATTTCTGGAAGACCTACAGGGATATTTTATTCATCAAAGCAGACAAGCTGCCAACATCTTTAAGTTCAGTTAGTGACCTAGAAACTGCAGTTTGTTTATTAAATGATGTGCTCCTATCTTCTTACGAAAGCAGCTGTGTGGCGCGTAACGTTACGGTTAATCGCAAAGTTCCATGGTGGAACGAGCAGCTGACTAAACTCCGTAAGAGGGTTAGGAAATTATTTAATAGGGCAAAGCATTCTAATGAGTGGAATGAATATAGGCAAGCCTTAACAAATTGCAGTACTGAACTAAGGCGTTCCAAACGCCTTACGTAGAGGAACAACTGTGGTAATATCGAGATTATACCTACAGCTGCTTGACTCCATAAAGTTCTAGCTAAAGACCAGTCCAACGAGATTGGGCTTCTTTTGAAATTCGATGGTAACTATACATCGGGTCGCAAAGAGTCACTCGAAACCTTGCTTCAAGTGCACTTTCCGCGCTGCACTGTATGCAACACAAATACAATAAATAACCCTATATTTGGTACACATATGGGTGCAAATGTGGGTTGGGTTAATAGCTTATCCGGTAAGCATTTTATTCCGAAAAAAATTAAATGGATCATTAACTCCTTTCAGACGTTCAAGGCTCCAGGTGGAGATGGAATCTTCCCAGCTCTTTTCCAAAGGAGCTTGGATTTGATTACCCCTGCTCTGGTAGCCTTATTTAGAACTAGCTTCAATTTGGGTTACATACCACAGGCTTGGAGCCAAGTCAATGTGGTTTTTATCCCAAAGCTTGGCAATCGGCCAAGTGAACTCCCTAAGTCCTACCGACCTATCAGTCTTACACCATTTATTCTAAAAACTATGGAACGACTGGTAGATCTTCATATCAGAGACTGGTTAACTGTAACCAGACCCATTAATCCTAATCAATTTGCCAGAAAAGGCAAATCCACAGAGGGGGCACTGCATCTACTTGCTACCAAGGTTGAAGTGGCTTACCGCTCGAAAGAAATTGCGCTGTGCACTTTTTTGGATATTGAGGGTGCTTTCAGCAATACTGGATATGACTCAATTGCTAGGGCAATAACGCGTAGAGGTATTGATGATCCAACTAACCACTGGATTAGCTCCATGTTGGCTAGTAGGAAGATAACATCGAAATTAGGTAATGAATCAGTCACGGTTACGGCAGTTAAGGGATGCCCATAAGGCGGTGTCCTGACACCTTTGCTGTGGTCACTCGTGATCGACGAGTTACTTGATGAGCTACATCTACTCGGTTATGACGCCATTGGTTATGCGGACGATTTGGCTATAATAATCTCTGATGGGCATGAATATACGATGTCTGACAGCATGCGACAGGCCTTGCTTGTTATTTCGAATTAGTGCACTAAAGAGGGCTTTTCGATAAACCCTAACAAGACTGTCCTGGTACCATTTACCAAAAAACGTAAATTGAACTTTGGTTCAATTAGTCTAAATGATATTACTATCAGATACTCTAATGAAGTGGAATATCTGGGGCCTCAGCTCAAAAATGATTTACTGGATGTACATCATGATATTGAGGCCAATTGTAACCTATGGGTCCATAGTTTGGTGGCCGAAGGTACAGCAAAAATTTATTATGAACAAGCTTACCTAATTGCAGAGGCTAGCATGTCTCAGAATCACAGATGCTATGAGCACCTGTCCTACGGTGGCAATGAAAGCCCTCATCTGACTCACTCTACTTCATATTTACGTCAAAAAATCAGCTGCTACTTGTGCTGCTAGATTACTGCTGGTGAATCAATATAGTCATGATGATCATATGGATCATCTGAACATTTTGAATGAACTCTCTGACTTGGATATGTTCTTTAGAGTCCCTTACGTGATGCCCTTTAGAGTCCCTTACGTGATCCACATTTTCTCCGACAGCCAAGCAGCATTAAAAGCATTGGCTTCCAACTGCCTGGTTTCAAAGTCGGTCAAAAGCTGTTATACACTGCTTCAATCTCTCTCTTGTCATAACAAAGAAAATTAAGTTGTGGGGGGTTCCTGGTCACAGCGGTATCACTGGAAATGAGATAGTCAACAAACTTGCGCGGGCAAGCTCATCAGCTACACCAATTGGCCCTGAGCCTTTCTGAGGAATCCCGTAGGCCTCAGTAGTCTACAATATTAGTAAATGGGAAAAAATGCAGTGCTTGACCTATTGAAACTGTATTCCCGATCTTAGACAGACCAAATCTTTGATCAGACCATTTCAGCACAAGGACTTGGCGGTCAATTCAAGTAAAGGAAATATTAGAAAGCTAGTGAGTTTTCTTTCAGGTCATTGCAACCTGAGATATCATTTGAATAAAATGAACCTGTCCACAGAGACGGAGTGCCAACTCTGTTTGGAAGAGATAGAAACTGCAGAACACATACTATGTGAGTGTGTTGCTCTGTGCATACTGAGGTGGCTTCATTTTGAAGAGAGGTATTTGACCCCGGAAAATGCAGAATGGTCTCTACAGCAGCATTATCAACTTTACTAGGAAGGTAGAGAAGCTCCTGGACTAACAAATCTCAATAGCACAAAAGATCTTTCAGGTCGCAGTGCTAGCCATTTTGGGCAGGGAAAAAAATGATTTCAGCTAAGAAAATGGGCGAGTAATATTTTAGATCTATTAGAACAAATAGCACTTGAATCCTGAACTATCGGTACATTGGTTGATGTCCTGGAGGAAATTATAAAAACTCTTGATATATCACACCTTCAGATTCAAAATAAACATAAAAGAGACAAAGTCAGAAATCGCCACATAAAGAAAATTATTATCCGAGGTGTCACAATGTTTTTATCCATTATGGTAGTTGGCACCACCCATTATAGTAGCAAACATATTACTCCAACAACTTTCGTTAACAGGATTATATTGGAATAAGCCATTACTTTAAGACAGAGCAATGCGATGAAGCAGTTACAAAAATGCTTTGCCTACGCTACAAAAAATAAAATTACTAAGATGGGTGAAAACTTCCAACAATTCGCCCATAGAACTGCATCGGTTTTCCGCCGCATCAGAACTTGCGTATGCAGCAGTAATATATTATTACCAAAGAGTATGACCATATTTACGGATATCAATAAAAACGAAACAAACATTTTTTAAATTAGAAATAATGTTAATTTCGAGATTGATGGCAAAAGTAACTAAAAGTCTTCCAATTGCTAAAACAACGACTTAACTGACTCAATTATTATACTAGCTTGGATCAAAGCAAAACCGTAACGATTTAAAACATTTATTGCAAACAGAGATACAGAGATACAAAGCTAAACAAACCAACAACTTGGAACTACAAATAAGTCTTCCGAAAACGCCATGAAACTTTAAGAAATGCAAGATGATCTCCATCGGTTGATTGCCAATAGTTGAAAAGAATGATAGGTGAATCAACCTTAACATTCAAAGAACTAACAACATTAGTTTGCCAAAAAGAGGCCTGCCTTAATTCAAGGCCAACTTCACAAATGACCAATGATACAAGCGATCTGGCGTTATCCAATTAAAACTCCAGGTCATTTTTTAATTGGATAATCATAACGAAACCTGACGTCAGAGTTTCAGAGGATAATACTAATTCTTTGACCAGATAAAAATTGGTCCAAAAAATAAAAAAAGATTTTTGCAAAAAATGTTGCAAAAATTTAACCTTGAAATGACCGCAACTTAAGAAATTATTTATACAGAAATTTGATCGTTTCTTTTGTAACCAATCACTTTTATTTGATAATACTTTTGATGTATCAATTTAAATGATTCACCCCGTATCTAACTATAATATAATTACTATATTTAACCATTAAGCTGTCTAACTGATAACTATATAAAATAATTCTATAGCATTATCTAAAATTCTCAACCATTAATATGTGTCTAGTCTTATCACAAAAATAAAACTATCCATTTTCTCTAACTGATAAATGCATTGCACATCCATTTAGCTTCTCGTACAAATGGATAATACAATAGCATAAAAATTATGTAAATTAAATTTTTATTTTTAATTATAAAGTTTTTTTTTGTTTGTTTTTTTTTTTTCATAGAGCTTTTATCTAAAACTTTTTTGAAAACTAACTGACGTTCTTTAGTTGTTTAAATTTATATTATGTTTGGTATATATATAGAGCAAAATTTACTAGACTGATTCTGATATTCATAAATAAATGAAATTATTCAAAAAACTAAAATAAAAAATACTAATAAAAATAATAATAAATTATTTATTTATTTTAAAGTGAATCTGATTCATTTTTCGATTCTATTTTATTATGTCATATCAATGAATGGAAAAATAAATTGTTATTAATTAAAATAAATTCAATTTATTTATTTTTGATTTTAAAATTGTTTTCATACATATACATATATCACTCGTACACACAAATGAACAAAAAACCAATTACTTAAATGGATTTTCCACAAAATAAAATTTTAAAGATGAATAAAATATTTTTCAATTGCATGGTTTTGTGTGGGTTGTATGTCTATGCCTGAAGTACATTTTTTAACGTTTGTTTTAAAGTCATCTGCTGCCTTTGTTGGCATTATGCTTCGTATACTTGGTGACTGTTGGATGTTTATCATAATAGCCAGCATGATGTATTTAAAGGTACGAACATTTTTCCATCGTTATTACATCTGTGGTACTATTCTGGTAATTCGCAGGGAATTGGAAATACTAAATTTTATAGCAGTAATTCCGCAGATTAATATTTCCCGATTTTTTATTTTTTATTAAATGAGTTATAGTGTTTAATTACAAACACTATAACTCATTTAATAAAAATTAATAAATTTATTTTAATTGAAACTTTAATTAAATGTAACAAAGAATTTAGCCATATATTGGCAACGGTTGCACTCCGCGATCGATCCTTTCGATTTATATAAGTATGTATTCATAAAGCTCTACAAAATGCATGGGTAACAATGTATATTTCTTACAGTTTTATTTTATACACTTGACTCGCAAAGTTAAGTTAGTTTGAAATTAAAATTCTAAATTATAGTTACCGGGTTTAAAAATAAAAGAAATTTTGAAAAAATTTTGTTTGGAAAAAAAATAAAAATTTTATTGAAAGTTCTGTTCTGGGGTTTTGATTGAACGGTCAAGATTTTTCTTTTAAGTTCGCATTTTTTTTTTTTTTTTTTTTTTTTTGTTTTTTTGATTAAGTTAGTATTATCACATAATGATAATATAAAAAATGTAAGTAAATATATAAATATATAAGAATGTAAATATATATAAACAAAAATTGGATAAATTGTTTCTTTATCAAATAAGTGTAATATAAATAAAATAAAAAAATTAAAAAATATTTTTGGTACTGTTCGGGTGATTGGCGGCTGGTCGAGAGGAGCAGCTGATTGCTGTTGTTTTTGCGATGAACTGTTGTGATTGCTGTTTGTTCTGCTGAATTTGTCCGGCGGTGAAGCTTATTGGTTTTCTTAATTTCTTGATTAAATGTAAGTAGATAAATAGTTTTTAAATAGTTTATATATATATATATATATATATATATATATATATATATATATATATATATATATATATATATATATATATATATATATATATATAATATATATATATATATATATATATATATATATATATATATATATATATTCAGGTCCATTATGAAATTTTTTTCAATTTCGTAAAGTACGATTTTCGATCGTAAATTTTATGACAGTGAAGTTTAAAATTTGTATTATTTTTAAAGAAAAAGACAATCTTATAATAAATGTCATCCCTTTAGGTTTGCCTCTACAAGCGTCATTTACGAGTTAATTAATATAAATGTGTTTATTCGTGTGTTAATACTTTTTTAAGTGAATAAAAAAATTAAATTTGTTAAATTAAAATTTAAATTGCGCTATATTTAATTTTTTTTGGCTATGCCAGGATTTTTTTCAGTAAAATTAATAATTTTAATTGCCCCCAAATGACATACAAATAACACAATAAAAATGTTCAATTAAATTAATTAAACTAATATAATTTGTAAAAAAAAAAAAAAAAATTTACATTTTAAAAAGTAAATAAACACAATATATTTTAATGGTAATAAAGATTAGACGTCTAATGCTTTGTGTAGTCTTTTCGTATATATGATATCCGTCACATATAAAGCAGTCGAATTTTTTACATTTGTTTCATTTGTTTTTCGGAAAATACGATATCGTTTTTTTTTTATACGTAATACCGCGGATTTTGCGATTTAAAAAAAAATTCACAGTAGGAATATTCGCGGTCGATCGTATTTTACGAAATCGTAAAAATGTTTTTCTTAAAATTTATTTTTTTTTTGTAACCTTCATGTTTACATTTTTTTCTTTTTAAATTTAAAAAATGGCGGACTTAATGGTACACTATAATCATGTATCATGTTTTCCAAGCCGAATATCCATTTTATTGAACATAACCTCGATCTTACCAATCAACATCGTTATTTTTTCGATAGCTAGAATTTGTCCATTTTTTATTCTTTTTATGCGGTGTTTTCACTCATGCAGGCTAGTATGTGGTACCGTTAAAGGGACATAATTAAAAAGGGAATCAAATTCTAAAAATTATTGCGACGACTAATAAAGTTGGTATTGTTATAGCTCTTTAAAATCTAATGTTAGGGAAGATGCCATATATCGATTGTTCTTGTGGCGAGGCAAACATATATGCACAGATAGCTCTTACGAACTACATATTCTATAAGCTTTTCGTAACAAAAAAAAGATCCTGTATAATTAGCACGTTCTGTATTAAAAGGCATACCTTTCTAATGAAGTTTCTGCTGGCAAATTTCTATTATTTATGTCATTAACTCGTAATGCAGATATTATTAACGTTGGTCGAGCAAGCATGTAGTGTTATGGTACTATTGTTTTTGAACTTGTCCTGTGCTGTTAGTATAACTGGCTTTTTTATGTTGTCGTAGGTGAGATTTGATCATCAATAAATGCTATTATAATCAGAATAATCCCGAATCACCAATAAGTGTGGTTTAAAATATTTGATTCTGTAGGACATGGAAACTCTCTTTATTTTTCGTTATTTAAATTGTTTAGTTTTTTTGTTTCAAAGATATAATGAGGCAAAGTTCATCTGAATTTGGTTAAGTTTTATATTGATTTACCAATTAATGGAAATCGAATTTTTAAAGACTGGCATAACTCTTCTGTCACATTTGATTAAATTTTAACGTTTTGTGGCCAATTCGCACAATTATGCAGCCATCTTGGTTCATTCCACCACAACTCAAAATGGTGTAAATGCTTGTCATTAGGATTTATGTATCTCAATTGTGACCTGTTAACGATTAAGTATTTCATCGGTTCTATTGCCAACGAAACCCAATACCATCGTAGATTTTGTGCTACTATTTTATAATTTTGCCGTACATAATCACTGGGAAAACCCGCTTTAATGTGGCAAAGAATACATCATAATATAAATACATATAGCACTACCATCATAAAAAAAAATAGTTTACCCCTTGTTGTTCAGATTTCGGGTCGATAGAATATCGTCAACATTTAGAATAAATATATGACCTTTAGGCGATTATAAATATAAAAATATTTTGATTATTTTAAAACGATACCAGTAGCGACATCTAGCATGTCAATGGGCTAACATACCGTGGTAGTACTATGTATTTAAATTATGAGTACATGCAGATTGATTTTACCGCTAGAATTCGTATTTGCTGCTAGTATAGCAAGGTACGTTTTCATTTGGATGGTTTCGATTTTTTGTATGGCTTACTCCTTATTATAATAACCATCCGTTTAATAGCTTAGTTGGTAATTGAATATTCCGGGTTAAATTTTCTGACAACAATGACAAAAAAATGTTGATACTGCAAGTTATGGGAGAAAATTATTTGACAGAGTCAAATATACGACTAGTTTCAGATAAAACTTCCCGTTTACTTTGTTGATTGTTTGTTCAAATTCACTTTGTAATAGATAGTCAATCTCTGTTCCTTTGTGGATCAGCTATAGTTCGTATAATAGTTCGGGAAACATATGGATGTTTGGTGGTGAAATTGGGGAACACTAAGGCTTCTATCATAAATACTGGGTTCTATTAGTTTAATGGAGCAACTGCCAATGCTTCTTTTATTCTCGTAGCCCGTTTATGGTTGGTCCTATGCACGATATAGCAAATTTAGCGCTGGCTCACTTTAGTAGTTATTTCTTTGCACACTTCTCTGAACCGTACATTGTGACCGAGAATTCATTAATACAGGATTTGGCAATCGAAGTGTTACCAATTAAAAATTCTGTAAATTTGTTTATTTTTTTATTTCAAAACTTCAGTATATCGTAAACACATTTCAAATTTAACAAAAAAATATTATTGTCGGATAATAGCACTGAGTCTATCCGAGAAGGCTTCACACATTGCACAAATGTGGTGCGATGATATTTTGCCCCATTTTCGGCGAAGAGCAATCTTTAAGGCGTCGACCGCCTCATAATTTTTAGTTAATACTTTGGTCTGCAGAATGTGCTATATGGAAAAATCCACTGGGTTTAAGTCCGGGGAATATGGTGGCCATTGTTGTGAAGAAATTAAACTGGGAAGTTTTTCATTTTTCTTATAAACAACGTTGGGTTTCAAATGCTTTATGGGATGTTGCCGACTCGGACAAGACTGCCAAGTTTTGTTGAAAGATTCAATGGTTTCTACCGAATTGTTTACGTGCCCAAGTTAAGCAGCGTTTAAAATATCTTTTTTTGTGAAAATAGTAACACTTCGAGTTCCAACCTTTGTATTTGGCACAAATGATATTAGTTATGCCCATTTAACACCTTAATAAGTGCTGTAGTTTCCTTGGTTAGGTTTTCTTTAACCGGTTGAATATAAATTGGACACAGCTTCAGTTGACACACTCGGATTTGACAGATTTTCGTGCAGAATGGTGTGATGTTTTCTATTTCCCTTATTGATTTACATATTTTTTAGTATGTTGCATTTAAACAATCGGTAAATCTCTTTAAAACATAATAAACATACATAACTATCTTACGAATTTGGCATGGACGAGAGTATGAGACTTGTACCATTAAGCCATGGTTGGTTGAACTAATTTGGAGACAATTTGATCAAACATTTAATCGACTCAAGAATTCTGTGACTATAAGTTTCGCTATCTAATTTATTTACTATTTTGTGGTCAACCAATGGTTTCTTAATTCGGTATGTTCTCTTAAATTCTTTTAGCCCTCTCAAGATTTTAATTGGTAGTTGATATATAAAATTCTTTAAAAACGCATACAAAGTATGATTTTTGCAATAGTATTGGTTAAATGCCTCAATCTAGTTAACATCAGTACTGCTAAAATGATTCAATAAATTGTGGGCTTCTATATAATATCAATAAGTGTCACCAATGATATCGCCCATCCACAGGATGTCATTCATCAATTAACCAAAAAATATTTCAGTTATTTTAGGCTAAAAAGAGTATTGCCTAATGCCCTATGTCTTCAGATTTTTCAATAATTTAAAAAGCTATCAAAAATAAAGAAAAGAGACTGGGTGTTGCATTGGAGAAACTTGAAACAACGAATCGAAAAGTAATATATTGTCAAACTACGCAGTTTCCGGAAGAGTACCACAGCCTTTAAAATTTTAAAAATATACCAGTCAAAATCAGTCTGCGGCAGCTAAATGCGTTCATCGATACAGACAGGATCATTAGATTCGGAGGTCAGCTAAAAAAATCAGCACTACCCATCATGTATTTTTGGCTTTTGGAAATTTTTTATTTATAGTATACATTTTACAGCTTTAATAGGCTAATTATATCATGTGATTTTCGGATTTTGAAATTTGTTTTAGCATAAATTTTACGGCTATGATATGGTATCATATAAAAATTAACTTGTTTAAAATTTTTTATTTATGGCACGAATTTTTCGTGTGATTTTTAGTTAAAGCCATGATGATTTTACGATATAAGGCAACAATATATAAGTTTTAATAGGCAGAAAATTTTAATTCGAATATATTTATAAAATTGAAAAATTTCGATTTTTGACAGCTTGATATAATAAATTAATAATCCATTTATCCTGAAAGATCGCTTTCTGGGCAACTACTGTTGTTATTTAAATTGAAAGTGGAGTCTCTAAAAATTTGTTTAAGATAATTTTCTGGCCGAATACTTATACTTATCTAACTTATATGTATGTGTACAACGAGATGCCCAAAAATAATTTCTCTATTTGCTGTAATAAGTTTTTTTACAGAAGTTGGTGTTAGGCAATGTTTTTCCCCGCTGAATTTGGCTAAATTGTATAGAAAAAGAAACCCATTTCGTTATTTAAAGACGGAATGCACTGCTTACCAATTTAGGTCTTTCTTCAAGTTTATTTAACAAAAACCAAAAATGAAGGTAAAACCTACACGACGAAGAAGATTTATTAGAAATTTAGCCATATAAAATTTAAAATGGCAAAAGACAATACTTTTCGTAAATTTTTAATATAATAAATTAACTACTCCATCTAGTCACATTAGATAATATTCCACTTCCAAACGGTTGCAGTGATTTTTATAAGTGATTATTTTTTGACATGAATGTTCTCTCTTATATATTTGGTATATTACTTTATTTCTCTTTCTTTCTCTGTGTTTCTTTCTCTCTCAAACCCTCTTTCTCTTTGTATCTTTATCTCTTCTGGTTTAGAAATTATTTTTTTTAGTAGTAGATATTCTAGTATGTAGTAGTTTTCTAGGCTTAAGATAAAAATGCCTTTTCTGAAGAGCACACCGCTTTTGTTAATCTTTCAAAGAAAAATTACTGTAATTTAATTTTGTTTTTTTCGGATACATGATATTTTGTGTGTGATGTAATTAATATTTACATTGGTAATTAATATTTTGGAAGTTGTTGCTGGCGCCTGGCACAAACATGTTGAATATTCTTTTACTCTGCTGGTAATTTTCTGGAGTTTTACATTGTAAAAAGGTTCTTCAAATACCTAGACCGGTAATTAGCCTATGCAAATACTAAGTCTAGACTGATCAATTGCGTTCTTCAGTTTGAATTTGTTGCTAAATATAGTGGGAAACCAAGAAAATTGATCCCAAGAAAAAGGTCTTTTTCATCAAAGTCGTAAATGTAGCACGCCTATTTCAATTATGCTAACATAACATTTATGCTTTCAAGATTTAAATATTGAATTTTATTTTATCCAAAACAAAATTTTATCTAAATATTTTTTACCAATTATGAAATGGTTTAAGATATAACTAAGTAAAACCATCTTTTGATTCAAATTAATTTCAAGAAAAGTTAAGATCTGTAAATAAATCAGTTTCCACAAGATTAGCTCCATGCAAATGGAGCATAAAGTTTTTAATGTTAGATTCTTAGGTTAAAGACCGATTACCAAATGTTAAGTGACTTTGTTCAGTTCTGACAGTGGTTTTTGCTGTGCTACAGTTTAGTCACTTATTATAAAGTCTTAAGGAACAAACGGTTGGCAAGTAAAAAAGTAGAGTCCTAACTAAACTCGATTGGTACTATCGTAACCAATATCACACTGTTTCTTGAAAAATAAAAACTCATCAAATAACTGATCTTCCGTTGGCACTTAGCATAATATAAATGCACATAGTACTACCATGGTATGTTAGCCTATTGACATGCTAAATGTCGCTGCTGGTATCGTTTTAAAATAATCAAATTATTTTTATATGTATAATCGCCTAAATGTCATATATTTAGCCTAAATGTTGACGATATTATATCGACCCGACATCTGGAACATCAAAGAGTAAACTGTTTTTTTCTTATTTTTTCTTATTTGCTTTTTTCTTGCAGTACTATGTGTATTTATATTATGTACTTAGTTTAGTTGCTCATAGACTCAATCTTTGCTTGAAGATACTTAAATTATCTGTTCCTAAATTCTGAATAATAATTAAATTGATAATTTTTAACAATAGAATCCATTTTGTCAGAGAAGAGATATATGCCCCAAAGATGCAAATTTAAAAATGTTCCTTGGGTCATATTTGTGTTCATAGTCATCACCGATCGCAATCAAATGATGAAAAATTCATTTTACATCCCTTCCTTGTTAAGATTCCAACTCAGTACCTCCCGACCCAAATACTGCAGACTAACCATTTCACCCGTTGCCTGGTCATTATGTCAATTTTTTGTAAAAATTTGCAAAGTACACTATAAGTGAGCCAAGGTCTACGTTGTAAAATTATGAAAATTGCTTATCGTATATCTAGAGAAACCATTAATCAAATTTACCACTTTATTGGGTCTGACACTTGTTATATACTTGTTTGGTACGAGTGTTTTATTTTGTAGTATTAAATTATGGTCTACTAGTGTATGTATATATATATATTAGAACTCCTACGGATAATTTATGACTGGTAACCGCAAAGCAAATAAAAACCAAGGCAACAAACAAAGAAAGAAAAAACTTGGGTCAAATAATTGAATTGAATGAATGGCCAATCCATTATAACACAGAACATGTCATCTTTTCACCTTTAGATCTATCTCACAAATTGTTATGTTTGATGTAAATGCCTAACATATTATTTTATGTCATTTACATATCCCAGTAGATATAATCCTAATTTTCTTTTCTTTTCCTTGTGTGCTGCTGTTTCTGTTGTTGGTGTTGTTGTTGTTGGTGTTGTTGTTGTTGTTGTTGTTGTTGTTGTTGTTGTTGTTGTCCTCGCTCGATTCGATATAAACAATTTTTTTTATTCATTCGAAGGAATATAATAAAATTGCTAGAGAAAAATAAAACGAAATCACCTCTAGTTGTGTTCCCTTGTTATTTTGTCAATTTTCAATTTCCTTTTTTTTTACATTTTTTGCCTCGTATATATATTGCTGTGTGATTAACGTACCATGTCTATCCTATCTACAATTTGTGTACATTTGTACATGTGAGTATTGGTTGTGGAAAATTATAAAGAAAAAAAAAGAAAAACCAATAAACACAACAAATAATAAATGAAAATTGGGAAAAGAGAAACAAAAACAAAACATTCACATAAAAAAATAAAATCTTTTTGTTTTCTTTCATTACATTTTCAATTGATTTTTTATGCACCTGGGAACATAAATAAACGAGAAAATAATTTTGTTTTATTGTATTATATACGTTATATATGTGTTTTAGTTGTGCAGGTGAAAATTTATTTTCCACCTTTGGTTTGTTTTATAATTCAAAATGAAAAAAAAAATAAAAAATTTTCAACATTTAAATTTAAACTTTGACTGTTACTTTAAGTGGTTTGGCCACTTAAAATTTATTTAATTTGTTGACGACGTGAGTACTGTCTAGCTGTTGGGTAATGTCGAAAAATAAAAATGTTATTTAAAAGCAATGATAAGTCCTTCTGGGAAATAACTCGCACGATTCTTGTATATTTTATATATGTACATTTTGTTGAAGTAGAAGAGTTGTGTAATTTCTCTTTTTCTTTTCAGACAATTTTATTGGAATCGATTACCCATTGAAGTCAAAAAGTTAGTTAGATCCATATCAACAGTCAAACCGCCAAAACAGTTGATTATTGTAACGCTGTTTTGATTTTCAATTAAACAGCTTCAGTTAAAGCAAATTATTTTTGCTAAAATAAATATTACGAATTTTAGGATCCTCAAAATCCATAACAACTGAAGTATTTTGATCTAAATTTTGAAAAAAGAATCAAGAATACTGGAGCAATATTCAACAAAGTTTCGAAATACAAGACATTTTTTATCATATCATGCAGATTGAGCATGACAATCAAGTATTTAACAAATTTGTTACTTACGACACATACTCATATCCAAATGAGCTTACAAAATTGTATCGCGCAGGATCAATAATAATATAGGAAAAAAATGAAAATTTGTTTTTCAACAGTACTCAAAACTGTTGAAAATGAAAAGAGTTAAACATTTTTATTGTTTAAACCTTCTTTATGCTTGTTATCCTACATTGATGATGCGAGTTTGACCTTTACCTAATAGAATAGTGTTTTTCTTAAGATTAAGCTAGTTGCTGAGTTGCAGTAATCTTCGGACTTTAGATCACTTAATTTTATTTTTATTTTTTATATAGTTATATTAACAACCAGGCATTAAGAACCGAATTTTTCAATACCTCCTGTAGATAGTTTTCATCATCGGGTGGTTTAAACTAGTATATAGTTTTGAAACTCACGGTCTACAAGAAGTTTAGCATAAATAGAATGTTTGACAGTCTATCATTGAATTAATTGAAAAGCACAAGCGTTGACTCCTTCATTCATTGTAAAACATTAAAGAGCTTAGATAAATACGATCCTTGAAACTTCAACACCGGGACGTGAAGCTCCCAAAACTATCCATTCTGATACTCTTAAACGACAACACAGAGTGGATGTAGTTTATAGTCTTTTTTTATGCTAAAATTCATGATAACCCTAAGCTAACACCATCGCAAAAATTAAAATAACTTAAGGGGTTCTTAAAGGGACAACTTAAGTTCATCCTGTACAGTTTGGAAAGGAGTCAATTTTGCCATACTGAATCATATAAGTATTCTAGTGAGAATGATTCGTTCAAGGATTTCTCAATCCGAGTTAGAAAGTGAGTTTGGGCCCAGGTCAAGTTATTATCGATGTAACCAAGAAATGATTTCCACACGATTTTTCCTCGAGGTGGAGGTATTATTATTGGACTGGAACCTATACAGCAATACTTTTAATTCTACATAAAGGAATGGGTATAAGTGATTTATATTTCAGGGGTTTAATCTTGGCAGATGGCCTTAGATGAAGTTTTCGAACTTCAATTTCTTAAGAGTTATGGAACAAGGGATCATCGCTTGTACGAAAAACGACGTTTGTTACTAAAACTGGGACTGTAATTTGAGGAGTCAAATTGGTCTTCTATTGAAGTAATATACACCGTTTTTGTTAATAAATACAGATTTTGTTAATGCAGAATATATTACACCAGATAGGGAATTCATAATTACAGGACATAACATACGAATAAACGCTATCAAAACACCATCAGACCCAATGGAGTTAGACTGAACTTCTAGCAATAAGAAACGATATTAAAATTAAACTTGGCAGAATTAAAAGAAGTTGGCACGTCTGAAACAGGACAAGTGATTATCGAGAAAAGGATCAGCGTGCACAACAAAGTGGACAGATCATTTACTCGGGGTAAATTCAACCTAGCACTTTTCAATTCACTTCCCACAAGTTTTTCCCATAAGACATCATAATTGACAAAACTACATTGAAAATATTTCATTTGTAATATTGGAATTCGGCATTCTTAACTATAAACTTTATTACGATACAATCTAAAATTATTCCATGAAGACTCATTTTTATTACCTTTCCAGACTTTATGTAAAACGTCTCTTATATTTCGATATTTTAATAAAAATTGAATAAATTGAAACCCCTCAGCAGCAGAATTGAACTTAGTTTTACGTAAAGGAGCATGTTTATTAAGAAGGAGAAGACTAAATCATTAATATCAAGGGATGAAGATGATACATGCCAAGGAGCACGGCATCCATTATAGAAGTTGCATGAATATGAGTATCAAGAATTAAACGGTATGAGCCAATAATAGGCGAATTATATACTACACCAATCAAATATTCACCTAAATTGAAACTGCGAGTACTGCCAATAACCTTCTAAATGGGGTTACTCCTAAAATTTATCTAGAAATATTACTGAAAATGTTTCTACCAAAAAAAATATAATATCTACTTTACTATCTCCACTTTGCATGCGGGCATTTCAAAGAATGATTTTTATTTATGAGTTCAAATAAAAAAAACTCTTTAAAACTAGATAAAAATGTTGTAGCATGTACCTTCATATTTTTGAATCTATAATAAATTATTTCAGCTATATATTACTCAATTTATCCCTCATATAATATAAATATTATTAAAATGTACGTTCAAACCATAATATAATAATTTCCCTCCCGTGAAATTATATCTCATCTCATAATAATATCTTCCTTAACATAAACATTTTTTCCATTTTTCTTATTTTCACCTCTCATCATCATCATTTAGAAGCAAAAAAAAATGGAAAAATAATAATCATAACAACAAAAATAATATTTTGCCGGAAGGAAATTTTATGTAACCATCATTTCCCCAAGAATGATTTTTCATATTTTTGTTTTTTTTTTTTTTTTGTTTTGGTTTTACCTTACATTCAACGAAGTTGGTTGCATTTTAAAAACTTTAACAATTTATTTATTCTACAGCTATAACATTATAATATTTAAACACTTTAACCAACATATTTTTTGGAAAATTAATGCTGTATATGAGATAATTGTTAAAAAAATGAATGGCATCAGTTTCATTATTAATTTTCGATTTCAGTTCAAAAGAAACAATGGGTGTAGAATTTTTAATTTTATGGCTTTTGGCATTTGCTATTTAAGTCGTACATATACTCGAAAGCATTTTTCTAACGAAAAAGAGCAAACATAGCAGCGCCGTATAACGAATAATTTATAAATTGTCTTAATTAAAAAATGATTGACAATAAACTGGTAATATTGATACCCTGCACCGAAGGCACGCTACTGATGATATATATTCAAAAAAGCAAAAACATCCAGCTCATCAATGTTGCTTCTCTTAATTTTAATAGAAGATAATTGTTCAAATAACATAATCAAAAAATCTTAAAATACCTTGACAACATATTCATTATTACACTACTGTGTTTACCGAGGTTCTCAGACCAAAATATATGAATCTATTAATCCGAAGAGTACGCAATTATCTTGGTACCCTTCTTTATCGTTACCAAAAATGATTTTCATCATTAGTTGTTAAAATGATTGTACATTGGAAGTTACACAATTTTTATGACATAACAAAAACTGTTTCGGGTTGAATTACTAATTTATCTGACATAATGATAAGAATCTTCAAAGAATTGATTGCTAGGAAGTTTTACCCTATTGATTTATTGGTAGCCAAGTAAAGTTGTTTGGACAAAAGTTTATTGTTCAACAATATAACACACCTTTATGATTACATTCAATCCTACAATACACAGAAAACTATTTGGTCGTTGGTAGAATTGAAACACTACCTAAAAATTTCATTTTTAACAAACTCTTTTAAATTAGTTAAGAAGGAGCATCCTTCAGCCTGCAGTAGTTTACATATCGGCCAAAATTCAAAAGCTTGAAACAAAGTCCTGATTATTTGGACTTTGAAGAAGAAAGTTTAAAACTAGGATTACTTGGGAGGAACAAGACATTCCTATGTTAATTCCAACTCGAAAAAAGTGTCAGATGAGTCACTAAAAAAACTGCAATTTCCATGCAAATATTTTTTAATGGCCAACGGTAATCAAATTGAAACATGCAAGCTCTGTTTTAGAAAAACTTTAGAGACAGTAAAATTTGTTTCGTTAAATTGCAAGAAAAGTTCAATCAGTTTTCCAAAGACCAAAGAAAACCAACGGCGAAACCCGGTTTTAATCATTACTAACCGACGAGTTTTTAACACTATGAATATCAACTTCAAAAAACCTAGTGTTGACTACATACTTCAATATTAAGTGACCGTGCAATTATTGAAAACCAAAAGAAAAAAATAAATAGATCATAACCCTCGTGACTGGTATTAATTTGTCATGTCGATTCGCTCGTAGAAACTATTTCACGTCACAGAAATAAATCAATCATAATTTTAAGGGTTTTTATTTTAAGTATGTTTCTCTATATTACCAATTATCCATACTCCCGACAACACTGTAAAATTTATACCAAAACTTTAGTATTATCCATAATCCGAAAAATAAATTATTAAAAATTTGCCTATAGCGCGATTAATGCGCGATTTACATTAAACGATATTTTCAAGATGCAGATATTTAAAACGAGATAGCATGAGAAATAAAATACTATGGAAAATATGAGAAAGAAATAAAACAGTTTTTTATAATTGTTTTTGTGATTAGTCAAGTAATCGTATTAATTTTGACGTTTCCAAACGAAAATATAACCTCGTTTTTTTTGGAAATTTTGAAAATAAATTATACAAAATTGGCGCATCTTTTGGGTTTGCATTACATTATGTACATTTTTAGATTCTAAAAGACTGTATGTATATTCTAACTGGCAATTTGTATGTATATTCTAACCTCCATTGCACTTTCAAAACAATAACTTTTTTTCATAAATTCTATAAGATTGTATACATTTTTTACAGTGCAATCTATTCATCATAATATTTTATATTCTGCCAATTTTAAAGTGTATCGTCATTTGTTTATAAAAAAAGATGACGATTGCTAACCTGAACTATAAAATTGTACATCGACAATTGAATTGACGTACTATAAAATTTGATATAGACGTCCTCATTTTTCGGTTCGTTTCTCGGCTTACAGATGTAGATTTTTTTTTTCTGACTTCCTTTTTGTACTTGAACAATTTTACAATACTGTATCTCATGTTTTTTTGCAGATGTTGGTTTCTTTGAATGTAAATCGCTCATAACAGTTAAATTGATACCATTGTCAGAAAATGTCCAAAAGCCAAGATATAAATTATGGTTAGCCTGATAAAAATGAAAAATTGTCGCGAATTTTTTTAATGCACTTTGGTTATCTATACTTGTTTTAACTATTCTATAAAACCATAAACCCCAAACAAAATCTTATTATTAACGTAGTTGCAGTAATTGAAAGTCAAAATAAAAATCGAAATTATATTTTTAATACAAATTTTCTAAAGCAAGGCTATAAAATGTTTAAATTTATATTTTTTAAAATAACGGATTCATTTTAGAAATAATTTGGCGATCTAGACTCGTCTAAACTTTTCTATAGAACCATTAAATGTTACTCAAAACTCATTATTAATGAAAACCGGATTTTTTCGGAAGAACCGAAAGCAATTTTTTATGGTTGCATTGATAGCAAGAGATTATACAACGAAAACTACTTTAATATTTTGGCAGTAAAAAATTAATTCCGTTTCCGAATAACGAAATAAAGGATTAATAGTCGTTTCCAGTCGACCAATTGCTAATACCCGAAAGTAAAAAGGTGTTTGTCTTTGCTAAATTATTTAATCAAAACCGGTCTTATTGATTATTAAATAAGTCTTTTTAATTTATTAATTTATTAACAATCAAGCGGCTCAACGGTTATGCACCTAGTGATACAATTTTGCGTAAGTACTTCTAACTGTTCATGGAATATAGTAAAAGCAGTTGCAAGTTGTGTTTTAGCAAAGACAAAAACCTATCATCTAGCGGTTAACTAGCTTGTCTAGCGGTTGACTATTTGGTTGACTAAAAAGCGACTAATAACACTAGTACACCTGAACACTGATCACATACGGGTTCATTTTTTTTCAAATAATGAATTTTAATTTTAGTTTTCTAATTTTTTTTTTCTCAAAACCGATTAAACCTGGTAAACCGGTTTTTCATATTATAAATAACCCAAAACCGGGTCGAAATAATATTTCCATATTATTGATCTTCTTTTAAATCGTGAACTTTATTTGAGAAGTTTGGCCTTCTAGACTCGTTTAAGCTTTCCTATATGATATTATTTGCAGGTTCGAGTGGAGTGCTCTGCCACCCTGCTTGCTGTATATTTTCAATTAGTCAGTCAATTTCTTCTTCAACGTGCATAGATCTTCTTATTGGCACTTGCAGTTTGATATTTTCATTTAACAATTCACAAAAAAGGTTCCAATTGGTATTCCTGTTGTAAAATCTTGGTGATATTTCTTTTTTAATAATAGTTTTGCTTAATGTCATAATAACAGAAGAATGGTCTGACGTAAGCTCTGATGTTTTCCATTCGTATGTAGTTGTTAGACATTCCTTTTGTTACTTAGAAATCTATAAGATCAGAAGTTTTGTTTAAATCTGTTGGCCAGTAATTAGGTGCGCCACTTGATTGAAAGTCGCAAATTAATTTTTTGTCTGCTTTAAAAAGTTCTCTTCCTTATAGCATGGTAGAAACTGTCCCCAAGTATTTTGCAATATGAAGATCTATTAAAATGGCTTTTAGAGATTGAACATATGTTTTGCGCGTTTAGAAATATTTCTGGCTCAGGAATATGAATGATAAGCCCAGTTGTATTCCATATTACTATACTCAGCGATTGTAAACTTATTTTTATTTTTATTCACTTTAGGAAACTCCGATGACGGGGTTTTGAATTGGTCAAATATATGATTAAGCTTCTAGGGTTTTACTGAACTTGGTCCGTGCTATTTACTTCAGTGGTTAGCTCCTCGTTTTGCGATACCTCGTAGATTGTATAGTCCCTTATTATTTTGGTGGTTTGTTTTATTCTGTTGGTTTGAACTAAGGTTCCTTTGATTTTGCTTAGAATTTTTTGCACGGTTTCTAATTGTTTTGCAATTCTTTAACTACTTCACCACCACGGTAATTGGTAGGGTGTCGTCCTTTACAATTTATTCATATTGCTACAGTATTTCTGTCTAATGTACACTTACTCGTAAGATGTTTACCGGCACATATGGCACATATGACACATTTGATACCAGGTCACGGCTCCAATTAGTGGTATCAGTTCTGTCTTTTTTGATAATATTGACAGCATCCTGAATATATAAACCTTTATGCTGTAACTCAGCTATTAAGGCATTGCTTTCACAGGTTTGGTGTTGCTGTCCAGCCAAAACCTTAATTGATCTACCTTGCTTATCTTCATAAAAATACCACTGAAACTTGTCAGCTTCATGGTTAGTGTTCAATATATTCCTGAGTCTGGTACATTTACCTTCCAGATATCGTTGTTTAGTGCTACTAGCTTGTAGGTGCTGGCTGAGTTTTCTTCTCTGGTTTAGTATCTTTATTGCACATAAGTTGTTGCATTACCCTATAAAGATGTCCAGGTTAGTTGCTCAATAAATTTGCTGGTCGCTTTTGTTTTTCATTATGCTGAGTTTTATTATTACTCGTGATGGGTGCATCTTGTCCAATATATACTGGCGAAGCAAAAGTGTTTTCTTTTCTTTGTTAGCTTGCTTTTTTCAATGTCCAAGCAGTTTCTCTTGGTGGTTCGTCTTCGTCAGTTACTTCATTGTTTATTGTTTCTCTTTTTCTAGGTTTTTTGGTCACGAGTGTCCACTGAACATGACTTTCAGAGTTCTTATCTGGATGGATTTCTCGTTCGAAAAGAAGAAATTTCGGTTTTTACTCTCTTGAAGCAGTTTTCCCAAATTGCGCATGAGATTATGTTCTGAAGTCATATTTACATATACCTTTCGCGATCTCGTTATAGCTTTCGTTCAGTCAACTCTGGTGTGCTTATGTTAAACGCTGGTTTTTGTTCTGGATTCTTGCATATGTATCTTTTACGTTCGCGCTATCGTTTTTATTTCAGCTGTTCTAGTGTCTATATTACTTGTAGAAACTACACTAATTACCCCAAATTATGTACACTCCAGTATGATTCTCGTAGTCAAGGATTCCAGATTAAGGATTGAATGAAAATGAATTTTAATATTTAAAAAATTTAAAATAAAACCTTTAATTTATACATTTTACGCACAATTATAAACAACTACCACGTCAGATTGTCAATGATAATTTATGTTCAACTGTTTCAATTTATAAAATTGGTTGCAAGCAGTAATTCATTTTAAAATATAATTTTGAATCGTGAAGTTCAATCAATTTTGTTTATAATTCAAAAAGTTGAACAACAAACTTCACAATTCATGAATTTATTTCTTTTAAGACATTTTTGTGGATTATGGTAAAATAGAATTTAATTTTTTATTGTTTTATTAAAAATTGACAGAGTAATTATTTTATAATAATTCATCTAAATATAATGCATTTACCTTCCGAATATAATGTAAATTGAGTTAATAAATATTATTATAAATTCGCAGTTAGAATTGAATTATTTCGATCAAGCGAACAAAATGTAAACATAATCATGGTTGCTTAGCATGTGAGATCGTGATCGAGGGAATTAATGGAAGGGAGGTCGTTTGATCGAGGTGTAAGTGGGAAATGCACAGAATATATAATTTATATATATATATATATATATATATATATATATATATATATATATATATATATATATATATATATATATATACTTTAACAACAGCTCAAAACAAAAATAAACTATTGGGCGACAAAACAGTTGTATTATAAGAAGTGTATCGGCCCACTTTACCTACTAACCGCATAAATAGGTGTTTAGAAACTTGATTCGAATTTAAAAATACAAATAAGCTCGAAATTATATTGTAGTATATTTCTTATAAATATTTGTGATGGTACCATCCCAAACTTTCCACAATTTAATCTAGATATAAGTAAAAAATTAAATGTATAATAACATTGCTAAAATAACTCCCTCTTAGCATGGTGATAAGCCTGTTTCCGATTTTTAAGTTTGCTCCTCCCACAGTAATATGAGATTTCCTTAGTTACCAGAAGACGATATAGTTTACTGATTTGAAATAAAAGAGGCTGCGAAAATTTTAAAGGTGCCATGGCATGATAAGCAAGTATTTCAACCATCGCTTTACAACCAGTGACATATAATATACAAAATAATATATTTATATTAAAGAATGTTCCATGGTATATAAATTCCTTGAACTGATATAAATTAATTTCTTAAATAAACTCAACCAAAAATTGGTTACATTCATCTTGAAACGATAATATTTAAACAGATGGATTTTTATTATTTTTGTATGAAATAATTTCGGTTCTATGGTTGATGATTGGAATAACACAAATATCTTTTGCTCGTCATGAATATGGTTAACAACAGAAAGAAAAAAAATGTCGCTCGCATGATACACACATAATAATAAATGGACCTTAATTGAATAAAATTAAAATAATTTATAATTGAATTTTTTGCCCCTGTGGGGTCGGAGGGCATTAACATGTCTCATCAAATACAAACAAATGAGTATAATTTTAGTGTGGTATATTTTAAACGGCACTCATAAAAAGTAAAATGGCTAAGGACAAACGATAACAAAACCTACTAACATGATTCTTGAACATGGCCAATAATGCCCCATTTCACAACCCAAACCGAATAGTACACAAAATAACACACCAAATAATAAATACTCTGTAGATGTTTACCGTATCTACAGAGATTGCAATGTGCCTTATCGAAAATGATAGGTTGGATGAGGAGTGTGCTCTTGCTGTCAAGCAACAAAATATAGCCTATATAAAGCAGCCTAAATACGTTTTACAATCGCATGGAAGAACACAGCGGTCATTACCAGAAGAACCGGCAAGCGAGTTTGTGCACGGAAGAAGCTTAAAAGCACAACAACTCAGCAATAAGCACTGTTATCGTATCTTCTTTAAAGGAGTCACCGGACTGAATCGCCATTCGGGACCAGGATAAAAACTCCTCGATAACATCGATTCCGTAAAAAGATACGGATTTTTTCGAGAAAAAAATCCAAATTTTGACAGTCTAAAGCTTTGTATATTTGAGAAAATATGGACTAGAATTTTTCATTCTCTAATGACTTTAAATGACTGCAACTTCATGTATAATGAGTTATGGATGGATTTTAAAGTCACACAGGGTATTTTAGACAACCCTAGATAGCCAAACTTCCGCAAAATAGTATCTGATTCTTTAAAAAAAATTCAAATTTTGACAGTCAAATTTTGAAATTCCGAAAAATAAATTAAAAAATTTGGACTGGTGAGATGAAACGCCACAATACTCCCTCCGCAGTGAAAACGAAAAATTTTAAGATGGTTTACGAAGTCTAGAAACGGCAAGGTGGTTTGCTCACACGACCCGCTCTAGTGACAGTAGGTTTTCAAGAAGAATTTTTTGAAATTGGTTTCGAATTAGAGTTTGCTTTTTCTATTGAAATAGGTAATTTAGACTTAGGTTGTGATGCAATTTGTTGATTATTCCACTGATTCTCGAGATAACAGGGTTTAAGTCTATCGATCGAAATGTTGCTGTTTTTTTTAAATTAATTTCAATGACAAATGACTTTTCCGCACGACTCATAACCAAATGTGAACCGGTGTAAGGAGGTTGTAAAGATTTTCTCACAGAATCGGTTCTAAGAAACACGTGAGAACACGAATTCAAATCTTTGCAGGTGAAGGTCTAATTTCGTCAAAATGATGTTTTAAAGATTTCACGAAGTCAGATTGTAGAATTTTGCTTAAATCACTGTCGAAAAATTGATCAGGAACTTGTAAAGAAGTTCCGAATACTAATTCAGCTGAAATGGTTTGTATAGCTCCTCGCTATAAGTAGTCCTTAGGCCAAGCATAATTGACGGAAGAATTCTAGTCCAGTCTGTGCGATTATGACACATAATGGCAGATTTGATGATACGGTGCCATCGTTCGATCATGCCATTACATTTTGGGTTATAAGCAGTTGTTCTTTTTGTCTTGAACCCAAATAATTTAGATAATTCTGAAAAAAGTTAGGACTCGAATTGTCATCCCTGGTCTGTTACAATAGACACTGGAATACCGAAACGAGATATCGAATTTGAATAAACAGCAAAAGTGACCGTGGCAGCAGAAATATCTGCGACTGGAACCACCTCGAGCCAACGTGTACATCGATCAATCATCGTAACACAATATCGCTGATCTTCAGAAACCGGTAGTGGGCCAATGTTGTCGAGATGGATTTCCGAAAAACGATGAGAAGTTAATTTAAACGTGCCAAGAGGTGATTTTGTATGTCTGGTTATCTTAGATTTTTGACAAGTTATACAATTTTGAGCCATAATTTTTGCATCTTTCTTAAATGAAGGTCAAATTACATTTTTAGTTAAAATTTCAACGGATGCTTTAACGCCTGCGGATGAGATAAATTATGAAATGATTCAAAAAGGTCATAAAGAGTCTAGGCTAACCATATGATGAGAAACTTTAAGGACCAAAGGAAAAGATCATTTACGGTAATTAAATTACCGTAAATGATCTGTAATTAAATGTTTTAGAAGGACATGCCATTTGAAAGGAGAGTCACACATGTGATAACCTTTTAAAAAGAAAATGACCGAGTTTCTGCGGCCATTACGTATACGCGTCTAGAAAGAAACGTTCTAAAGTCGCTGGAATCGCATTGCTGATAAGGAAAGGACCAACAATCGCCTGTAAAAAGCATGTTATTATTAATTGAATTTTTATCTTTCACCACAGTTTTAAGTTCACCCCTCTTCTAACCACATATATACGACAGACACATTTATAAATATCAAATGTAATTACAACAATTATCTTCTTATTAATTGCAATTTATTCATGTATATACATACAACAATAATAAAATATTCGAAAATTAAAAGAAATTTAATGAATGAATGCATTTTGACCTTAGAACAATATAAAATTTGAATTTCTACTTGCCTTGTACACAGTACTACCATTTTTTCTCTTGATGATCTTTTAATTTCGGATTTTTACTTTTGTTTTTGTTATTGGTGTAGTAAAGACTAACTAATTGACTTGATTTTTAATTGTATATTGTAAATTATGTTGTAATTAATTGGGATATGATTATATATATAGAAATAATTTTGTGTTTGAATTTTCACAGTATATGATTATGGTATTTTTATAGAATTTGTCCGATAATTAGGTTCTCCGTAAAAAAGTAAAAAGTTTGGGGGTAAAATGATTTTTGTTTTCTTAAAAGATATATCTAATTAACTTTTGGTCTTGAATAATGTGTATACAGATTATCTGGATCGCTCGTTCGGAACAACAGAAATTAGGAAAAACCCACTTTTGCTGTGAAAGAATTTTGCAATTTTGTAAAATTCGAAAAATATTTACTAGGCAACTTGTAGTATTGTAAGCCCATTTTTGGTATTGTATAAACAACAAATGAAGTGAACATTACTCGCAACTATCTACAATTACTATTTTTCTTAGAACTTAATAACGACTGTACGCAAGAAAGTTTCCTAACGCCATGAGAAGCACGGTCAACGAAGAATTAAATAGGTTAGTGCAACAGGGAATTCTGGAGTCAATAGAATACAGCAAGTAGGCTACGCTAAATGTTCAAATGAGGATTTGGGGTAACTACAATTTTCGCCACAATTTTTTCCAATTCCAGCAACAAATCATTTATTAACAACAATATCAATTGGGACGATAATTGCCCAGCTCGACCGCGCCCCATTATGGTAAAAACTACATCGATTGATGGATTTTTATTCTAATAATTGATTGATTGATTGATTTTGAATGTACTGCCAAGCATTAAGCAGGATATCCCGGAAAGCGCCGGGCCCACAGTACACCCGTTTTTACATATACTTGGAAGGATATGGAAGGATACTAGTGAAATTATTGAGATCGGCCCGGTTACAGACACCTTGGCGGCCAATAGTTAGGAAATTTTTCTGGGTTCGGGAAAGGAAAAGTGTGTTAGTTATGACTTAATTGGTCCGATTTCCCGGTATCCAATATTCAAACTACTGTTAGTGTAAGACAATCACATTTTTGTTGTACTGCTCTGCATTCTGCCATCTCTTATCAGCAACTCCAGTGTGCCACCATTCTTCTGTAATCTGCAGAGGTTTCCTGAAAAAAATTGTTTTTAAAATCTATTAATGAACTAATTGCTCTTAGCCATAGGCTGTAAGAAATAGAATTAATTTCAATCTGAAATTATAATTTAGATAATTATTATATTATCAAATTATAATTCTGCAATCCATATGCTGTAATAAATTGGATTAGTTTCGCTTGAAATTTAAAGATTAATTAATTGATTCGTTCCGTTGCGTTGTTGCCAAAAATTAGGTGTCAATTCAGTACCGTACCACCGTGGTAACACAGACCACAATATAACAGTACAAAGATATGAAACAATATAACACAATAACATAACAATACAAACACCAAATTCAAATCTGAAACACAAGAATATACAGAATATAAAAATATAAAGACATCGAAATTAATCAAACAACATCGGCCCCCGTACGCAAATTAAATGCAGCAGCGATACTTGATTCGACGCTCACTATTTCACGGCCCCCAAGATCTTCGTTAAATCATGTAATTTGTAGGAGAAGCCGGCATCCACCATCCTCGGGATGATAGCCTTCAACAACGGTATACGGATATTCTTTTCGGTTTAACACAAATCTTCTGAGCTTTTCTGGTACAGACACAATTCATACAACTTCACTCCATTAAATAAAGGATCAATTTTAAACATATAAATTTTAATTTAAACCCTAAAAGCGTCCACTCAAATATTACGCACAGACTAAAACACTCTACACTCCGACAAAACTAAATGAACCCAAGAATTACAAATTTTAGCCCAAAAACTAAAAAATTAGAGTAAACATTTTATCTATAATATTCATTATATTTTGCATATGTAATTAAAGAATTGTTATTTATTTTAACCATTTTAAGATAAAATATCATATATTGATTAGCAAAACGTTTGCGAACTACACTTTGCCAATTTATCCGGTGCACTGCCCGAAAATTCCACAAATAGAACCCTATCAAAACAATTAAACATTCGAACTCGATCGAATCCACCGTTTTATAGCAATCACCCTAGTGATACATGTACATACATATATATATACATATTTCGTCTATGCATTTAAAGAAAATTAAAACAAAATGTCGCAACAAAGAACACCAAGGATAATGAATTTCTAAAAATAAAATAAATAACCAACACAACTGTGCAAATACAAGTCACGAAAGGATAATTTCAAAACTTTTTTAACATTTTAATATCAAAAAACCTAGAATCAACACGTGTTTTATATACATACTATCACAGAAAACACACTATATCAGAACCCCCTCCACAAAATCCACAATTTCCAAATCCGTCCAGTGAGCAACTCCAATTCAATCTACAAAAAATTACAGTAAAGCTTGAATGTGACAGACTTCCCCCATGGAACCCGTCCCATCGCCACTCGTTCCCCTTCACATCCTGGGCCTCCTGGGCCCCAGGTGAAACAGGCCGACTCCGACCCCAAAGCAGCTGATAATGGTGTGTACAGTCGTGATAAGCTACGTTTACACATGCAGTCAGCCAACCTGTCAACCATTTGTGTTCATCTGCCCATTGATGTAAGCCACCCAAAGATAAAAACTAATTTTACAATAATTTGAATAATGTGATGGGATCCAAAATTATGATTGGTGTCTTAAATGCACTGTTCAACAATTGTCAAATGCTGTCGATCCCAAAATCAACGAGTTCAAACCAAAACACATGATCGCTGGTTCTAGAAACCAAAACGCAACAGAGCCCCGCACTCCACATTGTGCAATAAAGAATCCCACTAGCCCCCGTAAAACAAACTATGTGTATGAATCGGAAAATCCCTCCCCACACTAAAATACATCTATCACCAAATCACCATTGGCCAACATTTCCAAATTGGAAAAACACAAAAAAAAACACAAAAAAAAACACAAAAAAACTGCTCCACGAATCTAAACAACAATAGGAAATGACTCTAAGCGCATCATCCACTCTGAACAAATAACTCTTTGATCTTGCTAAACTATGCAACTACTCATGCACATGAATGCGCAGAACAGAAAAAAAAAATAAAATTTAAAAACATATAGCATGCGATCGGCCATCGCACAAGAAATAACGAAAACCAACCGAAAAAACAACCGTGTTATCGCCTTTATACAAATAAAGCACTCTACAGACTACATGCATGTGACTGTGAAGAAAAACGGACGACAATAAAGAAATTCCTTAAAAAAATCTATCACATTCAAGCTCCATTGCAACCCCCTACAAACCAAATTAAAGTCACCCACCAGATGGATTTAAAAAAAATATGGACTTCGCAGAAAAAACGCAGTTACCCGTACTATTCCGCCCGTGTCCCCACCTCTGACAAGCATACTCCTCTTGATATCATGTACCACATATTTCCCCTTGCTAAAATTAAGATCGCATCCCTTAAAATAAACAAAACCAAAAACCCATACATACATACTTATATATAACGAAGGGACATGCGGTTTATTTGTGGCAACAAAACTACTAAATTTGTATAATTTTGTTATATGTATACATATCGTCACCTCAGTATTTAAATAATTTAAGTGCATTTTTTATCATTCTTAAGTTAACACTGACATCTTACCTACAAAATCGTGACCTTTCGATTGACAGTTTCTAAATGTTGATAACCCTTCCCATCAAAAGATATCAATATGACGAATGGTACATAACTACAAATATAAGAAACATTTAGTTCTTTTAAAACTCAAATGCAATTTTATCATTTTACCTTTTTGTCGTTTGTAATACTCAAATGACGGTATATAGATTTGAAAAATAAATCATTACGAATGATGAAACAGAGAATCACCAACAGAAATCGAGTATGTATATGTAAAACCTGTAGTATATAAGTGCTCCCAATATATATACATAAACAAAAGAGACGAAAACCTTTATTTTGTTTCCATGTACGCAACTACATTTACCACTAACTATTTACCGTTGGGAACATCGAAATCTATATACACGAAGACGAGCACATGTATAATTAACTCTAACTTATCAAGAAACACTGACAACACACATTTCTACACACACAATCTAATTATACTAACGTACATTTAATTTTCTTGGGTAAATTCATATTGTAAAATGAAATATAAAAAAAAATATATAACATCTGACCAACACAATCTACCAAAATAAAGAAATCTGGTATTTTATTAAAATCAAATTCTACCTGTACTCTGGGAAAAGCGACAGAGTTCCAGTTTCAATCCATTAGTTTATTTTTATTAATCTATAAACACTGACCAAAAACACTGACACTCACTCACTTTATTAATCACCAAATTAAATTTACAACAAAAACAAAAGAAATATAAATAAAAAATTTAATTTTAAAATTGAGGAGATCGGAAAAAACACGTCCGATCTCTTCAACGATCATCGATCGACCCGATGGATTTTTATTCTAATAATGGTTAAAAATTGTCAAAATCTGCTGCTTGTGTCACACTTTTTAATTTTTTAATTTTTTAATAGCCGCATTAATAGCCGCAGTCAAACAACTACCGCATAAACTGAGAATTAGTGTAAAAGCCTAAAAAATGTATTAGCTACGTTTTTTGGAGAAAATTGCAAAGGTAACATCTTTCAAAATGCTAACATATAACATTATTCAACTTTTACTTACTAAAACCTTGTCCTAATATCCATTTCCATATACCATCGCGAAACAGATTCACTAGATATTACGTTATGTGCAACCAGTTCTCAGCAAAAGCTGAACTTCTACCCTTTAACAGTTAAAGTATTAATAAATAGAATATCCATCCTTTCATTTTCGAACCACCTAAGCTTTTGCATAAGTTCAAAAAGGCTTCTACTAAAGATCCACATTGTATTCATTACATGATCTTTACATGTTGGGGATAGTTTCACCATGTCAAGATTTATGAGCGGTAATAAGTAGACTTATATCTCGTACTTTCAAACTTGAAGCATAGAAATCAAACGGTGAATTTATCAGCCTGTATTTGATTATTCCCATCTATGAGTTGTGAAAACTTTTTTGGTATCACAAATACATCGATTCCACGTTAGGCTTATATTTGTGTTTAATTTTTAAGCCGGAGGTACACAGAAGGCTCTCTTGCTGTCAAATACTACGACATTGTAAACAACCCCAAACGTGTAGGATCATACATGGATCTCCACTTTTGCGAACATGGTATTCCTACTTCGGTGGCTTATAGTGAAGCTTATACTTCATATAACATACTTAATTCTTAATGAGATAACATTAGTTACGAGCAGTTCTTGTTTTCGTCAAAGACCCCATTGAGTTTTTCTTTGCAACGTCACTGTTTAATTTTAAGTTTTTTTTTTTTTAATTTATGTTTTAATTATGGAGATCACTGGTAGATGTCTCTATATTAGTAATTATAAGTTGTCGCATCTGGCAAGTTTGAAATATTTTTTGTTGTAAGAAAAAACCTAACTGTAAAAAATATGTTTTTTAAATTTCAATATTCATGTAATCGAGAACTTTGAACACGGGAAAGTACCAAAAAAAATGGAATCGATGTAATAAAAATCCGTTGCGTTAATCATTGTGTTTTTATTATTGAATAAAAGGAAAAACCAGATTCGTGAAAATGGTGAGTGTTAACACAATTTATCAACATTAATTTTGATCCTTCAAGCCGGATATTGAAGTTAAAAAAGAGTATAGTGTACAAAAATCAGTGAAAAAAAATTTGTATTGAGAATCAATGTACGCTTTCTAGATGTGGAAGTTAATATTTATTGTTTTGGAATGAACAATAGCTACGTTGTGTAAAGTGCGCTAAAATTAAGAGACGTGAGAATCAGCTAAATTCTACAAAATACACAAGTATTCTACAAATACGCAATCAAACACGTGGAATAACATAACCTCAACATTAGGCAACGCATTTGTGAGCATTTGTATCACAGATTCGATGTCGTGAAAATCATCAAAATTCATAAGCAAGTGTGTTAACTCTTAATCAAAACATCAGGTGGAACGAATTGTTTGTACTATGCCATACAAACAACATGCCGCAAAAAAAACGAAGCGATTGTAGAAAAGATAAAGAACAAATTAGGATTGTTGGGTGATACGGTGAAGACTTTAGAGAGTTTCCTTGGTGAAAAAATAAACGCGGGTGTTGATATTGCGGATTTGGAGGCTAGACGAGTGTTATTAAACAGAACTTAAAATGAATGCCAAGAAGTTAGTGAATTGTCTTATGATCTGACCAGGGAGTCCTATGATCAGGTGGTGGTGTCGTTGAGGCAGTTTGAAGAACGCTATTTGAGTGTTAGTGTTTTGGTCACAAAGTAGATTAATCAGTTAAAGAATCCATTGCCGGTAATATCAGTTTGCCAAAATACACTGTTAATTTGCCCGAGTTGAAGATTAAGCCAAGCAATGGAGATCCTTCCGAGTGGTTCATTTACCTCGCAATGTTCAATTAGCTGATCCAAATTTTAAATCGGCACAACCAATTAAAACAATCATTGCGTTAGAAATTTTTTGGGATATCATTCTTTCCGGTACAATCAAACTAAGACAAGGTTTGCCTACGTTACAGGAAACCAAATTCGAATACATATAGTTGGAGGAACATATATATAGAACCAAAGATATCATCATATACATTTATGTCAATCACCAATTCAATAAGTAACTGTGAAGATCAAATACTATAAGAATTGAATGCTTCTAAACGTTTCTTGTCACCCGAAGAAACACATTGTGAGAATAACTTTCTAGAAACTCATAAACGAAACGATACAGGAAGATATATCGTATCATTATCCTTGAAACATGGCACTTGTGAGATAGATAGGTGAATCAAGAAACATTGCACTAAAGCGATTTTTGTGGATGGCAAAACGGCTTAACCAAAATGAAGCTGTAAAACAACAATACAAACAGTTTATGGCGGAGTATGAGCAGTTAGGCAACATGCAACTTATCAACGAAGCAGACACTGAGGAAAATGCACATTACGCCTATTTACCACATCATCTGGTGTTAAAACCTACCAGCAGTACCGCTAAGTGTCGTGTGGTTTTCGATGCTTCTGCAAGTTCAGCCAATGGGAAAAATTAATAAATGATCAATAAATGTTCATCAATAAATGATGAACTGTGTGTCGGTCCAACAGTGCAGTCAGAGTTGTGGGATATCATAGTTCGATTCAGATCCCATACATATGTGGTTATACAGCGGACATTTTAAAAATGTATCGCCAAATTCAATTGAATCCTAAACAAACGTCGCGACAGCGACATTTTCCACATTTTGTGGAGAACAGATATGAATGAATCGATTAAATGTTTCGAATTAAAAACAGTGACATATGCACAGCCAGTGCACTTTTTTTGGCCACCCAAGTATTAATTCAACTGGCGGTTGATGAACAAGAAACATTTCCGAAGGCTGCTCAAGTGTCGCGAGAGGATTTTTATGTAGACGGTTGTCTAACGGGGTCAAATTCACTGCAGGAAATAATTCAGTTGGTTGAAGATTTGAGAAAACTTTTGAGACGAGGTGGAATGCTCATTCATAAATGGAGTGCAAATAATGAGGAGATTTTGAAAGGGATTCCACAAAATGACTGTGAAATTCTTACGCAGGATTGGAAAACAGGAGAATCAATAAAGGCATTGGGTCTGTATTGGACACCATTAACAGATACAATTTTCTTCAAAGTGTCTGTGTTGTCTGAATCAAACAAATGTATGAAGCGTAGTCTTCTGTCAGACATCTCAAAACTTTTTGATCCGCTGGAATTACTTGCTGCAACAATGGTCACATCAAAGATATTAATGCAAAAAATATGGGTGAGCAAAACAGATTGGAATGAAGATGTAGCTGAAAATTTACGTTCTGAATGGCAAGAGTTTAAAAATCAATTACCACATTTGAATGAACTTAGTAAACTATTGCAGGGAGTACAGCTGATACAACTTCATGGGTTTGCCGATGCAACGGAAATTGCTTACGGTGCATTTGTTTATATAAGGAGCGTTATGAACGAGAGAGTTTTGGTTTGCTAGATTTGTGCCAAAAGTCGCGTAGCACCACTAAAAAATATCACCACTCCGAGGCTGGAATTAATGGATTTTGTTTTGTTGTCCAAATTGGTTAAACAAGTTACATCTGCGTTGAAAATTAATTTAAGTGAGCTCGTACTCAACAAGCGCATTATCATGGATTAACAATAGTCCACATAAATTGAAGCAGTTTAACATCACAGTATATATGGGGTCATGTTTCATAAGTTGATCTACTCTCAAGATGAAGGAGTTTATCCAAATACATTAAAATCACAAACGATGTGGTGGGATGGTTCACAGTTTTTGAATGAATTGAGTGTGAAAATTGTTCCTCGTAGTTGTCATATTACGAACTTCGAAGAGAGTGTCACCGAACTGAAACCGGATTCAACCGTGCTTTTGATACATTCGAACAACCAGCTCCAGTAGTTATTCAAATTTAACAGTTTTTTGAAAACAATCAGAATTCTTACTTGGATCCTTCGCGTTCAATCAATTATTCGAAAAGAAAATTTTTTACCAGAGTTAAGTGTCGATAAGATAGAGTGTGCAACAATACATCTAATTAAATTAATACAAATAAAGAAATACAGCTAAGAATATCGACTGTTGGAGTTGAATAAACCTGTTCATCGAAAGAGGGGGATTCGCAATCTAACTTCATTTTTGGACTCGCAGGGTGCTATGAGAGTCATAGACTCGCTAATTCTCAACTTCATCATGAAGCCAAGCAACAAATATCATAACCAAAGAAACATCATTTAACATATCTCATCTTTACACATATTCATGAGACCCATATTCATGCGGGCATCCAGCTGCTGGTGTCTGGTAAAACAGAAATATTGGGCACCACAATCGAAAAATATTGCAAAAAAATACATTACTGTGTTGTGTGTTTTAAAGTAAATCCATCCGGCCGTTTCAATTAATGAGTGATTTACTGGAGCATCGTGTAAGACCATCGTCGCGGTCACAGGGGTTGATCTGTGTGGGCCATTCTATGTAAAACAACCGGAAAGATTGTGGCAGAATGACATCCAAAAAGAAATTTGTGAGGGAGATTATTTATCTCGCCTAAATAAAGATCCGGAAAACTAAGTTCCACTAGGTTTGCGAAGCCTATTCAAGAAGGAGGCAAAATATGTAGCCTATTCAAGAAGGAGGTAAAATACTTGGGCCACAAAGTATCAAGTAAACCAATACGAACTCAAGAAGTTAGCAGCCGAAGAAGAGTGGCCCGCACTAAAAAATTACCATAAGTTGAGGAGTTTTTTAAATGATTTGTTTTTAGCTTAACAGATGTCGCACAGAGCCATCAAGACGCGTTTATACAACTGAAGAAGAAGCTATGTGGCATATCCAAGTGCTTTTTCATCTCGAACACCGCCGCAAGTAATAAGGGGTTCAAAGCAGTCATATCACAAAATCAAAGAGGCTTACAGTACAAAAATTAACATATTACAGCGGGCCACTATCTGAGCCTAAAAAGAATTATTGCGTAATCTGAAGTGATCTGCTAATTGTGGTGGATGGCATCAAAGACTTCCATAAGTACTTTTATGGGCAAGAGTTAGGTTTTGGAACAGAACGTGCTACATTTAAATGGTTAATGCAATCAAGGAACTAGAGGGGTAAATTGCAAGATGGACCAAACGATTGCAGGCCTACTCGTTGAAACCCGAACCAATATGCTTCCAATATGGAAGTAAATGGAAAAAACAGCGTAGTGGCTAAAATTTACGACCGAAAGTGCAACCATTAAAACTAGAGAATGTTATTAAAACTAGAGAATGGATCGCTCTTAAGACTTTATGAATCAGGTGACTGGAAAGGTCTTTCAGGAGATGCATAATGGTAAATCTGGATCACATTTGGTAATCATTAAAATATTGTACAAAGTAAGAGGTCAGTTCAAGGAAAATGATACAATACAACGTTGAAGCGCCATTCGAGTGAAAAGCAATGGATAGTGCTGGTCAATTTCTGGCTACCCAAGATGGTAATCGATAGTTTAGATTATTTAAGTAAATGGATAGAAGCGTATCCGAATAAGAATCAAATCGTTCGGACAGTTGCGCATACATTTGTGAACAACTGGGTATGGAAATTCAGAGTACCACGAGAGCTTTATTTCGATCAAGGATGAAACTGGAGGGGAAGATGTATCTGTCTAGGTCATTACACAATAAACAATGGTTTCATTACAATACAGGTGACCTACAGAACCACAGTGTAGATTCTTGTGATCCAAATTGTATTATAAATCAAAGGTGAATTTAGCTAAGACTTTATGTATTGCGGTTGGGTTTATTGTCATCAACACTCCTTTAAGCGAATGCATATACTCAACTCCAAAGAATTCCATAAGCCTAACCTTAAGCTCTTCGCCATACGAGTTTAAATTAAAGGTAATTGTGGTCGCTCTATTTAGAATTTAACTTTTTTTTTATAAATTTTGGGATCATACATTTTTTTAATAAGTATTATCTCTCTAGATCACCTTTGTGCCAATTCCGAATTTTGTAGAAAACCGAGAATTAACTCTTAAGAGTTCTTATAAGTGTAATCTGGTCGATACTTTTTAATGTTACAATTTCATATATAGACCCATTGCTATACTTGCTTGCGAGTTTTAGAGGCAAATGGTGCAAAAGAACTCATAAACGACATGGCCATGGCCGTATTTGAATTATATAAACACAAAATAATAATACATTATTAACATAATATAAAAATTTTCCAAAATAAAATAAAAGAATCGTATTTTCATGAAAATCTGTTTGTATTAAATTTTCTACGAATTTTTTTGCCCGCAGGATCGCGTGTTTGTGGATAACTGACGAGTATTTATCGAAGACTCTATACAAACAATTAAAATCCCAAGAAACTGAACTTCATACAAAACAATGTTAAATTTCTTAACCAACTGTATAATTGCTTTATTTGTTATACGTTATACAATTTTTATACACTCTCTATATACGATTTTTCTATTATGAGATGAAAATTAGATTTTCTTATTTTTCTAGACATGAAAAAATAATTTAATTTAAAATAGCTTAATTGTTATTTTTTCATTATGTATTACTTTCAATTAAAATCATCAACATCATCATCATTCCGCTGTTTCAATCTCAACATGGGCTGAGTTTTTGTTTTTATATGAGTGTGTACATTGTTATGCTACATCTACACAAAGTAGAAAATCGATATCTTATAGTGAATTTCATTGTTGGTAGAGTATTATAACAGAATCGTTTGGCTTTTTTTATGTTTATACATATTTTGAATGAATGCGGAGAAAATGGAAAATTCATATAGCAAGAGGCTTGTTAAGAAATTTATATTTATAGAATTTTTATCTACATAACGGTTTTATATACAAATCAATTATACTTATAACAAAAAATCGTCACAAAGACGTGTTCTGCCTACTGCTCCATATATATTATACACAGAACAAATATTATCTCATTTCAATATTCAAATTTAATAATGTATAGCTATACATTACGTACGTATACATTTTCCACTAATTTTGTCCCGCCTAAATCTAAAATATTTTGTGATACGCGATACGAGATGAGTCGAGGTAATCTGATTATATTTTTAGTTTTTTTTTTTTTTATTTGCTCGTACAAAATACATATTTTAACATTATAAATTTATGAATTAATCAAACAGATATTTATACACATAAAGATATTGTTACGTCTGTAAAATAAATCAATCAATGTCTGTCTTCAAAGTTGAACATTCATCTACTTCACAGAACGAGCAAAAAAAGAAATTTCTTTAAATTCATTAAAATTCATATGGAAAACCACGCATCTCAAGAGATGTGTGCCGAAATGAATGAACATAAAAAAGCTGAATTGAAAAATATAAATCGTGATACCCGTTGCATATAAAATGGATATTGATTTTATATATTATGTATACACAAGTCTAGATCACTAATATACACCCTAATTAACTCGAAAATTAGACACATTATAAAAATGAACGCACGAAAAAGTTACAAACAATTTTTAAATGACTGAACGTTGTTCAAGGTCACTTTTTCATCTGACCATCACTTTTCAAAATACTAATGATTAACATTAGTTAACTTAGTTAACATTACTCTCTGTCCTAAACATGCAGTAAATATACTCTTGTTGTATTATTTGACAGTAGAGTTATAAATATTCCCCTTATCATAATTTGTTGAGCTTATTTCATTTCGATCTCCGAGTAATGTTAATTTTTCATAGATTACCCTGATAAAACTAAAACGTTATTAAAACAAAAAATCTGGTAAACTTTATTGTTCATCCAAGTGTAGGTGCCACTGGTCTTAAAAAAAACGAAAGGTCACAGTTTGGCTAGAGTACACCAAAGGTGTTATGGTCTCAGCCAAAGTCGTCTTCAATCCCTTATAGGAAGCCCAAATGTATACTCATACATAAGTTGTAAAAAAATGAGAAAAATGTAACCTGTTGAATGTATTTGTGAGATTATGTCGTCGTTTATTTACGATTGTGAATACAGTGAAGAACAAATAACAAAACAGCAAACTAAAGAGAAAATATAAAACAATTAGTGAACTTGTAAATTTTTGTTTTATTTCAACTGTTTTATTTCAGTTGTTTTTATATTTAGAAAATAGAGTATAATAAAATAATATGTTCTCACTTCGAGTGTGGGTGATTTACAACCATTAAATTTTGTTGGTTGTAGTTAACAAAACATAATTTTTATTTTTTATTTTTCATATGAATTTTTGGACGGTCAATAGGTTAATTTATAAAATGGTAGCTGCGTACGGAGGGAACATGCAGGCTTCTTAAAAGAGATTGAAGACGGCTTTGTCTCAGCTCGCAATATAAAATCTTGATAGTTTTAAAAGGATATAATTTGTACGTGAGTCTTGACAGTTATGACATTA
This sequence comes from Tipula confusa, assembly GCA_963556175.1. NCBI lineage: Eukaryota > Metazoa > Arthropoda > Insecta > Diptera > Tipulidae > Tipula > Tipula confusa. Next base: position 23,950,952 of record OY744475.1, read on the forward strand.
TTAACCACTAAATATTAAAAATACGTAACATAAATTTTAAGGGTATGTCCGAAACCCATGATAAATATTTGTGAATACATATTTTTGAACATTTATTTGATAAAAACAAAGACACCTAAATTATCACGGTCAGTTGCTATGATAATTTTTGACAAATACCAAAACGTTCTATAATAAAAACCAAACTCATTACGTGGCACACTATATACAATAATATATACAATAAAACCATATAAGAAACATTTGAACTTTTTCGTTGCTATGACAATTTCAATAAACAATGCACACAAGTAAATGTAGTTTTTCTTCATAGTTTTTAATCTTCACAAAAAATAAATTTAAAAACAAATCAGGCGAGGAAATATTTCAATCAATTAAATAACTTTTTGGCAAGCGTAATAAAAAATTGGGAATGATGATATTATTCAAATAAATGTCAAAAATTTTATTCACAAATATTTATCATGGGTTTCGGACACGGTTTAAGTCATGAATTAAATGTAAATTGTGAAAATTGTGTGAAGTGATTTTAGTTGAAATTTTTTATAATAAAACAAAGTAAAAACACGTGAGTTATTAACTTTATCATCTTAAGTTCCATTGGTGACCCCGATAAAAGAAACTCGCTTTACTTCAAAAATGAAAATCATATTGGGTCAAATTGTAAATGTAAAATACGGGAAATAAATAAAAATTTCCACGCAAAAGCACGTGTAAAAAATGGGTACCGGTCGAAACTGGATATTTTACAACTGGATTTGATAAAACAGGATAATTCAACACTGGATATTTTAAAACGAGATAAGGTACAAATCGAGATATGATGCAAAACTGTATAATTCAAAACTGGGTATTTCGACATGTGATTTAAGCTTAAAATGATTTTTTAGGAAAGTTCTGGAATATGGCAAATTAGGAAGAAACTCGGCGAGTTCTTAACCGATTATGATGTAATTCAATATGTAGGATAAAAATAGGATTTAAAATGATTTTTTTGGAAAGTTCTAGAATATGGCCAGTTAAGGCGGAACACGGTGAGTTCTTAACCGATTATGATGAAATTCGATATGTAGGATGAGAGTGGGATTTAAAAATGATTTTTTGGATAAGTTCTGGAATATGACCAATTACGAAGGAACTCGATGAGTTCTTAACCGATTATGATGAAATTGGATATGTAGGATTAAAAATTCGATATGTAGGATAGAGTGCTTATTTGAAAGTTTCAGCTTAAAAAAAAACACCCGGTGTAACGATACGGTAAAATGCGTCAGGAAAAATAATAAAACTCTCAGAAAAAGAAAACATAGTGTTCTTAAACATACAAGTATAGAGAGATTAAGTGACTCCACGAAATTTAGATTGGATAGATTGCTCTAGGGGTTATAATATAAAATATCGTTGCGCAGTTATTAAGATAAATGCAAATATTGGCCTGAGCGCCGATACAAGATGAAGTATCACAAAACCTATTGTCATTATTAACTAGTTTATTAGAAAGAAGGTTGGAGAAATTGGAATTCACAGCAAATACGATTTTAAAAGTGAAAAGGGTAACAGAGGTTTGTTCTATTTCCTTAAATAATTCATTCGTCATTGATAACCATACAAAATATGGTTATTTGACACTCATTGTGCTTAATACTTTACATTTAATGATAAAGCGCTTAAATGCACGCTTAAAAGATAGCAGTGGCCAAATTGAATGTTACAAGTAATAAGTTGAAAATTCCTCATATTATCTCTACCACGTGATGTTCAATCCCGTCAAAGGTTGAAAATTAGCTTATGAGAATTTTAAGATAGGAAAGAAAGAATTCAATATACTTATAAATCTATAAATTTGTGCTCCTTCAGACTCGGAATGGTCCAACTCAATACAAATTATGGTCCAACTCAATACCTATCAATATTATCGATATGACTGTTAATGATCTGTGCAATCCATTATAAAAGTGACCATGAATAAATCGAGCCCCAAACCAAGAGTTAAAACCAGGAATTTGGATGAAAGAATGGTTAAAGATCAGGAGCTAGAACTATCTGCACCTTTTGATTATAAGAATTGTTTAACGGTGGAATTTGCGTCGTTCGGCAAATTGCTCGAAATGATAACTTCTTTTATTTGAATTGGGCAGTTCATTGATTTCAACCACATGCCTATGAAAATTACCTAGCTGGACTTCGTGAAGTATAAAAACAATTTTAAAGAACTACATTTGATTGTGTGCATTGTTTATTGAAATTGTCATAGCAACGAAAAAGTTCAAATGTTTCTTATATGGTTGAATAATTGGATGGTACTATCACAAAAGCAAGTAGTGGATTTTATATGTTTTATTGTATACATCCGAGTGTGCTATGTGATTAGTTTGGCTTTTATTATAGAAAGTTTTGGTATTTGTCAAAAATTATCGTAGCAACTGACCATGATAATTTGAGTATCTTTGTTTTTATCAAATAAATGTCAAAAATTTGTATTCACAAATATTTTTCTGTGTCCGAACACAGTCTTAATTCACAATTTTTATAAAAATTTTATTGAATTAGCATTTATTACAGAGATTTATGTAGTCGTAAGACTCTAATTATACATACAGTATATACAGTAAATGAGTTACAGTAGCTCCTCTTCTTTGGTCTGCTCTCCTTAACTCATTTCTTGCTATCATAATTATCATGATTATCACCTATATTTATTTTTTAATAGTTCTAAATTGTTCAAGGTAGATGGATATTTCCATTTCAAAGCCAAGTTTGTCAAGCTTTTTCAATATAGAACACTTCACTCAATATATTGCGACATATCTAATCTACTGGTAGCCATTCAACATTAAGTAGCGGCTGATCGATTATGATTTTGTACAATTTATAAAATTCTTGTTCAGCTAAATCCGCTAGCCAAGTTTTCACAGTTTTCACTAGACCATGCTCATGAATAAGCCATTAGATCTTCATTAAGTTCACGCGGGTGAGTTATAATTATTATACTAATACGTATAGTTACCAATACGTCAATCACTTGAATTTATAAATTCTATATTACCCGTTTCCATATCAAAGTCTTCTGACGATCATGAATGGTATAATCGTAAGGAGATGAAGCACTCAGTAATCAAAGCGATTTTAGACAAATGAGTGGAGCCCAGTGGGTACGACTTTAATTGTCTAATTATTAGACTTTAAATGTGTTTGGATGATTTCGTGTAAGGTTTAGAAATTCAGTTAAGAGAATTATTGAACAAGGAAATTTTTGAAATCTTTTTCATGCCCTAGAGATTATAAAAGCTTTAAAATTTGTATCCAAGAATTTTGCGTTGATTTATTTTCGATGATTGTGATAAGGACGAACGGTCGAGTTATCTGCTGCTTACTTTATTTGTTCTACGTCTTCTCTTATCGAAGTGTTCTGTTTCGCTTCAAGATAGGCGAACCTCTAAAATTTATATTTTCTATACAGACGCTAGTAACATAATGAAGCTACAACAAATGCCAACGATGGCGGCCTATATTTGCATGATTGACAAAGATATTTGGAATGGCAGTGGATATGTTAGCGTCCGTATCTATGAAAGAATTCAGTTTGCTACACGTGGTATGCGATTACTGTCTCGCTAAGTAGAGTTATCAACAACTTGTTTCGGTATTTCAATTTTTTACGTGGTCTATGTTCTCGCTTCTAACCTATAATTTATTAATTTATTTTTTGGGCCATTTGTGAGGTCACACGATCGTGGAGACCAATTCCCAGGTCCATTTTGTGAAAGTATGCGCTTATCGAATGTTTCTCGCAATAAGCTGATGTTGTCGCGTGAAGTGTGGCATGTTCCGCCATCTTTTAGAAACCAAAGCTCTGCTACATCAATACCATTCAATTCACAAACGAAGAAATCAGCAATCGTGGCTCTATAGTTCTCTCTATTGGCGGTAATATTCTGGCCGGTATTATCTTTAAAGAAATATGGGCTAATAATTCCACTCGGATGGAAGGGCATTTCAACAAAGGTTTTTGGGTTTTCTCTACTCTAAATTCGGCAAATCTGTCTATTGACGTACCCATTTAACCAAAAATGAGCCTCTTCGCTGACAAAATTTTGAGTTGAAGAGGATGAAGCTGCAAAAGCCGTTATTCTAGCATAGGGTTTTTCATAGTGAAATGGAAAAATATACTGACTATAAATCAACTGTGTCAACTGTCAAATTGACAGTCAACAGTGTTGCCAGTTTAAAGTTCTCTATATTATGTTACTTATGTTGACGCTAGTGGTTAAGCAATAAATTTTTAAGACAGTGGCAATTCAACATTTAAAAGCTATAATAAATGTTAATTGAGTTCCAAGATTAGAGCACTCCTAACATTTTGAAATCAAAAATTCATTTCACTCAAAAAATAATATTTTTTGTAGAAATGTTTATTTTTTCCATGAAAAATTTTAATTGACCTTGAAAAATAAATTTACTTCCCTTCTCAAAATCAACGACCAATTTAGCCAAAATATGTTTTCTTTCGATGTCTTTTTCCTTCACGAGTCATTCAGGAGTAAAGTTTCAAATGAACCTTGGATATATACTTTGAGTATTGTGTTTGTTCGATAAAATATTAAAATAACTTTCTATTATGTAACCGCTCTTATAAAAAATAAAAATAATATTATCTTATCATATTCGCTGAGACATACTCAACTATAAAATCTATATTAATTGTCGATAAAAGTTTTAAGATTTTTAAGCTTGTCTAGACACTTAACTATATAAATATATATAGTGCGACAGTACAATATGCTTTCAATTTGTTAATGCTACGCTACAGGATCATAAATAATAGAAAAGAAGACGACTTTTATTATTATTACATACATATATGGATCTCATTTTATTGCTTGCTATTTTATTTATTCGTAAATTTACTAAGATATAATAATAATTTTACAACTTAAAGATTTTGCAAAAATAATAATAATAAATGGCGAGCTTTAGTGTAGTTAGGATAAAACAAATCTATGATTAAGTCCAAATTGAAAAACGGTTTTTATCAAAATCCAAATTTATCGCGATTTTATTAATTTATTGTAAAAAACCATTGCAGTATTGCATACTTTAAGGAGCGTACGGACCTGTAATCGAACTGCGAATGAGTCGTATAGAAACGCTACTTACTAGAGATAAAATCAAAAAATATGTTGAACATATTTCAAGATTTTAAACCATTTAATTTGGTAAGTACCATGAAGCATCAAATTAAATTCATTCAAATACAATATCCTGTGTGGGTTGTGTTCATGATAAATCAACATGTTTTCTTACATGAAATATTAAAAAGGATTTCTTTAAACGATAAGCTTGAATAAAAAATGGTTCAATCTTTGTAATAATATTTACATTTAAAACACAAAATTGAGTATCTATGTGGCGTCTGGAGATGGAATAATAAATATAACGAATTTAATTTATGGTACGTATATAAGAAATCACTATGAATATCATCAACAGTGCGTTGAACCAAATTTTAAATCTGGACACAGTTTTTGGCGGCCCTACCGTATTTTCGCAGATAATATTTTGCACCCAAAATTTCGCTGATAAATTATAGCAGGCAAAACAATCGCATAACGAAAAATGTCTATCGCTCTTTCATCAATTGTTAGTAAAATCGAAAGCAAAAATATTGCAAACCACAAATATCACAGAAAAAGGATCGTTTTAAGTTTACAAAGATTGTCATCAAAAATGCGCATTTTTGATAACATTTTGCAATATTTTTATTTATCAATTTATTTCCTACCTGGATTTCGATTTTTGTTTTTGTTTCCTTATGAAATTCTTGAAATAGTTTCGCATAATTATCCCTTTTTCACTATTTTTAGGAAATATACAGTAATCCCTCGCAAAGCGCGGTTGGCTTTTGTTGGTGAATTATTTAAACAACAAATAAGAAATTTTATTTACCAGGGAAATAATTACACATACATTATGTACGTTTTCCCTAAATACCTATATAAAAAGAAATATGAACCTACGTTTGGTTTTCTTTTACTTCTTAAAAAATAACTGCGCAATATGAAATAAAAACGCGCATTTTTTAACCGCGCAATGTGAAGAATTTCGGAAAATGATATGAATGGCGAAATATCGTCTAGCATCAAGTCCCACCTCCAAATTGGATGGAATTTAGGGCCTTTAAAGATTTATAGTAAAATTTATAAAGAAAACATTTAAATCTTGTCGCAAAATATTTGTTTGCGATATTTTTGTGTTGGGATTTTCTTGTTTTCGATGAGAGTAGCATGCGGAAAACAAATGACTAAATATTTCTTCGAAAATTTTTTGGTGTAAGCGAAATATTGATGCTTCATTGTTTTTGATTGCAATATTAGTGTATTGCGACAAAAGTACTGCCATATTTTTGTTGCGATATTTTTTCTGTGATAATGAGGTATGTTGCCGTTTTTGGCAGATCCGTCAATACATAATAAAATCAAGTGAATCTGGATATTTTGGATAATAAAAATCAAAAATAAAGATAAAGATAAATAAAGAATTTTAACATACATCTATCTTCTTTTTATCCACTAAGACCTAGGATTAAATTATTATCAACGAATTGTAATTTGTTTTTATACCTAATGTAGTGTTGAAGTATTAGGTCGTTAATCAAGTTGATATTAGTTCTTGCATGTAGTCTTGCAGTACGGTATCTTGCAAAGGCATTAATTATTAGTTTCAGGAACTTATTTTGAGCAATTTGTATTTTTTTATGTATATTAACTGTATTCCACCATACTGGAGATCCATACATGATCATACTCAAAACTACAGATTTATAAAGTAGAAGCTTATTTTCTAAGGAGAGTGCACTTTTATTTAGAATGGGATATAAAACAAAAAATAATTTATTGACTTTATTGTTTATGAAGTTAATATGGTTTATGAAGGTCACTTTTGGATTCAGAAGTATTTCACTGGTTTTTCCTGTTTTATACTTACACCGTTAATAACAATATCAGCTTGCAGTAATTTAGAGGTTTTTCTGCAATGAGTAAAGTAGACAGCTTGTGATTTGTCTTCATTTAATTTGAGCCCCCATTTTTGAAAATAAGATTTCAAGATATTGGAGTATTCACTTGTCTGTCTACGATTGTTTGAAAATATCAGAACGTCGATTTTGGTCGCAAAATTAATCAATGGTCAAAAATAACCGCAAATTGATAGTGGTAGTAAATAGTGTATTAGAGAAGTGGCACGCGCGTAATTTTGCGCTTGCTATGTCTTCTACATAAATTTATTTACATATTATTTGAAGATGAATGACTCACTTGCGATGTACTATGTAGTGGAAAGTGAAGAAAACTTCACTTTCCACTACATAGTACATCGGAAGTGAGTAGGCTAATAAATGAGACGAGTCAAAAAAATAATAACAAAAAAATGTACCGATTTGCTCGATTCAAAAATGTATGTACTAGATTTAGTACTAGATTTGCAATTTTTAAGGTTTTCATTATTTGTCGAACTTCATTAGAGTTTAATTTTGTAATGAATGGAGGTCGTTTGAATGTTTTTGTGTTTTTTGAAATTCCCGTTTCATTACGATTTTTATTATTATACTCATTTTGGCATACCTCATGCCTCATTTTGCGACCAAAATCGACGTTCTGACGTGTAGATTGCTGTATCGTCAGCAAAAATTGCAATTTCACACATGTTGTTTAGAAAAATGCAAAATAGGATAGAACTAATTACTGAGCCTTGCGAATAACCTGACAAAATGTTTATTAGGGTTGATTTTGAATTTAGAATTTGTACATAGAATTTGAGATTCTTGAAATAAGAATATAGCAATTTGATGATGTAAATGGGGAAGTTATATCTATGCAGTTTGTGTAATAAACCAGTTATCCAAACTGAGTCAAATGCTTTCTCAAGGTCGAGTAAGACGATGCCAGTGGACTTGTTGCAATTTCTCTGTCTTTTGATATGTTGGATAATTTTCTGATACTTATCCCAATCGGCGTTTTCATAAGTTTGATCATTTGTTTGATGGGTCTTTTTGTATTGGAAGCTGGTGGACTAAGCACAATACAGGTAGATGGACGGAGTTAAGTTCATTTACGGTTTTAACGTGGCTTACCGGAATATCTTGAGTATAGACAAAAAAAATTAATGTACTGTTTGACCGCCTATTTTTAAAAAAGTCATAAAGAATGCGTCCACCTTTATTTGAGCTAGAGCAATTCCAAAAAGAACAACGACAATAAAAGTCGCCACCAATAATATAGTGAGATGTTGAGTTTAAGCCTGTTTAGATCAGGTTTAAAGTTACTGTGAATTCGGTATATAGCAGCAAGTAACCTTTAAAGCGCCATTTGGCAATAATAGGTGCAATGATATATGTTCGATGCTTAAGAGAGTTATATAGAGAAGAAGAATGTGTTTAACTGAATTTTTGATTATAATCGCTAGGCCACCACAAGATTGCGGGTTAATCGAACGTTTCTATGAAATTGATAGTGTGGAATGTGAAAAGCAATAACAGGCTTCAGATGGGGTTTTGTAATTAGCATTATGTCTATTTTATATGTATTTAAAAAGCAAATAATACCTCGTGCTGCCTGTTTTTAACGATTCGCGCGTTGCAGGTGCAACATATAATATTACTATGTACAGACATATTTTATGGCTGTAGGGAGATTAACCTGAATTTGGTCAACACTTTTACATTCTCATGACACTTTAAAGAATTAAAAGTAACTCATTTGATGAGTATAAGTTATCCGAACTTCGATGATCATCATGTTGTAGGTTTGAAGGTGATGAATTGTCTTTTAGAACATCAAAAAACTGCTCCTGTGACGAACCGGGCCAGTTGTTGCTTCTGTTTAAATCCGATCTCGGGTTTGCCAGTCTCGGAAAGTTTGAATTCGAGAAACTGATTTTATAGGTGGTGCTCTGACAGAGTTTTTTTGGTTTATTGTTTCTCTTATGTGAAGGTACTCTGATCGCTTTGAGCAGGTAACTGAGTTAGCGCTATGGTTTTCACCACAGTTCCCACATTTATGGTTAGTTTCAACATCCTTGATTGTGCATTCCTGCTCGTCAATATAGTTTAGGCTGCAATATTTACACTTAGATTTACACATTTCCACACAGTGTGGCTTTCATATCCACTGTATCTTGATCTCTATAACCAGGCTCCATGGAAGCTGAGAATCGTACAACTAATTCCAGTAGTTCTTTGACACTGTTACCATTCAGTCCTATTACACAGTCATCACAATGTCTTCTGCATCTTCTGGTTCAAGATGTTTTCCTGAAGAGTTTCACTTTTACGAAAGCTGAATTCTAACATGGTGTTAGAGAGTATCAGGGATAGAGCATCTTCTTGCCGTTCACTAGCTATAATGGCAAACATTTCTGAAAGCTTGTTCTCAACTTTGACGCAATATTGTGACTGTATTTGCCAGGTATTCCCAGACATCGCACATTAAACTATAAGCTATCTCGATGGATTCAGTCATTGGCTTGTTGGAAATCTAAGAACTACTGATGTACGTTACGAGATGTCTCGTAATATTTAGAATGAATCATTCTCAACGAAAAAACATGAGCAGTCACTGACCGATTCGGGCGAAATTCTTCTTCCTTTTTTTCAGAAAAATGATCCTTCCAAGTGTTGAGCACAGCAGCGAGGTTAACACGGAGGGTTCCACTCTGATACCGAATGGCGATTGATTTAGGTCTGAAGCCTCTGTGGTCTTTAGGTCTGACTGTTGTACTCTTAAGACTTCAACATTTCACTATTCTCGCTTTTTTTATCTAAAATTTTGCTTGGTGGTTCTCCTAGCAAGGACCGCTTTGTTTTTTCGTTATATTGTAAAACGTAATCGCGCTTCTTTATAGGCTATATTCTGTTGCTTGACAGCAAGACGACACTCCTCATCATACCAATCATCTTAATGAATATTTTAAAACAGTATATACAGTATAACAGTATATACAGTACAACAGTATAACAGTATATTTATACTGATGTTAAGAGCTTTCGATTAAGGTATCAGTCTTCAAAATCAGACCACTATTACGTGCGTTAATTACTATTCATTCATTTTGGAAAATCTGTAAAGGCTTACCCCTTTCCGAATTTTAATGTGGAAATCTATCTCAATTTATTTTTTGTATCTTAAGTACAAAGGTGCTTTATTTCGAAGGTTGGCTAATTCTATTACTTCTAAATGTCCCATCAGATTAAACGGATGATTCGCGCTTATAAAAGTATTTCATTAATGGACCCTTGTTCAATTAGCGATGAGCAACGATTTGACGAGAGACCTCAGGTTTGCAGAAAACAAAAGACAATGAATTCACTTAGTGAACGCTGATTTACACAAAAAATTCTGGCTAGCACATTTGTCAGACAACCTTAGAGTATTTTAGCAAAGAATATTAAGAAAACCATATAGAAAATACCGCTCGTTACTGACCAAATCTGGAAGTATGCTCAATCTAAGAAAAAACCAACCATTACTGAAGTTAAAGAAATAAATCCAGAGACTAACGGTTAAAAAGCTAAACACAAAGACAAGACCTATGTCGAATCCTAACATGCATGAGCTTGATACATTCAAATCATGAAATAGATCATCATATACATATACCATCCGGACTCTAAATTTAAAGATGGAAAAACCGATTTTCATTTTTCGTCTAACATTAAAATTTGCCAGTCTCTTAAGTAAACTGGAGAAAAAATGATTCGGTTGATGTTGTCAAATTTGTTAAAGGTCAAATGTAATAATGTAGCAAATAAAAAATACAAATCTTGTTCCAATTTATAACTGAAACATTATTTGATAGTAGAAGTTAGTGAACGGTATAAAATGCCGATAGTTCCAAAATAGATCAATTCGCCTCCACAACTATTTCTTTCGTGTTCTATAACATCGGATATAAAAATATACCAATAATAAAATATAATAACATAACGTTTTACCACATAAATTTCCAATTTGATTATAAATAAAATTGTTGGAACCACCTACTTGCGTGTGTAACTATCAAATCAACAACTTTTAACGGTATAACCGTAAAATAGGCTAAAAGCTTTAAATAAATAATCTCAGGCATGGTTATTTTATAAAAATGTATATATGTACAAACATATAAGTAAAACAAGAATTTTATGTACTGTTAAGTTTGAATGTCTAAAAACGTCTCGTATATAAAGAAAATTTTAAATCGCTGCGTTGAGTGAAATTTTTTAATTTAATATTATCTTACATCTAAAAGTTAATCGTCACAACCTATTTTGTGACAATGATGTTCATTTTTCATCCTTCTTTACAAGATAGATTTAACATAAGTATATGGAAAGGGGTTTCCAACAAGGGCGTTTTTTTAGGTTCGTTTTTATATAGACTCATATGTAACACATAAAATACATTTTGTGTTTTCCATAGCAGCCAACTAACGATCACAATCAGTTTATTGAAGGAATAATTTACTTGAATAAACCAGGCCACAGAACGTAACAACACCGTTAGATCTTAAATAATAAACTTATTATATTGTGTGCAGCGATCACTCAACGGTTATACTACTATATTAGCATACAGTTATACCATTTAAGGTGTAAAATACGAAACGAATACCATGATAAGTGAAAGTTCCCTGAGAAAAGACCCCAATCGTTGACTTCCACGTTGTTACGACATGTTTTGAAAAACCGCGATCTTATTATTATCCAAAATGCAACGCGAACATAACTTTGTCAGCCGAATTTGTATGTAGTATTGAATGTATGCTGGTCCTACTAACGCGAAAGGATGCCTCAAACTCACGATAAGTCACATGACGATCTTGTAGTATCAGTTCATGCAGTTCATGAGATGCATTTCTTTCCACTGTTTTTGAGTTAATCCATCGAAAGTTGTAAAAATGTTCATGATCAAGTTCACGTGCGTGAATGTGTTAAAAAGTATTTTTACCTATTCAAGGTAACGACCGTTTAAAAATTTTGACAAGCGTGTTAAAAAATATAACCAAAATTTTTAATTATGAAAATATTTTGTGTGGTAAAATTTTTAAGAAATAAAAGTGAAAATGGACCATACCAATAAAATAAAAAGTGTAAGAAGACGGTCGGAAAAACAATATGCCGTATGTAAGGTATGTATACAATATGCCGTAGGATATATAATGAAAGAATCGTACTAATAAAATGCCGATTTCATTTAGACGGACAGTTTACATTATAAAATTCCAACATAAGCAAAGACTGGAGGAAGGTTATGATGCATTGTAAGGATAAAATGGGAAACAATAATACTCCTTCGAACTGTAAACAAAATTGGCGCGCTCTAATGAGAAAGTACCCAAAACTAATACAGGAGAAAGAGCTGGCGATGAGGCATCGGAGAAAAAACATAAAAAGGAGGACTGGCCATATGTTGAAGTTATCCACCAATATGCCAGAAGGAAATGTAACTTTCAATCTCCTTTTTTAGTAAAGAACAATATTGGTGTTATCATGAATAGGCCAACGGAACATCTTTCGTCAGAACTGAAACACCTTCACCGGAAAGTTCAACACCATCTACTTCATCATTTTTCTCCAAACTGACACCATCTTCTTCCAAAATAAAAACGCACGATTAATATATCGGGATAAACGTGACAAAACATTGGAAAAAATTAATAGCCTTCTGAGTACGTTTTTGCAGAAACGGTTAAACAAATCCTGTTTGATTCAAATATTAATGTGGTGTCGGTTAACTGAATCGGGATCATCAGATGTACATTCGACTATATTTCGTGATCTGCTGTGTATTGTATTAACAATTTTCTGGCGCTCAATGCCGATTTTGAATAGCTTTATTACTGCCAAATGGTTCAACTGACACGATTATCTACTATCACCAAAGAAAAAGTTGGTTTACTCAATACATTCCATCAAAACCGGTGAGATATGGCCTTAAAATATTCTTGGTTTGCGATGCAATGACGGACTAACCTCTCACAGGTCAGCTGTGTACAGGAAAAGATACCAACGGATCGGAGAAAGTTCAAATACAAAGAGTCGTATAAGATTTGTGCCACCAACATAAAGGTTCTTGTCGAAATATTACAATGGACATTTTTTCCCGCAATTATCGTTGAGGCCTTTATTACTATACTGGGCCGCTATTTCTGTATACGATACGAATTCGAAAGTATACAAGATTTCCGACTGTTGCTACAGTATTGTAGGCTTCAGCATCATCAAAAATTCTCACATGCGGAGGAAACGGCTAAGTTTAACGGTCAGTATCAACTCTTCAGCACAAGATACGGAAAATGCTGCTCAAGTTGCAGGCGACCAATTTATAATGAGAATGCAGACAATTTTTTTGAATGTTTTCAATTTTTTTAAGCTTGAAAACATTAAATTTTTGGACTGCCCAAATAATTTTGTTTTATTTTACTTCCTTTTTGTTGATTTTTTGCTACAGCAAAACTTTTCCAAGGCAAACGCAGTGACGACGAAATTAGATGAGCCTTAGAAGCACGAAGACAGAAAAGATATGTGGCTTAGAACAGGATTTGTTCCCGAAATGTTATGTGCAAAACAAGGAGTTTTTGAAATTTAAAAAGCCTACTTTCAAATCCAACTTTATCAACATTAAATAATCCATGTTTTAACTGTCGATGAGGTCCAGACCGTCCATATTATTATGGATGCGAGGAACCTGGTGTGCTAAGATCTAATTGTTCTATATGTCAGAATCTAGTGGGAAACGATGGTCGAGGGTGGAAGACAAGAAATACTTCACTTCCCAAAATATGTATTGCTTACGGGACCCAAAACAATCAAGTGACTTAGGTCGAATCTGCTACAAACATGGATCTCGAGCTAAATATGTTGATAAAGAAACATCAGATATAATCACTTCCTCATTAAAACATCTATGTTATGTACAATAATTACCGGCGATATTGATGGAAGGCCTTACGTAGTTTTTGTCGTACTAGCTAAACCATATATTGTGGATAACTAGATAGTGGAACTAATATTTCCATCTTAGGCAAAGGTTGTAAGGAATTTATCTTTTTGAAATATTTCCGATTTTTGCCTGCTAGAGGATAAAACAGCAAACGGATCGTCCGAAAATTATATTAGGCCATAATTCACTTTCTGTAACCTTCGCTGGACAAACCCATGTTGTTAAACCCATGGAGTCCTGTTTTCTTGTTGCGTAAACCAAATGGTAAAGCCAGATTTTGCCTCGACGCCAGAAAAGTGAACGCGGTAACAAATAAAATATGCTTATCCTCTTCCACTCATCAACGGGTTACTGGAGCATCCCGACGAGACCAGATCTAAAACAAATCTAATCTTGAAGGATGCCTTCTGAGAAATACCGTTAGATATTTGCTAGTGGGCTAAGATAGCCTTTGTTATTCCCAGACGGCCATTATATTTATCAATTTACCGACATGCGATCAATTCATCTTAAATTTTTTACGTGTGGCTGCAGGATTAACAAATCTGTTAATTCATATAAATCTGTTCCCATAGTTCATGCAAATAATGCAATTAACCGCCTATGGTTTGTATAATGGCCTACCGGTTTTGTGTAGTGCCGATTATAATACACCAATTTTCATCTAGTGTGAAACCTCCACTACTGGAATAGGAGGTGTTCTCTTCCAAAAGAATGATGAAGGTGTTGAACGTACATTAAGTATTTTTTGGCAAAAATAAATTTTCCATTAAATTTTCCACAGTAATAACCGACGCTATCTTCAAGTGGCTTATGGATCAACGAGATCTACTGCAATTAAGCTTTAAGCTATATACAAGCTTTTGATTTTACACTTAAGTATTGCAAGGGAAGGGAAAACATAGTGCCGGATACGTTATCAAGACAAATTACGGAAGAATTGAATTTCAAGAAAGTTGACCAGATGAGCCAAAATAAACAAATGAATAATATCCACAATAAGTCCGCCTTTGATATATACATATACGACTTTTTTCTAAATTCTTAAAATTTTATTTTACAAAAGTCTAGTCGAATGTAAGACACAGACAAAGACTTTTGTACTGGTGACATCTGTTGGCATATTGTTTGAACTAAAGATATATCGAAAAGTTTAGTTTGAAACATTTTCTGAGACACACAGCATTAGTGTATTTTGTTGAAAAAATAACTCTACTCAGTTTCGAGTTGTTTTGTCTCAACAATAAGCGTATTTTGTTGAAAAAATACAACATCAATTGCATTGAATAACCCCTCGCGGAAGTTAAATCTCTTCAAAAAATTTTGAGTTATTTAACTCTATTTAAATTTAAGTTATAATACCCAAAATTGAAATATGACGTTGGATATCGCTTGTTAAATAATTTTATTTATAGTAAACAAATAAATTATCTACTGGCAACACATAAAAAAACAATTAACTCCAAAGGTTATTTTGTTGAGAAAAAATAACTCGAAACTGAGTAGAGTTGTTTTTTCAACAAAATACACTAAATAAGCATTTTCGTAAATAGATCCTGATTAACTTCAGGCTAACTTTCGAACATCAAAATTATCAGTCTATCTACGAACGTATGAGATAACTTCAGGCTAACTTTGACGATGTTGCTGCTATTTTTAACTGTATTTTATTTTGTTTTTAAAATTTGCTTTGAAATAAATGTCAATGGGAATGATTTTATTGAACAGGGCTATAATGCCGAGTATTTGGTTTATTTTTAAACAATTTAATTATTCTATAAACTCAAATCCTAGTATCTGATATTGAAAATGCTGAATTAATTTTTAAACACAAGGACGATCTGTGAATAAACAACAACAAATTGATTTATCTGACAAAATGAATCATCGAATTTTATTCGAATTTAGGTTTCATACAACGAACTCACTCACAATTTATAATAACTTTTTGTATAACTTGAATAATTGAATTGATTACCAACATAAGAAAAATAAAAGATCTATTTACGAAAATGCCTAATAGTCGTATTTTATTTGATTTTGGTATTGGAATTGGATTTGGAATTCAAATAAAATAGGTTTTAATTTTTTTTTGGAATTGGATATTATTTTTAAAGGTTGGTACGTTGTATATTTTTAAATTTGAATTTTCAAATAGTTTCTTTTGGTAATCATCAAAAATTTTAAATTTTTACCTATATATTATTTTTTATTAATATTTTAATTAATTATAGTTTCAAGCAACGAAGAAAAGATAAATAATGTTATAAGAAAACCATAGTGAGAATTATTTAAATCGTCAATTTCGGCTTAGGTTTAATAACGTACAATCAAAATTTGTTAAATACAAATTTGATAATTACAGTTCTTCAAGATAATTATTATTATTAATAATAATAATATTATTAGTTATGCTTAAAAATAAATACGTCATGAAAATAATATAACATGCTTACATACAAAAGAAAACTTTTACCTATATATTAAAAGTTCATCTTGATCCATTTCAATTATCTAAATGATTTCGCTTTCCAATACTAAATAATTTAAGCACTAAAATACTGATTAAATAATCACATTCAAGATTTAATAAAATATCGTTAACTCAAAATGAATGTCAAAATAATAAAATAACAACAATGACCAACTTATAGAAATCAAAATATGAGATGTTGCGCACCTGGTATTCGAGATACTAACTAAAAAGAAGAATTGGATTTACAATACCATCAATAGAGAAAGATTTCAACCAATTCCAAAAAAGAATTCGATATATGGGATTGTTGTTGTAAAAAATCAAATAAAATACGACTAGAGTTAAATAACTCAACAAATTTTAAAAGTTATTTAACTACCGCGAGGAGTTATTAAATGCAATTGTTTTTGTTTTTTTCAACGAAATACGCTTACTGTTTATGCTCGTAACTTGGTACAATGCGAGTAAAGTAAAAATGCAAAAATGTAGTGCCAAATTGACACCAAAATTTATAATAGCTAAAATTAGTAAACGTGTTGGTGCTGTAGCTTTTGAATTGATGGATAAGATAAATAGAAAATGTTTAGGAGTTTATCACTTTAAAGATATCAAAACATGATTAGTCACCTTAAATCTATTTTTACGAATCTCTTTGTTATTTTTGTTTTGCCCGGCCGCAATTATTGAACGTCTTCGCGATTTGTACCGATGTCAGGTTCACGCTCTTATGCACTAACATTGATTGATAATGAATCTGACACCGTTACAATGGATTACTGACGATGGAAAAAAAGAAAAAACATGATTTAAAAAATTAAAAACCTGTAATATAAAATAAAAAAAAGAAAGTTATAAAAAATATTAAAAATTTTATCGAATTGATAAAATATAGTCATATCAGGAATCGGAGCACTGTTTATTGCCACGTAACACAAGTTCTAGTGTAATAGAGTTTTAAAAAAAACTTTTGACGGAATGTATTTAAAGGTAAATTAGACTTGGATTAAAAATTCTAAAACTCTAGGATAACTGAGGAAATAAACAAAATAGAAAATTCATTCAAATTGGATATAAATGTTGTTTTATTACATTCCACGCGACCTTAAAGTAAGACCCTTTATATAAATCTATAGATTAGATTTTTTTTTCTAATCTTAAAGACTAATGATATTGATTCAATTTTTATATCCCTATATATACTCGTACTTTCACAAGAAACACAAATAAATAAATTTCTCCCAATAACAACTTATCATTTTCACTTGATTTGTGTTGATTATCTAAAAGATTAATTTATGTTTTATGTTAAATACTATTTATATTTTATGTATATCCTTTTTAGTATTTATGTATGAGTATTTTTTTATTTTTTTCAGTTTAGATTAGTTTTTTTTTTATTTTTTACATCGGATCTACGTAACTAAACTAAATTGTCTATAAATATGTCATATTGGGTGGGAGCATAAGTCACTTTGTATTTTTTAATTAATTTCGAATGACATTATTTATTTGTAAAAAAAATTTAGATTTCAAATGATGCAAGTTTCAATTACCAGTAATAGGTATAGTACCGCCCCATAATATTACGTATTCTGTTCAACAGACCCGTATCTTTGCCAATAATGTTGAAGATGGAGAGAGAAAAAGAAAAAGCAGAAAGATGCAAAAATGATTATCACATAGTGTGTTTTGTTATAGCACGTCCATAAATTATGATTTACGTTCCAATTTGGTCCGACAACTGATGTAAACTGTAGCCCTGTATATTTAAACTATATATGAGTGCCAAATTACAAATCCAATTACGGTATGTTGTACCATTACTTTGATATTGTGTCTATATACTAAACCATTGTAATGATCTGGTTAGGGATGAAATGGAAATATATAATGTTATCTTTTCAACCAGCACTTCCCAAATATGGGCTTTCAATACTTTATGTTGGAAGTGAGGTCAATCGATCGTTAATCTCACTACCTTTAATTCTTACTTTTCGATTTAAAAGCAAACAGAAATAATTGTACAATTCACAATAAAATAAATATTATAAAATATAATTTAAACCCCCAAATTGTTTATTTTTTAACGAGATTTTAAAATGCAGGATATCGTTTGGGTTCTAAATAAAACTAGTTTGGTTCTACTATGGGCCCTTTATATTTCTAATAATAACTTAAAAGTATCGGTTACCCGTATACCATACCATACCATTTAGTGAACTACAGATCCCTTATTCTATCAAACATATTGTTCTCGTATGAATTCCTTTGGCCAGTTTTCCTCATCCTGTTTGTTTGATAAGTCCTTTGAAACAACATAAAAGTTATAAGCGTAGTATTTTCTAGTGATAGAGATAATACTAAGAGTCACAAAAAACCGAAGGGACCATTTTTTTGTAATTTTTGTAAAATTCTTCATAAGTTCAAATTAAAAAAACATTGTTTTGTTTTTGAACAAATCAAGTGATTTTAGAATTTTTAAGGGTTGTGTCACGCTTTATACGCCACTGTATAAACTCTTATTTAAATTATCTCTAATGATATTTCTTTTAATAATATTGTATGAACAACGTTCAAAACTAACAGGTTCTTATTGAGTTGCGGTGTAAATATTCCTATACTAATTTTTTTTATACTAAGGTAAAGTTATCTTTTTTATCGCATTTTCTGCAAAGTTGAAACAAGTTCGATCGACTCGAATCCGAAAGCATGGCGAATTAAATATAGTGGCACTTATTTAAATCGCAATTCCGTTTTAACCAACGGTTTCCATAATCCTTAGACACCCAATACAAGTATAGAAAGAAATAGTAACATAATTTCAACATATGAAATACAATTCGAGTAATCTGTGATACTAAGCTTTATTTCTAAAAAAATTTGCCTCCTTAACAAAAAGTATTAAAGAGTGTAGAAATATTAAATCAAGGAAATTGTTTTCCTTTAAAACGACATCCAGATTAGATTGGAATCGAATCCTTTTCTGTGACGCTTTTATTGCTCCGCAAAAAATTTGCATAATGAATATATGATTAAAATATAAAAGTGGTGATGATCGTTTCGATAGAAAATACGAAACCATTTATGCATCGACCTAATTCGAACGTTTAGAGTGCTATGCGAACGAAAGACCGTCTTTTAATTGTATTGGCATTAAAATTAATGATTCTATCAAAAACAAGCCGTAAAAAAGGTTAGCATTGGAGACATACACAGACGCACACACAAAAAAATTCTAATCGATTTAAAACTCACACTAAACTTTGAGATAAAAGTTGAGTTACGAAAAATCTATAGCTGTATGATACACCATAATTGGCCTAAATATTTTTAAGGTTAATCAGTGTAAATATTATAACAATTTTTTTTTCTGTTTAACTTGTTGTTGTTTTTTATATCCTAAATTACTGATTTATATTGTGAGATTTGTTTGCTAAACAACAATACCCATGTCAAAAAAATGTCCTAAATTAGCGAACCAAATTTTTTTTTTTTTTTTTTTTTTTATAATATGAACGTCTATATGAAATTAAAAATTGTCAGTTTTATTTTGTACTAAGGCAAAAAAATATGGTTATCTATTGTATTCGCATCTAAAGTATTTGATTGATTGGAATTGGCGATTAAAAAAAAATTGGGGGATCCCAAAATTTTATTTTTATTTTTTTGTGGTTTTATCTGTAATATGAAATGAGTTGGAAACCACTTCGTTAATCATTCATATACGTTTAAATCGACGAAGATCAGAGAAATAGATTAGTGAACTAAATATTTTGAAATTGTTCATTCTATAATGATAGTAATTTATAATACTCGTAATAAATACACACAAAGATAGTTTTATGATTTTGTCCCGTAAAGTAAAAATTAAAGATGAGCACCGTTACATTTGTGGATTACGTCCATTGTATGTTTGTGATTACTCCTATGGTGGAGGCATATTTTACATCACCGCACATGGTCATGTAAGATTAGAAATAAATATGACTTAACATAGTGTAACGATTTTCCAGATTGGCGATGATCGAGCCAGCGTATACTCACTGTATTTCGTACTTCGTAAAATACAACAGAAATATTACCATCAAATTCGATTAGCGGTTACATAGCAGACTTTGTGGTGGTCAATTAATACGGTTCTAGCTGAAAAAATCCAAAAATCGTTTAATTACTTTTTCTTTTTGTGATGGGACTTTGTCTTACTATATAGTATAAAATGTTGGCCAATCATTTTATCATCAGCTAAAAATATGACATCGTTTAACAATTCAATGTATCTGACCTAGTTTAGAGTACCCGGCTTTTTGATTTGTGATCCTACCCCATATAAGCGAGACAACCCGATCTAATCATTTAAAAAATGTAAAAAAATTCGTCAGTGAATAATACATCTCTCCAAAACGCCAATATCTTATTGATATTCGTTTTAGCAACATGAAGACGTTTTCCTGTGAAATAAACTTCTTTTTCGTGCAGACATAATATATATGCTTTTACCAGTATAATATATATGCTTTTTATTATGGTAGCCGGTGGATAGAGGAGAACGAAATAAAATTAAAAACGAAAAGTTCCGGGTTCAATTTTTTCCAATTTCGTTTTCGTTTTTTATTTTTATTTCTTAATAAACTTTTCTTATTCGAGAAATGTTTTATTGAAAAATTGAAAAATTTGTATCATTTGTAAACCACATTTAGGCTGATGCAACAAATTAATTGTGTAGTAAATATCAAGCATACCAGCATACAACAAGTCATCGACATCAAGAGGGAGATGAGCACACTAGGACTCATCTTGTGTACAATAATTTTAGATGTTAAACAAGTCTAGAACTTTCACAAAATATATTTTGTCAGGACACGTTCTACTCGTATTTTGATTCCATTTTAACTCAAGAGAATGAAATAGTTGCAGTGCGTCAAGACTATTGACAATTTCGTAAAAGTATTCGGTGAAACAACAGCGCTGTATCCTTTCATCGATGGGTGCAAAAATGGTTGATTTTCTTGAAGGAAGGCCATACAAGTTCAAGTTTCATGATTAAGTTTTAGCAATCACGAACCGAATTTTATCAAGGACTTGCTGACCACTTAGAAAATGCAGCACAAAACGCTGGAGTTTAAGTTGGAATTTCCGTCGTTATGGCGTCATAGTTTGGGAAGTTCGCTGCGAAATATGAAAAAGTGATGCGTGGATGGATTGACATTTTTGTCTTCAAAAACAATAATTCGCTTTCGTTTACATCATTGAATTCCAAAAGCGCAGATTACCTCAAGATCATATATTAAGATCGATACGAGTATATAATCAATTCACAAGCTCAGTGTGCATCGATAAAATTGTGTCAATGAAGATTCCCGATTCTATCCCGATTCTAATGCCCGGTTGCGTGAAATCATAAGGTGCATGAACCATGTGGAACTCTGCATGGATGATGGAAAATATTTCCTTTCCAAAGCAGTTTCGTTCGATAAAGGCTCTCAATGTAACTGGATTTTCTCTTCGCAATTAGAAAATGTGGGTGTTAATGCAAAGAGTGCACTTTCGTCATCGAGTGTTGGAGTGGTTGAGCGGGAATTTAGTATGGCCTCGATCTGAGTGATAACTGTTGACATTTCTTCACTTGTTAATTTTGGATTAACAGAGCCCGCCAAACCATAGACTTGATAGTGGATTGAAATTCTATTCGATCTTGTGTTCGGTAATGTATGCTAGGATGTCGTCATTTGTTGTGGTGCGGAATAATTGTTGCTGCATTTCGGATAATTTTCTTTTGCTAAAATTTTTCTTTCGTCCATCATTGGAACTGATAATTGACTCCTTAATCTACGACATTTTTTGCACCAGCGGTCTGAATCTGACAATCCAGCAAGAGAGTTTTGAGAGATGGGGTAATAGGAAAGGCCCAAAATGAAGATAGCGTTTGTGTAGATAGGCTAGAATCATGACAGTAAGGACGTGAGATGGTGGCAAATTATTTAGATGCCCCTGTGAAGATGAACATGCTGCTTTGTTTAGAACCCCCCTCCCCCCTGACTCTTAGAACACCATTGTCATGCAGAAATGGAGTTAGTGATGATAAACTTCCCTTAAAACCTTGCTTTTTTGCGGACAGTGTTTTAATTTCTTCCTGGAATTCATCTCGCTGTGCCCATTTGCAAAGATATTCTTCAGCTTTGCTACTTTCTTCAGAAGTCAACCTGATACCTGCGTCTGTGGTTTAGCTTTGGTTGTCAGGTGTCTCATTAGCCTCTGCAAAGGATTTAATTTTGGTTTGTGGTCAGGTTTCTCTTATTTGTAGCAGCCAATGCTGTCCATGCCACCATAGGTTATGATTGATTAGTTCAGTTGGAAGGATCCAACTATTGATTAGTTCAGTTGGAAGGATGATCTGCAGATTGAACCTGAGTGTCGATTTTGGTCGAAAACTGAGGTATGAGGCATGTTTATTTAAGTGACTTACTAGATGTGAAACTTTTATTTTGCCTAGCATAGTGGCATGAAGTGTTCTATTTTCTGTGACTAATTAAATTGTACATCGAGTAAGTGAAATTTACCTCATTGCCTCATGCTTCATTTCTCAGTTTGCGACCAAAATCCACACTCTGGGCCCATATAGCTTTGGGAATTGTTTCGAGAATTTTTTCGGATATTTTCCCGACAAAAACTGGTAGATGACAAGAAATCTTGATCAGCCAATGAAGAACAATTTAAGATTCCGTCCACGCGTGTATATTTATAAAAAATATTGCATTTTTCGCGCTGGAGTGACTGAATGACTACTTTGATGAGTTTAGCTAAAAGATGAGCTGCAGAGAGTTCTGAATACTACTTATGCAAATACTTTTGCATCAAATTTAATTTATAACAAAATTTAAATATATAATAAATAATTTTAAAAGTATATAGGTTTTAAATTTTTATATGGCAACAAACATGATCGATGCCTTAGCAAACGTAATTTATCTCTTTTTGACGTTCGTAAAAAAGTAGCTTAATAGTTTAAAAAATGTTAGATACCACACATATATAATACTTTTTTTTTAATGCAATCATTTTAACTATGTGCAATCAACCCAATTCGTTAGCTGTTCTATACTGTACGAAGTCAACAGCTAACTTTTGGAAGTGCGGGAATTCAAAATTGCTTTATCTGTATAACGGCGATATAATCGTTTCATCATCATCACGAAGTAAAGCAAAATAAAATTGATAAAAAATATCGTTTAGATACTTCCCTCTCTGGTATTAGTACTTAGTACATCCCGATTAATCACTGTGCCAATTGCTCGACTAATAAAACTTGTATAACTTATAATTGAAACTGATACAATGGCAAAAATATTATAAAATATATTCAAACCAGCCATGCGAATTGCATCTACAGTTTGACCAACCAAAATACAAAATAATAGTTCAAAAATGAATAAAAATGGAGCAAAGACACCATATGTATTACCATGCAAAGAGTCAGATACAAGAAACCACGCCAATACTGTCTATACTAATCTATAAGAGATCTTTAGCAAATAGAAGTTAGTTAAAATGTTTACTGCTTGTAACGGATGCAGGTCTGAGTGTGTTTAAAGCTGCCAAAAACCCAAACATATTTTATCCAAACATGCGGCAATTGCTCATGAATTGAATCATGTTGTAGAATCGGCGTCTTTATTTTCCATCAGTAAACAAATTGATACAAATTGATTTGTTTTACTGATAAAAAAAATGTTCAATTACAATATTAATACTTTAACGAATAAGCATCCAAAACTCGGACACCCTGCATTTTTGTTCTAAAATTAAATCTTATTATTGCTGCTGATATCAGATGTAGAACCTATTTGGTAGGCTAACTAAACAATGGTCTAGATAGACAAAATTTTATATAATAATGAAAACTTGTATGCTGTATAGTCGTTGTTATCCATCCAGTTTTTATAAAATTTGTATAACCTAAAAGTTTTTTAAATCAAACAAAATTAAAACTTGGTCAAGTCAATATCCTGTTCGACATTTTAACCACGTAATTTTATTCTTTTATTTTTAATATAATGTAATATAACAAAAATTTGGTATGACC
Source organism: Tipula confusa (assembly GCA_963556175.1). Classification (NCBI taxonomy): domain Eukaryota; kingdom Metazoa; phylum Arthropoda; class Insecta; order Diptera; family Tipulidae; genus Tipula; species Tipula confusa. The sequence goes on from OY744475.1 coordinate 23,975,484, forward strand.
TGATTTGTGTTTTTAAAAAGATAATTTCATGATGTGCAAAATCGATTTTCATACAAAGATTTAGCAAAAGATTCGGTTAATGTATGACCCTACGTAATATTTAATCTGATATGTTGATGAATCGTTTGATACCGTGCATTAATATTTGCAAAAAGACCTGTGTTCGTCAAATAATTCTAACCAAACAACCATCATTTTGTGTGTAATCATTAATCATATTTTTGTTAAATTAATTATCACAAATTAGGCATCATATTTCATTGTTTTATAACATATATGTTAGCTATTAAAATAAATAAATCAGAACGTATGAGAATTATGTATCGAAATTTTTTTTTTTAGTGTATACATTCGTGTAGGTTGTCTTCTTGTACACTAAAACATACCTCAAAATAGAAAATGTTGTGAGTAATTTTTATCTTTTTTAATCCTCATATGATATCTGTATACTGTATATGTAGCCACAGGCATATTGTACCTAATCCCAGAGAATAAAGTTGAGATTAAAGATATGGGGTACTATACACATACGGTTTAAATAGATATGTACTATATATACACAGACTGTATCTAGATGAATTATTCATGTTGTTATGTATATAGAGACTGAGAGTAGATTTTATTTTCTTATTTTTAATTAAAAATAAAGTCGATGGATGTTCCATCAACATATTTTTATGAATATATAGTCTTACATACAAAAAGATGGTAATCTTTTTAGCATATACACAATGTTTAATGTACGTATTACATAAACATTATAGAGCGTACCGAGTACCGACACATTTAGTACAACAACTTTTCGCGTACTGTATATGTTAAAACAATTTTATGTATTAATCATAATTTTACTGTATTATGTTTAATTAAATTTAATGGATGACATTAACAATGTTAAAACTATATCTCATCAGTTTTTCATATGATGTTAAGATTTGATGCTTTAATTACAGTGTACTGTATATGTTTTTCCGACAATTTAAAATATATTAAGTAGCTTAATTTACTGTACATTTTTGTTGTTGTTGTTGTAGTTAATTACACACTTTGTGTATGTGACATAAATGTGGATAATGTGACAAAGAAAATAATTATGTACTTCAATGATCGGCAAATGTAGCTAGAGGTTGGACTAACAAATTAAATTATTTTAAATATATATTAATATTTTTGGGCCCTGTGGTCGGGGCATCTACATGTCATGTCATTAACAGTCGAGTATGATATCTGGTGTACGATAACGAGATGCTCTGACACCGATACTCTTTAATCTCATGTTAGAAATTATCACTCATTAAAGAAATAATCTCTCGTAAACACCTCAAGAAAACTTCTTATCTTGTCAATCCATTTGGAGCAGCGATCTCTGAGTGAAGAGCCATCATCGACTTAATTTCAGTGGAGGTATTTTGTAATTCCATCCGATTTCAAATAACAACTGACCGGCTATTTCTAAGTTGCCGCACAAACCGCATTCATTAATAATATAAAATCTTCTCGTGAAACTGATTTTATAAATCGAACCAGACGGTTATAACTGGTTTTGGCGGCTACGGAGTATTTGGTAACATCATTTTAAAAATTTGCACTTTTAGCGAAGTTATCAGCGATGTAAGTAGGCGATGATATCAACTCCTTTGTTTAAAATTTAAATGGTGAAAAACCAAAAATAATATTTTTATTTGTTTTGAGAGATTGTCTAATGTTACGTCAGTATGGTTAATCAAAATGTCTAAATATGTAATTTAGAATTAATATTATGATGGCACAGTTCTCAGTTGAAGAGTACATTGATATCCATTTTGTTTACGGATTCGGCGGTGGTAGTACATCACGTGCTCGCAATGAATATCAACGCAGATTTCCAACGCGTCGTGTTTCTTACGCAAGAGTTTTTAGAAATATTCATATAGAAGACTAAAGTCATAGATGTTTTGTAACTGAAGGTGGAGGAAATCATAAACCTGCATACAACTATATTGATCAAACCAGAAGAAGGCGATCAAACGACCGGACTACATTATGAATGATTTCTATATAAAACATTGCCGCTTAAAGCGGAAAATACATTAATATAGCATTTAAGAAGCGAGGAAATTGCCAGGTAGAATCATCGGCACCAGTACAACTACCAAAAAAGGAAATATGATCATTCTATGGTGAATATGAGATGGAGTGAATTTAATGATGTATCTTTACCGAAGTTATTCATCAAAATAAAACATTGCAAGCACGATCCATCAACCCAAGATCGATAGAAAAAAACTATACAGATTTTAAATCATTACTGTCCTGGTATATATTTAAAGCATTCATTGTCTTAAAATTAAAAAAAATAATCTAAAAATGTGTATGTGCTACATGATCAGGCAACATAAGAAGCTTATATTGCCTGCAAAACACCAATATGATAACTACACATAAAGGGATCGTAGAGCAGCTAATGTCACTCGTCGAAAGCGACTGTATATCAGAAGAAAAAATTCGCACCGAAAAGGAAGACTAAAGTAACCGAGCAATTGGTACAGTGCTTAAAGCTGCGGTGTTGGTACGTACCGGGTTCAAATCCCAACGGGGGAAGGTTGCAAAAGGTAGTTTTCATTACATGATTACGATCGGTGATGACCATGAACACAACTATGACCTCCTGTTGTAGTGCAGAATCCATGGGCCGAACTATCGTCAATGTCAATACAGTGTATAGCATTGAGCAATGCATTGCGCAGATGGATATTCAAAAACACGAACCTGTGTTCGTGCGTCGTCGTATTTGGCTCTCGTTCGCGTAAAGTAGGACGGTAAAATAACCGCTAAAGAGTTGTGTGAGCTTCGGCCCCAGAAAAGATTGTAGGGATTACGAATAAAAAAAATAAAAAAATGTAAAGTAATTTCAAATCAACCGTAGGACGTAATTAGATGTAAGATATAAGGTGAGAATCCCATTTAACGATGGTCATGCCAATATAGAAGAATCTAGAAGTAGGCCTCTGCCAGGTTTCAGCCACTCGATAAGAAATTTATTAAGGATAACCCATTCAATCAACTTTACCATGATTTCATGGATGAATATTTAAGCCTGAACCTTACGCTACGTTAGATAAGAGATGAAAATTATTTTATTATTATAGGTCAACGATCGAATAATGGTAACGACACTAGCATACGATACTAGGCATTGTCCACAGGATTTTTTTCGAATTAAACTTTTGTTTAAAATTAGTTACAAATAACGTATAATATCCGAAAAAAATGAAAATGTGATTTTACATACCGCAGCGCATCTGTTACAGAGTACACAGTTAAAAATCTTCTGTTTAAATGGAATAGAAGCCTTGTATTAAACTTTATACAATACAATATTCTATTATAATTTAATGCAAACCACCGATAAACAATAGTTTAATACAATACTATTAAAAAATAATGATATTGCATTAAATATTTTTTGTTAAAAAATGAGTGCAGCGGTAAATCCATTATTTTACTCTTATTTTTACTCATTTTTACTCAATTTTACTCTCATCGACAGTTATCATAAACAAAAAAAATTATAATATGTACTTTTTATATAATATGTATAGGATAGCTATATATTTTTTGTTTCGTTTCTCGATCGGTAAATTTTTATATTCTAGACTTATCCTGAATATTTCATTTATATTTGTGTAGCGTTTAGTGCAGATCCATTTTAAAATGATATTTTTTGTTTTTTTTTTTATTTTTATTTTAATCAAGAGAAAAGTAGAGATATTTAGGTTTGTGATAAAAAATAAAATATAATATGTGGTCAACATGTGGTTAATATGTGGTTAATAAAAATTAATAAAAATAGTGATAGCGAGTTTAAAAATAAAGATTTCGTAATTTCAGGTAAGTCGCACGTTTAATTTGTTGATTATATAGTTTTTAATATGTAATATTAGAAGTATTAGTTTTTAATATGTAATACTGGAAGTATTAGTTTTTACTGTACTAAGGTCACATGGCAGTTTCTAGTGATTTTATTGGCTTATTTACTTAATAGAATTAGTACTAAAAATTTAACACTTAAATTAATTTATTAAATAAAAATTATAAAAAATTTTGATATTATAGTTCTTACTAAATATACTAACTTAAGTTTTTTTTTAAACATAAATATTTTAGATGACATATCTCATTTTGTGGATTGCGAAGAAACGCTTGTTCCAGCCGATATGTTTATAGGAATAATAAAACAATTATACTCATCCATAATTTCACCTGAATATTGTATTAAAATAGAACCTACATCAGCTTTACAAAGGAGTGGTACTAATAATTCTTAAAAATTAATAGAAACAAGTTGCCAACTTATAATAATAATTTGATTAATTTTAATTTTTAATCAAATAAAACAATAAAAATATATTATAAACAATGATATCTATTGAAAAATAAAAACCAATTTTATAAAAATACAAAACAATATTGCATTATTACTTTTAAATAGAGGCTGCATTTGAATATAATGGTTTCATCCATTATACTAATAAAATGGTGGCACCATTGAAAGTTAATAGAAACAAAAACACACAGTTTAATAGATCTTGTTTTAAAAAAAACGAATGGTGTCTGTATTAAAATCTAATAATTCAAAATTGATATTTTTTAATACAACTTGCATTAAAAAAATGTAATGATTTTCTTCTATTAAAATGTAATAGAAAATTGCGTTGGACTTATATACAATAGAAGTAGTATTGTATTTTCGTAATTTTTTTTTACTGTGTAGCAGTACTAGTTTATGATAATGATCAGTTTCAGAATAAATTTAGTAATTATGAAATTTGAAAAAATGAGTATATATTTTCTATTTCAATTGAGCATTATCTAAGCATTAAACAATGGTATCTAACTCCAAACACAATCTGCAAGTGAAATTTTAATAGAATCATGCGAGGCCATACTATATCAATGTAATGGAATCAGTCAATCGTTTTAATAAATGATTTAATTAAAAAAATATCAATAACTGTTAACATACCTATAATTTAATTTATTAAACTAATATTATTCAATGGAAGTGCTGTTCGAATCCAAAAGCAACCCATTGTTGACTGTTCCACATCAAATAATAAAAAGAAGGCATATTATGAAAATAACTATTTCGGCTGTTTGATTCAAACATGAAATTGCTGCCGGTAGGTGTGGCACGTGATGGAAAAGTAATTTTATGAAAAGACTCATGTCTGCAATGGTTAATCGATACAAAATGTCGGTGTATTGTAGCTCTCCTTCGGTAATAATATAGATAGTAATATTTTCTACTGAAATTGGTCACGTTTCACTCTGGATAATTTGAATACCCGACTTTTAGCAGTTACATCGCCTTTACCATAATTTATTTTTTATTTTTTTTTCAACATAATTTCGATGTTATATATTTAGTATTTTGTTACGTTCGTGAGTCTACAATGATTTGGGAATCATAGATGCAAATATGAACACCGAATTTTGGTGTTTATCTCAAAGCGGTCAACTTTCAATTTCATCTGGCACCAATAACACATACCAATGAAAAGTTTTCTTGTTTGTCACTTCACTGACGAAACACTTTATTTAAAACCTAATTTTATGAAACCATGCTTAGCTACATAGCTTAATAATCAAAAATGAACTTTTAATTACAGATTGTGGCGTACCAAAATAAAATGAAAAACATTTTTGGCTTAGTAGTCGAAAAATTTAGGGTCACCTTGAATTAATTACATAATTTTCTTAACACCAAAATATCTTAGCATGTCTATAATTTTCTATATGTGAATCTATAATTTTCGATGTCTTTCGTCATTTTAAAGCTTCAATTAACAAGACAGAGATCAGTTTAAAGCTTTCAATTAAGGCTTCAAAAAACGGCATAGTTAATTTATATGATAATTAAATAGGTTCTACAACAAACAGGTTATGGTTTAGGGAAGATCAACATTAGCATTAGCATTGGACGGTAAATACCTTTTGCATTACCCGAAATGAAATACCATTACAATTCTGGATTAATATTTTCAATTTTAATGGCTTCAATGAAAAATCAAGAAGTTCATTGATTATTACCGAAGTTTTGGAAATAAATCTTGGTGCGAGCAATTCTACCAAACGAGGAATAAAACGATGACAGTATTGGTCATACCCACAAACTGATGAATTTGATGTGGTCGCTTGTACTCTATCCTTGGATGGTGCAACACCATCTGATGAAGTATCATGTCCAAGAAATTTTAACGATTCTGTGTGCTCTTCTTTTATTTTACTTGCCGTATGTCGTCTAAATAAGCGTATGTAAAATCCAACCCTAATAAAACTTCGTTTATAAGTCGTCCGAACGTTTGAGTAGCGTTTCTGCCAAAGAGCGTTCTCCTGAATTCAAAGAGTCCGAACGGTGTAGTTATAGTAGTTTTATAGACATCATCGGCTGCAAAAATTATACAGATATGCAATTTATAGTTTATTGCGTAATATCGATGGTTAAGAGACTTACAAATCATGCTACGATCTGAGATTCGGTTCTTGCCAGGTTGATTGATTGATTGATTTTGAATGTACTGCCAAGCATTAAGCAGGATATCCCGGAAAGCGCCGGGCCCACAGTACACCCGTTTTTACATTTACTTGGAAGGATATGGAAGGATACTAGTTAAATTATTGAGATCAACCCGGTTACAGACACCTTGGTTAGTAAATTTTTGTGTGTTAGGGAAAGGAAAAGTATGTTAGTTATGACATAATTGGTCCGATTTCCCGGTAGCCAATATTCAAACTACTGTTAGTGTAAGACAATCACATTTTTGTTGTACTGCTCTGCATTCTGCCATCTCTTATCAGCAACTCCAGTATGCCGCCAATCTTCTGTAATCTGTAATGGTACCCTGAAAACAGAATCTATTAATTAACTAATTGGTCTTAGCCGTAGGCTGTAATAAATTGAATTAATTTTTAATCTGAAATTACAAATTCATTAATTTTTAATATAATAACATAATTATATAATAATATAATTCCTAATATGCTGTAATAAATTGGGTTAGTTTTTGCCTGAAATTTACAATTAATTAATTTTTTTACATTTATAAAAATATGAAATTATAAAAATTATAAAATAATATAAATTAGATTTTATAAATTTGATTAAATATTACAAATCAATTGGATTAACCGCTTTACGACCAATACGTCATATAATCACTGAAAATCTAATTTATACATCTTATAAATATAAATATACCTTATAATATAATAAGAAAATAATATAATAATATAGTTATAATAATACAGGTAAAGTATAAACTGCCTCAACAATTTGGTGATGAACCAAATTTAGAAATTTAAAATCCTAAAATGCCTAAAGGGAGGGGGCGTAAAAGAAATAAAATTCCTAAGGAAGGCTACGCTTGTGCAAAGAGACCCTCTGAGTACAGGAAAATCTGTTCTAAGTGAGATAAACAGTAAGTAAGAGAAATAAAAATTAGTGTCAAAACTGTACACAGACGACTTTGTGAAGCGAATGTAAAAAGAACCCATTTATAAGCCAGAAGAATAATAAAAATAAAAAAATAAAAAAAAAAGAATAAAAATAAAAAAACCGGCTAAACTTTGCTCGTACCTATTTAGCGAAACCTGCTGAGGTCTGGCGGATAATATTATGAAACAACGAATCATTCTTTTCTTTAGATGGAAGCTACGGAAAGAAATATTTTTTATTCGACACCTCAATAAAGAGACTTTCGTAACATAACAATGCCAACTCGGCACAGCGGAGGAGGCGAAGTAATAGTTTGGGGTGTTTTAGCTATAATGACATAGAAGATCTCACATTGCTGCCGGGAAAAGTTACTTCAAGCACATATTTGGTGGCCCTTAATGAATATACAATGGTTTCCGGGTGTAAATTGATAAGTTAATACATTTTTTTTCCATGTAACGGCTGGTGGCTATTTGCAATTTAATATCCATTCATCAAACATGATACTCCAGCCAATAATTTATAAACCACAAAATTCAGCCACCAATCACAATCAAAATATTGTCCTACTACTATATCGATACCTCGGGCCAACTGCCCATCCTCAAGACCCCCTAATTATCAGAAAGAAAATAAAAAACAAAAGTTATACAGACCAAGATAAAAAACCCAACTTTAACATATAAAACACGAAACAAACAAAACCCACATAAAAAACTGTATATAAATACAAATAACACAAAATATAGTTATGCAGAACTAAAAAACACACTAAAAATAAACAAATTTTTCCCATACATTACAAAAACAAACAAATATAATTAACATAAGTTGTACCGAGACGTCCGCACATGAATAAAAGACCACTCTCCCAAAAAACAAGCCAAAAACCACGCCACAATCCCAAGTATACAATGAAACAAAAAACCCATACAAAATCACATGAACACAAATAGACACTGCACACCAACACTGCCAACAAATGGATCACAAAAAATAAACAACAATGCCCCGTACTCACACACACACACAAACACACATACACACACACACATACATACATACACAAACACACACATACACAAACACACACACACACACACACACACACACACACACACACACACCAATGCAAAACCACAATGACACGATCATACACTTCATGACCCATACAACACTATACCTCAATCATCCAAAACACTGCACATACCCTATACAAACGAAAACACATGAACAATGTAGCTGCACTAAAAAAGTTCCGACCGTTATTGATATATACCACTAATAGCTTATCAATAATAGTCAGAACCCTCCCAGCACAACAGCACTGCCCACGTGTTCCCGCCTAAACCACACATGTACAATATTTTAGATAACTGAAACAATACTATATAGGTCACAAAACTTATGATAACGTCACTATGGCCCCGCACCGGCGTATTTATGAAGACAAGATACCGTCATCCATCCTTCACGATCCACCTGCTAGCAATGCCGATGTACACCACATATCTACGCTCATATGATCCTGCATCAATCCTTCACCCCGCTATACACTCAAAATTACGGGGCGAATTCTTAACTTGTTTTCCCGAAGTAAACAATCTTTCCATTTATATGCAGACATCTCAATGCAACCGATGCCAACTACCATTATCTACCCTTGTGATGCATAAAACAAATCAACTATTTCCTAATACGTCGTCTGCATAACCACACATTGTGCCATCCACACTCACATACAACCCCCCATGTAAGTTTTATCCATCCAATGTTCCATACATCAAGCTAAGTCTTCCATTCTAGTCTGTGCAACCCCTACTCTCCCTCCTCCCTATAACCAGCAAAAAATCCTGAAGATGGGCAGCTAGCCCGAAACATCGATAGAATTACAAAACAAAACCTTGATTATGATTCGTAACCAAAATATACTGTCCATAAACCATTGGCCGGAACAACACGTTCAATGTACTAACATTAAATCGCAAATTGATAAGAACACACTTATTACAGCAAAATAATCCTCCAATCTACAAAAGTAAATTTATAACTAAATTTATTGAACATTTGGGTCAAGTAACTATAAATATCCGATCTTTATCCTGTAGAGAATCTATGGCATTGCATAAAAACTAACAACAACTTCAACAATATTGCAAAGATGCTACGCAACAAAATCATTCAATCTTATTGACTACCCTGTCACCTATATTCCAATTTTTATATTTTGTGACTTAGAAATCGTGCATCTCTTTAGAAGGAAGCAACGGAAAATATTATTTTTATTCGACACCTCAATAAAGAAAGTTTTGTAATATAACAGTGCTAATTCGGCACAGTAGAAGAGGCAAAGTAACGGCTTGAGAGTGTTTTAGCTAAAATGACATAGTAGATCTCACAATGCTGAACGAAAAAGTTACTTCAAGTACATATTTGGAGGCCCTTAATGAATATGCAGTAGTTTTCGGATGTAAAATGATAAGAACTCCAATTCACAAAAGTAAATTTATAACTAAATTTCCTAAAGATGTGGAACAAAAAACTTTAGACTGGCCACCACAAATCGCTGAACTTAATCCTATAGAGAATCTATGGCATTACATTAAACAAATATAACAACAACTATTAAAAAAACGCACAATGCAAATGTTTAACGAAAGTTATAAAGAAAGTTTTGTAATATAACAGTGCTAATTCGGCACAGTAGAAGAGGCAAAGTAACGGCTTGAGAGTGTTTTAGCTAAAATGACATAGTAGATCTCACAATGCTGAACGAAAAAGTTACTTCAAGTACATATTTGGAGGCCCTTAATGAATATGCAGTAGTTTTCGGATGTAAAATGATAAGAACTCCAATTCACAAAAGTAAATTTATAACTAAATTTCCTAAAGATGTGGAACAAAAAACTTTAGACTGGCCACCACAAATCGCTGAACTTAATCCTATAGAGAATCTATGGCATTACATTAAACAAATATAACAACAACTATTAAAAAAACGCACAATGCAAATGTTTAACGAAATAAAACTCATTTGTGATGAAATCCTTAACCAAATTGTAGAAAACCTGATCCAATCCATGCAGTATTACCTTGAAGTTGTTAATAACAACGGTGGCAGTACCTCCTACTGAGTTTACGGGGAAAAGTGAATAAATTTGGATTAGTTTTGTAATTTTTAGTCAACTTTATCATGAGGTACAAAGAATCACGAACTACAAAGACTCCCAATCCTCCGTCTCACCAAATGAAAAATCAACAACTAACCATGACTATACAAAAAAAAAAAAATTGTCCCTGTAGTTGTTCCATCAAGCTCATATTCCTAATGACAACTTCCACAGAACAAACCACACCATCTCTTCTCGATACAAATAATAATCCCAACCACGACTGTATTTGTGTTACCATACATGATTTTTTTTTTGATTTTTTTTTTTTTTTTTAACAATAAAATTAACGTTTTTCTACAATTAAAAAAAATTAATAAAATATTATTAAACATTTTATTTTACAATTTTATCAATGCATCGACGACGCAACTTGGTAATCACCCGTTAAATGAAGCGCATCAACAAAATAAAATCAAAATAACAAAAACAAAAATCACAAATATAATAACGAAATATAAATTACATGCAAGGTCAGAGAATTAAATAAATTTTTTTTCTTCTGATGAGATGTATGTACAATTTTTAACAATACAAATAATATTATCATATACTAATACAATTTATACATTAAAACAAAAACGGCAGATCTGTATATATATATGTATATATATATATTTTTGATTTCTATTTATGTTTTCTCCTTCGTTCTCTATCGTTTTCCGTTTTTTCAGAGAAATTTCTATTATAACTATTTATTTAATATAAAAAAAAATCACCAACGGTACTTATATACCTACACCAATTTACTTAGAAATAAAAATAAAAAATGCACATTAAAAATGATGCACTGATACCTGATCTCTGGGAAAACGACAGAGTACAAGTTCCAATTTAGCACTTCAAAACCACACACGCACAAAGCTACTCAAACTAAAACACAAAAAAAAACACAAAAACAACACAACAAAAACAAAAGAAATATAAATAAAAAAAACTAATTTTAAAATTGAGGAGATCGGAAAAAACACGTCCGATCTCTTCAACGATCATCGATCGACCGATCCGAGATTCGATTCTTGCCAGGGACACAAAAATATAGTACAGATGAAAAGTAAGTTACGACTTGCACCTGTAACCGAATTTGTCACATTTGTGAATATGTGACAATTTGTAACAAGTGGTTCTGAAGCATTTGTTACGAATTGTCACAGGTCTTTTAAGGGGCTCGGTATGAGATAGTTTACGGTACCATAGTTAGTTTAATTGTCATAACCGGCCGAAATAAATATGTCATTCATTAAATATGTTTTGTAATGATTGAGATGCTTTGAAACAGACCCATACTGCATCAGCTGCAATGGAACATGACAGCCGGTTAACTATAGCGTCAAGGCAAAAATATTTAAAGATGTTTAGTAAAAATGACAAAATAAAACTTAACTATAACTAAACTTCAGGCAACTAATTGGAATCGTGGTTAAGACTTTGACCCAAATTTTAAAGAAAATTTAAGACCATTCGTGCTAATTACTCGATATGGGAACTACGTTCGATTAAATTTTATTGGGTATATTATCGATACATTCTAGCAAGCAAATTCAAATTAGCAACTTGTGAGCTGATAATAGAAATAGTGCGTTCTCGATGGTTTTTGCGCCCTCCTAGCAAGTAAAAAAATTAAAAATATTTGCTACCAATTTTTTGAGCTCACAAGTAAAAAAAGACAAAAAGTATGAAAACCATTTAGAAAGCCTTTTAGTAAATGTATGTATTTATGGTTTTGTGTACGCTATGCGATTGATAGATATTTTCATCGATTAAAGTTTCGTCGTTTCATCAATAGGATGTAATATTGAAACAAAATCGTTCCTAAACAGTTTTGATCTTTAAATAATTCCAAGAGAGTACAATTACTTCTCTCATTGTATTGGAAATTTGGGAGCTATTAAATTGGAAGCAGACTCAGTTTTTAAGTATATTCTCAATTTAAAGCCAAATCACAATCCTGGCCCTGATTTAGTTCCTGCAATTATTGTACGTTAATTTAGTCAGTCATTAACATTTCAATTGAAGCCTTTATTCAATAGATCTCTTGCACTCGATTATATTCGTGATTTTTGGAAAATTTCATTTGTCATTTCTGTAAACAAAAGTGGTAATCGATCTTTAATTGAAAACTACAGAACTATTTCCATACTGTCTGATTCTCCGAAAATATTTAAATGTATGTTTCGCGATATTATGATCATAGAGTTTTGTTGGATTATTAACCCACATAAGCATGGTTTTCCCTCGGCCGTTCTACTTCGTCTAATCTCGTTTAATTTGTCCTTTTGTAATAAACTTTATTGAAGCTGTGTTGCAGGTTGATTTAGTGTTCACGGACTTCAAGAAAGCTTCACTCAAACTTGTTGTTGTGGATGAAAGCTATATATTTGCAACCGTAAACAAGAAGTTAAATTCAGTAAATGTATTTCGGGTGAGTCAAAAGTAACTTCTAAGGGTTCCACAAGGTAGTCATTTAGGTCCATTATTATATTCTTAATATTTATTAATGGTATAAATTCTAGGTTCCTCACATCTAAATTGTTGCTTTTCGCAAATGATATGGAATATTCGTTAGGATCGAGGATCTAAATGATTGTGAAAACCTCCAGAAAGATTTAGATAGATTTTTTATGGGAACCACTCAGAACTGGACATTTTAAAACTGGATATTTCAAAACAGGATTTGAAAAAACTGGACAAAACTGTACTGAAGGTACAAAGCTGGATATTTCAAAATTGGATAATTCAAAACGAGATAAGGTACAAAACGAGATATGGTACAACACTGGATATTTAAAACAGGATATTTCGACATGTGATTTAAACTTAAAATGGTTTTTTGGAAAAGTTCTGGAATATGGCCAATTAGGAAGGAACTCGGTGATTTCTTAACCGATTATGATGGAATCCGATATGTAGGATGAAAATGGGGTTTTAAAATTATTTGTTGGGAAAGTTCTGGAATAAGGCCAGTAGGATTCTATACTTGAATATTTCTAAGGAGAGAAATAGATTTTTCCTTCACTTAATGTTTTTTTCTTTAATTGTATAATTAAATTTGATTTTAAACCGAGACAGTAGATTGAAACATTATGCAAGTCAATACGAGAAAAAATTTATTCCTGTAAAAATAAAAGGTGAAACCCGACATCCAAACCCAAAAACTGTTATAAAAAAGATGATCTTGTTTTTTACAAGATGAAAAGTTTTATCTTTTTGTAGCAAAACATATATAAAGATGACAATACATGTATAAAATTAGTTTAATATACTATGTTTTAGTTACCCACATAAATAAAAACGAAATGTTATGCAATTTTTGTTTTTACTTCAATTTTACTAAATTGATTTCAAGATCAACTTCTTCTTCAAAATTTGTTGAATGTAAATCGGCTATAAGCAAAATTTTCTTCTATAAATTAATTTGCATCTGTCTCTAATACATACAAACTCATTACAAAACAAATAAAAAATAAAAACGATAATTTAAAAGATATTTTCAACAGATGGCACTATAAGCAGATAGCCAAATAGAAATGTTAATGGTTTGTTTCCTCGATTAATAAAATTATTTAAGTGCGCTACTCGATTGCAGTACATAATTGTTTCACTACAATTGGCGTAATTATCATCGGACTTTGATCAAACCACATCTTAACACTGCAATAAGCAATCTGGCCATATTTATCTGTGGCCGAATGCTCTATATTCGTCGTCAGTCATTGTAATTAAATTTTAATTAGACAGATAAAAAAAATATTTCGATAAACAATTATATGAAACCAAAATATTTATAGCATGAATCAATAAATTGTGAAGGTTACTCTTAATGTAATTCGTAAAATATGGTTTTGGTTGTAAGCCGTTATCTTGATAATTGTCTGCATGAATTTTATAGATGTTGATGTTTACTGCGTTCCATGTGCTTGATCCAGTTGAATAAATAATTTATCCATGGAGGTCACCACTGTGACCGATATGCTCCGTAGTCATCCACGTTTATTGTTTACGTCTACCGTAGATGCACTGTAGGCGTCCACGTTTATTTTAAATGAAGTTAAAGCACTTTATTTAGTATTACAATTACTTGCCGACTCCATAGAGTCATGTAATCAACTACGTGTACTGGTCATTGTATGTTCAGTACAGAGATGTCACTAAATTTTACACATCAAAAAGAGGGATTTCCAAATTCTCTACAAAATTCTTTAGGAAAAATTATCATAAATATGAGGAACTTGTAAATCTACTCGTAAATTAGATTTTAAAGTGTATAAATATTTAAATTAAGATTTTAGGTATCACTTTTATTAGAAATACAATATACCTAACGGAACTGGTAAGCCCTAGTTGTGTATTATTTAGTACCAATTTCACTATACAACCATAATACCCACATAAAGTTCTAGTTTCGCGTACACCAATTTAAGTCGTATGACTTCTTTAACAAACATAACATAACATTACATATTTAAAAAGTAGCTCTAAAATAACAAATTTCAAAAAGCTCTTAAACAATAGAACTGTATGGTTAATTGGTTACACATAACTACTGAATCCTTATACTTACTATACATACTTTTGAAAATTCTCATGTTTTTATGGTATATACTCGTACGTAACAATTATATATTCTATAGTAAAAAAAACAGTGCTATGTGTAGTAAAAAAAAGAAAACATTTTTTTTATTCAAACTACATAAAAATGAAACCATTAAAAAATTTAATGAAAAATTACATCGAAAAGCGAAAATTTTTGAATTTTTTCGTATACGTATATACACACCACCAAAAAGAACCAAAAAGAAAATATCACAAAAACTTTTCTTCTCTACGAAAGTTGTGTATAGGTATAGAGCATAGCGCTCGCTGGTATCATGAATAGATTATGCTCGTATATTTTTTTATACACCGAGTGTTGATTTAATTTTTGGTTCTGTGTGCGGTTTAGAACAAAAATACATAAATGGAAATTAGGCACTTTTTTTCCTTTGTTTTATTCATTTTCATAGTGTGAATCTGGCCGAACACAAAACAAAAAACGAAATGGAAAAACTTTTTTATATGAACGTTAAATTATTATGGTTATTATTGATAATCTACAACACACCGAGAGATCTTTTATATGATGTATATATAGCTTCTAGTTATTCATTTATATATTCCGAGATGAAAAATAATTTGCATTAATTTGGAACGCTTGATTGGACTGTAAACCAAAATGTATCCACAAAGTGTAGTAGTTATATATCTAGATAATTTATTCATATATTTACGGAGTAATTGATATTACAAATTTTTTATTGTGCAAAATTGAATTGTCAGCATTTGGTGAATAAAAAGTTAATGAAATTCCTAAATGGATATATTGCTATAGATGATAAAACAAGCCAATTGTGTTTTTGTTGTATACACGTCATAACATTATCTCGCCAAAAGGCATAATCTTAATTGTATAATATTATTTTCTAGCTTAAGCACATACTAATTAGCAAACTGGCATTCAACAATACTCGTATACATATAGATGTTGAATGGACACAAGACAATTGTTTTTCTTTTGTATTCAATTGAAGATAAAATGTACATACAAAAACACTATAGTAAAATAATTATATATCTTGTGCTACGGTTAGCTTGTAAAATTCTGATAAAAATTGTCTGCTTTCATTTTAAAATTTTAATTAAATATACGGTATAATGTTATGAGATGTGTAAGCATAATGGACAAACACAAAATATAAATAGGTTCAGTTCACCCTATATTATTATTGTTATTTTTAAAAAATCGATTTTATCATTAAAATCAGTGACCCATAACTTTCTTCTATTTTCTTTAGAAATATTATTTAAAACAATAACTTTTCAACTTGTTTCAAAGAAGCTTGCTCTTTAATTTTGTTTTAGATTCGGGCTTGAATTTTGCAATATAGTAGTATTTGACCATAGGTATTTACCTTAATAAACTAAGCTAACTAAACTAAAAATCCATTGTGCTATTATTTCATGCGACAACTTAAAAATGTTGGATACAAAAGAAAGATGGCGGAGTTTTCTTAACATTTCATTAAAGAAAAATTTAATTGAAAGCCAAACTTATACTGTATCACTTGCGGACAACGACAAGCAGGTAAAAATATACTATAATTTTATATTCTTTAAGTATAGGATCTTTTGTAAATCCAAATCCATCTTATCAACTTGTTAGTGGAACAACATATGCGCAGAAACTCAAAGATTCAATCAAAAATCAAACTTCGGATGGAAATCATACGAAAGAAAATCAGCCAACGGAAAATTCAAAAACTCATAACCAACAGCCTGAGCAGTCTTCCACAGAACGGTTGGAAAATATGATGGAAAAATTAATGGTCAAAATGGATACCATCCTGAACTTTCTAACCACCATTGTGTCCAAATCATTCAATGTCCAGAACCCTTAAATTAGCAATCTGGAATGCCAATGGCTTGTCACAACATTGACAAGAAGTAAAAAGTTTTTTGATAGATAAAGAAATTGATGTCATGCTAATATCCGAAACGCATAACACCAGCAGAAGTTGTCTCAAAATACCAAGATATACCATAATTAAACACCATGAAAACATAATTAAACACCATGAAATAAAAAAGTATGAGAAGGAGCATCTACAAGCAACTACTGTGGTAATAGAAGATTGGCTAGGTCCTATAACAATTTCGGCCATCTATTGCCCACCAAAACATGCAATAAAAATGGAACAATTTGATCATTTTTGTACATCTTTGGGTCATCGCTTTATAGCAGGGGGTGATTATAACGCAAAACACCAAGAGTGGGGATCAAGATTGGCTACAACGAGAGGCCGAGCGTTACTTAATTCAATTCAAAAAATAAGCTTAATCATGTGTCAACCTGTGAACCTACCAACTGGCCTAGTGATAGAAGAAAGATTCCAGACGTTATACATTTCTGCGTTACCAAAGGAATCGCTAGTAATTACATTAAAGCGACGCCATGCTTAGACTTATCATCGGGCCACTCCCCTGTTTTAATCACTCTGACTACAAAGATAAAGAACATGCAGAAACAACCGATGATAAGCAACAAAATAACAGACTGGAACCAATTCAGATGTAAGGTAACAGAGAATCTAAACACACAAATCAAATTAAAGACGGAGTGTGATATAGATCAAGCAGTGGAACATCTCAATGGATGTATTCAGTCGGCAGCTTGAAAGTCCACACCAGTCAAAAATGAGAAAGAAAAGAATGGAGAATGTTCAAATCTTGTCAAGAAAATGATTAAGGGCAAAAGAAAATTAAGACAGCAATGGCAACGATATAGACTAACAGAAGATAAACGCAAGTTAAACAAGGCGGTCACACAGTTAAAGAAATTGCAGCTCAATGAAAAAAATCAGTCAATTCAAGAATATTTGTCGCGACTCTCACCAACAGAAAACACGGATTATTCACTGTGGAAAGCGACTAAGAAGCTGAAACAACCACAACATTATATTCCACCAATACGTAAAAGTAACGGTCAGTGGGCGAGAAAAAATGAAGAAAAGGCTGATGTATTTGCAGACCATTTCGAAAGAGTATTTCAACCATACCCATCAGAAACTACGGACGAAGAGAACAACAACATTCAAATGTATTTAGAATTACCATTGCAAATGAATCATACAATCACGAAGTTTTCTATCTTTGAAGTAAAAACTGCAATACAGAGAGAGTTAAATCCTAAGAAGGCGCCAGGATATGATCTTATCACAGGAAAAGTTTTGCAAGAACTACCAGATAAGGGTATTTGATTTCTTACCTATTTATTCAACGCAGTACTTAGAACTGGATACTTCCCAATACAATGGAAGGTTTCACAAATAATACTTATACCAAAACCAGGCAAGCCTCCAGAAGAAGTAACGTCGTACAGACCTATAAGCTTGCTACCAATAATGTCCAAGCTATTTGAAAAACTACTACTTAAGCGCCTAAAGCCTATATTGCTGGAAAAGAAGTTGATTCCTGACCATCAGTTTGGGTTTAGGCCAGAGCACTCAACAATTGAACAAGTACATAGAATAGTTCAAGTAATTCAAGAAGCTCTGGAAGAAAAAAGATATTGTTCTTCTGTATTCATGGACATAGCGCAAGCTTTTGATAAGGTGTGGCGTGTGGGATTACAATACAAAATAAAGCAATGCTTAAACCTCTTGACTTCTATAGAATATTAACATCGTATTTAAATGACAGATATTTTATTATAAAACATCAGGATGTTTATACAAATGTCCGTCCAATTAAATCTGGTATACCACAGGGTAGCGTGCTTGACCCGATATTACATCTCCTATATACTGCAGACTTACCTACAAGTAAACAAGTAACTGTCGCAACATTTGCAGACGACACAGCAGTGCTCTCATCACACGAAGACCCCATCAAAGCGACAGAAGTTTTGCAGGAGAATATTAACAGTATTCAAGTATGGATGAAAAAATGGCGAATTAAAGTTAATGAAGCTAAGTCTAAACATGTTACCTTCACGATGCGAAGAGGAACATGTCCGCCTATACAAATGAATAACCAGAATATACCTCAAACTGATGATGTAAAATATTTAGGTATTCACCTCGACAAACGTCTAACATAGCGTAAACATATATGGACAAAAAGAAAGCAGTTGGGAATAAAACTGTCAAAAATATATTGGCTCATATGCAGAAAATCAAGTTTAACGATTGAAAATAAACTACTGCTTTATAAAATGATAATAAAACCTATCTGGACGTATGATATACAGCTGTGGGGAATGGCCGGCAACTCAAATTTGGACATTCTTCAGCGGTTCCAATCTAAACTTCTAAGAATCATAGTAGATGCCCCATGGTTCGTGTCAAACGATATAATTCACAGAGACCTGCAGGTCCCATCAATACGGGAAGAAATTAGGAATTCCAGTGCCAGGTATCACTCAAGATTGACAATTCTTCCAAACGAACTAGTGAACAAACTTCTCACTACCACGACGAGAGAAAGATTGAAACGCCACAAAATTTTTGATTTCCAATTAGGTCCTAGATACACTATAAACTCTAATTTTTAAAACCTCTAATGTATCGAATCAATAATAGTATAATTTATGTGTTGCATCAATTTATACTAAATATATGTAAGTGAGATTTTATCAATGGATAAAAGTACTCTAATCATGACAATGTAAAAAGACACAAAATTTACTGAATGTCTGTTAAGCAGATAGATTGTAAAATAAAGGAAAACAAAAAAAAAAAGTATAGGATTTTCAGCTGTTAAAATTGGCATCACTTTTAAAATTATTTTTTTTTTAACTTTTAATTTTTATTTTAAAAAGATTTTTTAAAAAGTAACTAGTCATTTTTGACTAACAGCCTTTGATTCTAACAATATAATAATAAAGTCACTTCTATGTATTCTTTGCATAAAGTGTTTTTGGTTGGTTTTGCATTATGCGCACTACTCAGGTAACTCAAAAGGTTTTAGTCTTTTGAGTCTTCTTATAATTCCCTCTTGATGAAGTAGTCTTACAGCTTCAATATTAGGGTGATGATAGAGTCTCTCCTGGTGTTTTTGAGCACATTTCTTTATTTCACTTGCGACTGTGTCTATTCCGAGATCTCTATGAAAGTCACTATTACGAGTGTACCAAGGGGCGTTTACAATCCCTCTAAGAACTCTATATTTTAACTGAAGCTCTTCTGCTTTCTTTTTCACATGTACTTTCCACTTTAACTTTGCATCAAGGTTCATACCAAGGTATTTTGCTTGATTTGCATGTTGTACAGGGATATTATTGAGTCACAGGTAGTGATTCTATTGACCTATTATTGAAGTTATATGAGTAGCCTTTGATTCATTCTCTTTAATTCTCCACTTAGTTAGCCAATCTTGTATATTATTTATGGCTATTTGTAGTTTGAATGTGATTCAGCTGCAGTGTCATCGGCAAACATGGTAGTAGTTGTATTGCTCGTCTGCGGTAAGTCGCTTGTAAACAGTACGAAAAGGAGTGGCCCTAAGACACTCCCCTCCGGGATTCCTGCTTTAGCTTCTTTTATGCTGGAGTAAGTTACTTCCTGTTTAACTCTAAATATCTTCTTTTCAGGTATGACTTTAGCAGTTCACAAAACTCAAATGGCAGAGTTTTCTCCAATTTAAATATTAAACCATCTAGCCAGGCTTTGAGTCAAATGCCTGTGCTATATTCAAAAATATGGCTGAACAAATCGTTTTTTCCTCTAAGGATTTTTCTATTAAATCTGTTATTCTATGGGCTTGATCGATTGTGGAGTGTTTCTCTCTAAATCCAAACTGATGGGACGGAACAGCTCCTGGTTTAATTCGTTTTAATAATAGTCTCTCAAATAGTTTTGACATGCGATGGAAAGAAATGATATTGACCTGTACGAGGTTAATTCACTTGGTGGCTTACCTGATATAGGTTTATATATTACTTCCGCACATTTCCAAGATAGGGGGACTTAACGGAGTCTAAAGGAAGCATTAGTTATGTCCGATATTTTTTTAATAGCTTTATTAGGTGGTTCTTTAAGAATCTCTCCAGTTATCAAGTCATATCCTGGTGATTTTAAGTATTACTTAAAAAATCACCAGGATATGTTGCAATATACCATTGCAGTTCCATGCAAGAATTTTTAAATGATTTGCCATGTTTAATTAGCAAAGAGAGGCTATCTCTGATGCTATTTGACTTTTTTCGAGTAGAGTGAGCCTTTGCATGAATGATATGAGTGCTCTTTCTTGCTTTTCTTCTTGTGAATTAAGTCTATTAAGAATATATTGTAGTATTTTATTAGTTTGGTAATTATTTTAATCATTAACTGAAGCAGAACTATGTTGCCTTCTCGAACTTCCAATAGTGAGTGCATCAGCATATGTTACATTTGGATTAGTTCTTGATAATTTGCTTAATGTTTCGTATGTCCTTAACTTTGTGGATATTCTTGTTGAAGCTGAGTTGATTTCTGTCCTGGTACTTATTGAAATTCCTCTTGTTTTGTTGCAAATTTTTGCAGCTCTTTTATTACAATGCAACCTCTGTAGTTGGCTGGATGTGCCTCTCCACAGTTGACTCTTTTTGGTGGGGTATCTTTTTGTTTCATACATTCAGCCGTACGGTGTTTTACTATACAATTCACGCATCTAGGCTCCTTATTACAAAAGTTTTGCGTGTGCCCGTAGACTTGGCATTTTTTGCTCTGGGGAATCAGTTTAGATTTTTAGACTGCTTCTTTTTGCCCTTTCATATGGAGTTTTTCGCTAATTGCTTAAATATTTTTAATGTCTTCTGATCTTTCAAAAGATAACATATATAATGGAAGCGGTGTTTTGTGACCTCTTTTTAGCAGCCGTATAACTTTTTTAATTTTATATTGTTTCTCCAAAAGATAGTCTTTTATCTCATCTGGTTTGAATGAAGCGTGTAGTTTCTTAACAATGACTTTGGTTTGTCTTGTCAGCTTATCTCTGTAGGAATACCATGTTCATTAAGAGCTCCTCTTAACTTTCTATAGCTATTACTGTCTGGGACATTTATTTTGATATCACCACTATTTAGAGTTGTAGCTTGAAATTCTATCCGATTGTTGTTCATGATGTTTCTAATACTATAATAATTATCGCAATTGGATATTATAACTGGAGATGGCCGTGGCACTTTTTTCTCCAGTTCTACATTCTTGCTTCCGGTTGAGAGTTCGTTACTTGATCGTTCCCACTGAACCCTGAACTTTTTCCTCCTGTAGTATATTCCTACTTCCGGTTGGAAGCTGGTCAATTGATTGTTTCAGTTCGGGTGAAACCTGTGGTGATTTACTACCTTCCTTATTTTTTTGTTACGGTTCAGAATCCATCCCGTTTATCTGTTCAGCTCTTCCTCATCTTATTCATATATAACCTTTATATGATCATTGGTATCGTGTTTTTCCTGCAGCTTAGAGGTTTCTTTCTCAGATACTACTGCATTTAGAGCCACTTTTAACTCCTTGTTTTCCCGCTGTAAGTTTTCGAGATCTTTGTTTAGATTTAACGTTAACTTTTCTATTTCGTAAATCTTATTGCGTAGTTCTGCGCTAGCCCTATCCAAGGCGTTCGTTAATGGTGGTGGTGATCTACCCACCCTGGGTTTTTGTCCAAATGGGTTGAGTTGCCTAAGAGGGCTTTTAAACAATGATTGGCTCACAGATTGCGTTGAGCCAACCTTGTTAGAGGGTGGATTTGCCAGCTGCTTAGCTGGGTTACCACCTATGCTACAATTATCTGAATTAGTTGTACTCATTATTTATTTTACTCTGACTAGTACGAGTTGGTAGTGAGTCTGGTTTGATAACTTCATTTACTAAGTTCTCCATAGTCGGTTATACCGCCGTGTCTCGGTCACCAAAGCCTCGTTAGTTGCCTAGCATTATTTATGAAATTAATATATTGCCTAAAATTATTTATGAATATTTAATATTACTCTAAGCATTATAATAATAAACTGACTAAAGTGGACAATCTCACTTTAGATTCTATATTTATGCTGTGTGTCTCATGCCAATAATTTTGTCTAAAGGCGCCTTTATGACATCGAATATTATAGCATTTTAAATTCATACTGTGACGTCATAGTTGTCATTTGTATAAAAATCAAACAAAACACGAAGCTTTTGTATGATTAAGATTGCCGTCTACGAATATCTTCGAAAGTTGAAAATATTTTAACTTATGTGAGTGGTTAAGAGCATGAATTTAATATGTGTATATATATTTACGCTCATCACTAACTAACTCACTGATTGACTCGATGTTGGCATCTTAGCAACGATATGTTGATGGACTTTCATCTCAGCAATTGAACGGTCTCCACACTACCAACGCTACCTCCCAACGACAACTCGTCAAACGAATGACATCCAAACAATTAGCGTCTTATCATATTGCTCATGTAACATCACAGCTATGCCATGTTGATGGTCTCAATGCTGAGCAAATAGAAGCTCATCGTCAAATGTTACTTCAGATATGATTAGCTGAATAACGCCATAATCAGGTGATTTTCAGTTGTGGATCCCTGAATCACATCTGCAAATTTTGTGATGCAACACATTTCAAAAAACAGCATCCACCTGATGGTAAACTCACATCGCGTTACAAACATCAACATGCTACAATTTAAATATGCCTTAACATCCATTCGTGATCCATTTAATCCTATTATTGGCGCTGGATCGATAGACCCGATTTAGTTGCTCGAGTTTTCAAAATCAAACTGAATTCTCTAATTGATGGTTTGACAAAATATGGTAAAGCATAAATTATCAATAGGTCAAAGAACTGATGAAATTGTTTCTGCCAAAATACCATCACAAGAAATTGATGCACAGTCCGTGAGGCCCAAGCTTTTCTAATGCGTCATGCATGGCTGATGAAAAATGATCAAAATATTTTGCAAAAGAATTTAACGACATCACAACTCAAAAAGTCAATGGGTCTGCATCATACCAACGTCGATCAACTGAACAAACAGAAGTTAGAGATCTACAAATGGACAATGCACATATTTTTGTTGTTTTCGTCATCCTTTCAGACTTCTCACGTCACGGGAAAATCACGTTCCTAATTTCACACTTGACTAAAAGCTCTTTATGACATCAACTCAATTCTTAAGCAACATGGATTATCATGTGAAACTCTAGGCTTGCCAATACCAACATAACACGCGCTCTTATCGACGATGATCAAATCTTTGGCATTTTGGTAGAGGAACTCGTTGCTGATGAACGATTCGCAAAATTAAATTTAAAAAAATTTGCCACATTTAATCAAATCATCAGAGCAATTCACAATCCAAATTTAAGAACTCGATATTTCTATCTCGACGGTCCAGGCACAAATTTAACGTGAAATGTGTTGCAGAATAACTTATAACTCGTTTTAGCAATATATGTTCACCAATCAAGATGCTTCTAAGACCACCCAGTTGCCTCAGGTCAATGGCCTCAGGTCAATGGCCAAGACAGCTGCTAGGATCTTGGCACAGCTATATTCTCTTACCAGAAGTGAAAACATGATGCTAAACAATCATTTCAAGCCACACCTACTTTAGTGTTATCAAAACATTTCCACTCTTTTACAAAACATCTACCATGTTGTACTTATGGTAACGACACATGTGAGAAATATATGGTTTGCTTACAGTAATGCAGCCATGTCGTATTACTCATACTGCTTGTTAAGACTCTGATTAAATAGAGCACAAATTTCTAGGAATATGGGCCGACGATTTTGTTTACTCATGGTATGGATTAAATACTTCCATCCTCTTGTAATCCTTATTATGTTAATAACATAAGTGCATATAAGAATATATCGGTTAAATAAGGTTGCTTAGCAACGATTGTTCCTTTGTTTAAAAAAGGTAAGAGTAATGATAAAATGACCAATTGCTTTGCAGCCAATAATAAAAATTAAAATTCTTGTAAAGGCTGTGGAAACCAGGATCACTGTAAATTGAACAAGTTTAAGGCATGAGTTCTGGATCGGCCTTGCTGGAATTTTTAGACACCAATTATAGCTATATATTAGAATTGTTAATACTATTATTTTTATTATTTAAAACTATTTTTTATTATTACTTATTGTTATTATTTTTATTTTTTAGTTTTACTATTAGGTTTATTGTGTTCTTGTCTTTCTGAATTAAGTATTAATCATATGGAAAATAAATGTTGGTGGATTCGCTTCTGTCGATTTTCAGCACAGAATGTTTCATAAATTCTAGTTTATTATAAAATGAATTCTTTAAATAAAAAAATCTGCTTCCTAAAATCTATGCTTTTATTTTAGTTCACTTTTTGTACTGAAAAATTTTCATAAAGGGTTTCATTTATGAAACCTATTTATAGTTCAGGATGAAACTTTTTTATTATTTTGATAGTTGCAACTATCTTGAGTTATAAAATAATATTAAACTAAATTATAAAAAATAATTTAATTTATAAAATTTTATATTCAGTCGTTTTACATTTTAAAATTTTCATGATGAAAGTAAAAAAAAATTATAGTGACAATGTAAAACTATATAAAACCGTATATCATCAAAATGGACTGGGTAATTTTTTTTTTTATGAAATTAAAAAATTGTATAACATGTTGCAATAATTTAACGAAATTTATATACATTTTTATCAAATTCAAATCGACTATAATGCGAGTACACGAGCGTAAAATTTCGTGTGAGTTAGATACTAGCAGAGTCATAACATTGGATTAAGTACAATTTTAATCCAATATTTCTATAAAGCTTTTGTTATTTTACTATATTCATTCTGGTTTTGTAACATTGTTTAATTCAATTAAATAAACTTCGATTACGAGGATTTAAACCTACATATAGGAAACAGTAGAATATAAAAAAAACGATAGGAGTTAAATAACTATAGGAGAGTTTTTTTATTTTATATATGTATATGTTCAATCCAAACAAAACCTACAAAAGTTTATAATTAAAAAAAATCGAATAAAACATCCCTGGAATAGCGATATTAAACAGGGTGATATAAAAAACGTCCTTTTTACGCCAATTCAGTCCACAACGAAAAAGTTCGACTACAGTTTCAGTTTAAGGGGAAAATGTGTCATTAACCACGGATTTGTTATATTTCTACTAATTTACATTTCTACTACTCAAAATATACATCAACTGTGCATTGATTATTGCAGTTGTTTCTGGATTTCAATATGTGTTAATTGTTTTATCTTTATAAAATTCTATTGCGTGAGCATGATCAACAAATTTCTCATTTGGGAAAAATGTATTAAATTTTAATTTATGATGAATGTAAAACTAAATATTAAAACTTTTGTCGAAAAGTAATATTTTTTTTTTTTTTAAATGATAAAACTGATCACTTAAAACCAAAAGCTTAGTTCCTTTTCAACAAAAAGCTGACTCGTTTTCGGGTTATTCGGTTGTCTAACTTTAAGTGAATCACCCTGTAAACATATATAATATTGCACAGTTGTATTATAGTGGTTAGGAATAGATATAAAAAATCTAAATTCTATTAAAACTCTGAAAGAAATTTAATACCAAATCGATGTTATATTTTAATAAAATTACATGTATGATCGAACCGGTTTTTTTATGCTTCAATGTTTGCTGTTGTATTTAATTTAATATTCATACATTTTATTTTGATTCACCTGCCCGCAATTACAGGAATGTGAGCCTAGGTGATATATCAATAAGTAATTTAATATGGTAAAATTGGTATATAAATAGTAAATGGAATGATGTATGAAAATCTTGTAAATAAATTATCGATTTGTCTACGTGCAATTTATAAAAAGCAGGTAAATCGTTGCCAATTATTGTCTATGACAGTGCGGGATGATAAAAAGAAAATAATACAACTCGTACGGAATTTAATAGTTCGAATTTTTTATTATAGAAAATTGATGATTTCGGTAAATAACTGAAAAGTCGTTTTGTCTTGTGAAAATTACTGAATTGAAGTCAAATAAGCACATCGACCCTGATAGCAATCTTACATAAGACTAATAAAAGTTAAAATATTTTTAGACAATACTTCACTATTATGAGATCAGTAAACACAACGTTGTTGTTGGCAGTGATGGAAATATTAGAATTATCGTCATGACTAATGTAAGTTTCAGAGAGGCAAATATTACTAAATGTGGATATTTGAATGATTTCATTGACATCCAGTCACCTGCAAGTTATTTTGGCATGAACTCGTAGTCATTAATAAGACTTAATACATAAGAAAAACAGATCACCGAATGTTTTGTTATAAACCAAAGTAACCCGCTTCAGCTGATTAGTCTTCTGCTACGTGATCGATGAGGATACTAATTGCATTGATGCTAGTATACATGGTTTTCATGAACATATTCAGCCCAAACACCGAGGGCACTGTTGTCCGTATCTGATCACTAATAGCTGCACATTTTGCTCCTATATTTGGTCCCTGTAGTTGAGGGGCATCCTTACGCCTCGTAAAAGACTTCTAAATGATCATATATCCTTAGAATTCCACCACAGCATCATTGGCTTGTTAAAAGAGTCGACTAAATAAAGGTTTGATCGCTGAGCTGACTACCCGCATCCTTAAAAAACTTCATTGTTAACAAAATCAATAAAAGAAAATATGGATACCACCAAAATTTAAACCGACCTCCGCTTATATTAACGGAAACGCAGTTTAGGATTGGTACTTGGAACATGCAGTCTCTAAGAAAACCAGGCGGGTTTGATGACACTATTTCAGCCGTGAAAGAGTATCGCTTGAAACTATTTATTCTCCAAGAAACTCGATGGCCAAAACATGGAGACTATGTGTCCCACGGCTATACATTGCTTTACAGTGGAGAACGCCTCGCCGGCAAAATGGGTGTTGGTTTACTTCTTTGGCCCTAGGTAGAAAAGCTGGTTTGGGTTTCAAATCAGTTGATAATCGTATGTGTAATCTTCGTTCACGCATGCGACTAGCCAACCTATCAATCATTTGTGTTCAAGCGTCCAATAATGTAAGCCAACTCAAAGATAAAAACTCATTTACCAAAAATTTATATGATCTGGGATCCATACTGAAGCACGACGTTAGAATAGTGATTGGTGACTTTAGTGCTAGACCTGGCAAAAATCAGACAGACTTATATAAAAACATAGGTCCGTACTTCTGACACGATCTAGCGAAAGATAATGGGGAAAGTAAGAAGTACTTTCCGAACGAGCACGACTTCCTTGTGACTTGGAAACATGGACAAACCATCGTAAGACGTTTCGAAGTCGAATTGACCATTTCTTAATTTATAAGGGAAGGTCTCGGGTCATTCAAGATGTTTGATTAAGATCGGCTGTTAAGTTTGTAGGATGTGGTCATCAATTCGTCACTGTGAAGCTAAGACGGCAGTTTTCGTACAAGTCAGGAATCGCAGGAATCGAAGGTCTGCTAAGCGAAGATGAGAAAGCACAGTATCAGAATCTTGTTAGCAGTAGCATTATGAAACCAACTACCGTTCTGACGATTTGAACGCTCTATGGGCGTTAATGAAAACTCTGGTTGTCAGTGCTGCCCAGGCGACTAGTTATGGTAAAAATGAGCGCAATTCTCGTAACTTTTTTAAGGAGTTACCGGACTGCTCCTTACCTAGGTATATCACCATTCAGGACCAGGATGGAAACCTCTGTGTTAACATCGATGCAGTCCTCGATACTTGAAAGAAGCATTTCTCTGACTTACTCAATGGTAAACAAGTGTCAAATGTCGTATTTGAAAGTTCTCAAAACAGACTGCGGAGATGTGCATAGAGGACCCATATCCTACGAGAAATCCACACTGGCCATCCATATGCAGAGACTAAAACCCGTTCTCCTGTGGTTGATTACATTAGTTCCGAGCTCTTGATATTCGGAGGGGATATTTTGTAGAACTATCGCTTCGACCTTATTCGATTAGTTAGAAGTTATGCCTGATGAATAGAAAGTGGCCGCGTTGTGCCGTATCCTAAATAGATTTTAAAAGTGACAACCACACTAAAATGCGTGACAAGTTTCCAATACCTCGGATCCCTTGTCACTCATGATAACTGAGTGCGTCTTGTCGCTGGTAACCATGCATCAATAATAGTTTGGAAATACCGATAAGCTAAATTTGTACAAGGTGTTGTCATGTATGGGTGTGAGAGTTGGAACCTAACGAATGAGAGTATGAGAGATGGTTAATGATATTCGAGAGAAGAATCATATGCATTATATATGCAACGATGACAACACTTACCTAATTTCATTCAACCACGTGATCACGAATTTAATGAATATTTCTGATTTCGTTCATGAAATAAAAGGACAGCGAGTACGTTGAGTTAGTCACGGCCTGCGAGCCGATGTATGTC
Source organism: Tipula confusa (assembly GCA_963556175.1). Lineage (NCBI taxonomy): Eukaryota > Metazoa > Arthropoda > Insecta > Diptera > Tipulidae > Tipula > Tipula confusa. The sequence goes on from OY744475.1 coordinate 24,005,073, forward strand.
TATGAATTATTGAAATTAACGCACCAAAATTATATAAAGTTACTTACTTTAAAGTTTTGTTATTTATTCCAAATTTCTTCGCCATCGTGTTTAAACTGCCTATTCTCCTACTTTCGATATTATGACGTTTTCGTTAAACTGTGCCTCTACGTCCATTAAATTAATAAATTTGACCAATAAATCATTAAAGCTTTATTGCCTTAGAAAACCAATACGGTTATCTAAACTGTTACATGACCCTGAAATCACAAAATATTGACTTTCGGAGATTTTTCAAACGACGTCTACTTCGGAACGAAAACAGGCTTAATTTTTAAAATTATTGTCAAAGTTATTTCCAAAAACGAAACTTTTAATTGCTACTTTAGTCGACCACATAGTATCAGACGATGGTTTTAAGGCTTATGTTATATTTGAAGGCTTATGTTATAGAACTTGCTTAAAAAGACGCTTTTGAGTGACAAGGAATTATAGCCTTCATAATTTTGTTACTCTCTCATTCGGTCAAAAGGGTAATTACACTATATACTACTAACATGCATCACACGTTAGTGTTTAAGACCCTAGATAACATATTTTATTTTAGGCTTAATGATTTCGATACCAAATAAAGTTGAGAATGGGAGAGAAAGCTATATTAGTTTTTTTCGCAATATTACCATTTAGTCCAACAAAACGGATATCACCTGGTTAGTTTATCGATAAAAATATTGTGGTATTCCACTTTAATGAAAAATTAAGTCAAAGTTGGGGATAAATCATTACCTTTTATCACTACCTTTGTATTCACTAATAGAGGTGTCATAATTAATTACTTATATGTCATAGCAGTTCTTCAAACAGCTTCACTCATGATTGCTTCTCATTTTCAGTGTTAATGCTTAAATTGATCGATACATTTAAAAGATTTAAATCACATGTATTCCATTTATATATTTATTTACAAAATCATAAAAGTAATTAAATAAAAACAACAAACAATCCAATTATGTAAATTTATACCAAATTCTGTAAATCTGGATAATTCAATTTTAAAATTTTAAATTCCAACTACGTAACGATTTTGTTATAATCTTACTTTCCAACCGTAACATGGTTGTTTCAACGGCCAGCCTATCACAAATTCGCCTTTCATTTTCCAATTTTTGTAGTTTTATTTTCATATCCAAGTCATGTTCATCCTGTCGGAATCGCATTTCCTGCTGATGATAGCTCTCGGTATACGAAGTATATCGATCCGGCCTATCAGCAAATACAGTATCTACCTCAGTGGTATTTGTTTCTTCTTGTTGTGAGGATGAAGATGATGGTGAATTACCATTTTGGCATGGTATAATTTTCGCCAAATCTAAGTCTATATTAGAGTCTGTAGTCTCAGTTTTTATACTCGAATACACAGTATTCGGTTGAGAAACATTTAATATGCACTCATATTCGTCATGTTCATAGTTTACCACCTCGTCTTCTTGTTTTAATGTTATTGATCCCGACATTTCTTGATGATGTTTCTGTGTGCTATCTTTGCAAATAGACTCATAACAAAGCTTAAGCTGTTCCGCCGAACGATTGAATGTCCACGTCTCGGCATTGTATATACGAGAAATTTGTGTCCATGCTTTACGCTTAGCTCGCATGCATTCTCCAGAGGTAAGCTTATTTTTAATTATTTGTTTAAACTGAGAAACAATTTCGATAATTTTTAATTTTTCCTGTGTTGTAAAATTAGGACATCTTTTGCGATTGGAATATTTCTTTCCTCGTGCCATATTTTCGATATGAGGCTAAAATTGTCTGTAAATTAGGAATACAATTTATATTTAACAAGTAACTTGATCTTTTTATCGTAATTAGATGGTTCCAGACGTTTAATATTACATTTTAACAATTAGTTACCCCGTACAGTACCTGTGCTTAAAATTTAAAGTGCACCTAAATATAATACCTTAATTTTCAATTTAAAACCTTAGTTTAAATATACTAAACACACATTTAAGTTACTTTCACTAAAATCCGATAATTATGTACAGTATAATAACTGGAAATATTTAAAACTTATTTTTTAAAACATCGTGTAAAATCATTCATTTCGATGAATTAGAATAGTGGTACTATTTAATGGCGCGAATTTCCGTTACTCACAAATGCAAAAGGTTTTAACATGGTTCACTCCCCTCGATAAATGCTTTTCAAAGAATTATTACTTCAATTTGATAAAACCAGAACATGACAACGTATTTGACGTAGTTGCAACAAATATTACTATAATATGATAGTATTTACTTCTTGAACAAACTTTAGAATATCCAACATAGACTAAACTGAAAGGACTTCATAATTTTGGACTTATTTCTCAGAACGATTCAATTTTACCTTATTGATGTTCTTGCTCATGTTGTTAATAAATACTAAAAATAAAAACAATATAATATGATTTACAGAAAAACTCAATTGATCAGTGGTTAATTACCATTTTAACAAACATAATATACACAAATTTAGAAATAAAACCATTATATATTTATATGCAATAGTTCTACCTCGATTTGACAATATGTTTTTTTTTTTTTGACAATTACAAAGCTGTGAAGTTTGTAATACTATTGTAGGTTGTATCATAAATTTGATGAGTGCGTTTTATGGAAATTTATTCGTTAAATATTAGCTTCGTTCAATTTCGTAATTTGAAATTCTAACGATAGATATTTTTATTTTAGCTTGGGATCGAACCTTATCATAAAGAAATTCACCCAAAATCAAACGTTATAAATATTTTTAACAAATACACATTTTTGACATATTTAAACATATTCGAAATTTATTGAAACGTTTGGCAACGTAATTTCAATCTGTTCATCTGCTCTTGTCGAATGCATGCATTCTTTATTCTGTTGGTAAAGTGGTAGCTTAATCGTTTACACACGAATCATGTTAATTTTACTTCTATCTCAACCCCAAGAATTCTGCCCATATAAAAAAAAACTTTTTCCATTTCGATCCACTTACTGCAACTTAAGCCACGGCAATAATTGCTTGATTACGATATAATAAGCGATTCGACACATGTCAATTTCTCCTTAATTACAAAATTGTTTAATCAAAAGTTGTTTTAATTTCCCAATGGCATTCAAGAAATGAATGTACTGTTACGTTTTCGGCTATTGCCGGTTCATTTCACTGGATTGTGAATATTTTCCACTGATTACCACCATCCAAAAACAAGTAAACAGCCGCTTGCCACTTGTGGGGCTATGACACTAATTTTTCACTCTTAACTCTTTCGTGTTACAAGTATAACTCATCTAAACTCACAACATCATGTCGCTTAATACAAAAATTAGTGCTAAACAACTGTTTTCCACTGCCGTTGTTCCTTCACATTCCACTATTGTGGATACCTCCTCACATTTTCCGATGGTAGTCCCCTTCTTTATGGTTTTTATCTGATCTGTTAAATTAAGAGCTTGGATTGGAACTCTTACTTTTATATATATTTCTACTAGGGCATTCCCAATGATAATAACTTTGTTCTCTCCATCGCTTGCTTCCACAACTCACAACCTTTGTGATCCAGAGCCTCATTTCAATCTTCCCCATACAACTGTCTCTTTATTAGATGGAAACTTTTCTCGGTGGTTTAATATAACTCGTTTTATCACTGTCTTTCCATCGTTCATTTGCAGAGGCAATTCCAGGTTGTTGTAACTTAAAACACCTCGACCAACTTCCAAAACGAATCCGTCCGCCCTCATGAAATCTATGCTCATGACTATCTCATCTACAATATCAACTATCAACAATTCATGGTGAAACTGGCTGTTCTCAATCCGTTACCAAACTTCTTTCACACCTTTGATTACCGCACTTTCACCAGTGGCCGTTTGTAACCATAATCTTGGAACCGGCTGGCTCCCGTTTGCTATTATGTTACTGCGCAGGATTGTTGTTATTGCGACTGTATTCAGTGTGATAAGACAGTTTCTTTCGTCAATGTTTCCTTTTGTAGTTAAGCTATCTTCACTACTTCTTGCCAATCTTGAGATAAGGATGGAGGTTAAGGAGCATTTATTGGTTGTGGTTGTCAGTTTCTAGTCATTGAAACTGACTCGCTTTAGTTTAACGACTCCAGCGTTACCTGTCGCTCTTTCTTGGCCCATCTCTTAACTTCTTCTTTTGGGCTGCGATACTTTGGCGACGGAGTTCTCACTCAAATTCTTTACAATTCTAAACCATCTCTTTGACCTTGCTCCTCGACCAATCATCCAACTTCTTCCCTCGATATGCCTGCAATACATTGGCAATGGTGTTCTAAATCGTTTTCTTTACCACTCTACACATTTTTTTAAGATGTGGTCCGTTTTGTCACAAACCCAGTACCTGATCTTTCGGTTGACATCTTTGAATTTCATTTTTGATTGGATGTTGACTCTTTTATTTGCTGGTTCATCTATCTCAACTTTCCGGATTTTGTTTGGCTGCTTAATGATGTTATTTGTCCGTATCGCGTTGGTTAATGCGCAGGCAATGGTATCTGCGAACGCTGCTTTTGGAGACAACACTATACAGCCTTACAGCTCTTTTAGTGTCAACATATCGTGCACCGTCTATGAATACATCGATCTTAATTCTCCTCGTGTAGTCTGAAATCATGTTGAAATGTGCTAGATGCATCAACCTCTTAATATCCGCCGCATACTCGTGTGGTGATTTCCCACTCTTTTGCTATCGAACTTTTAACTCCATTCTGTAGAGCTCTCGTTTATGGATCACCTCTATATTTACGCTGCAACATTTACATTACTCTACCCTAAACACAACACTGCATTTCCTTTTATGCTACAATCTGTGTAGCACCGCGATCTTCTTTACTTTAACAATTTCTGGTGGCTGATTGAACATGTTGGACTACTTGCGACGTTGTTCCATTTACTTTGACTCCTCTACAAGTAACTCCCTTTCGGGACGTAGAATTTTCTGTTAAACTTGTACGATTTTTGTCTCTAACTTTTGATTAACATGTTAAACCTCTATTTTAAGCTGTTGAACATCGGTTTTAACTTCTAGAATCTTCGTTTTAAAACCTTCTTGTAATTTTTTTACTTTATGATCACGGGCGTTTCTCGAAATTTCTCATCCTCTTGACATTTCCTCTTGACATTTCTCTAGTCGTAATGAATTCCAAAAATTACGATTACCATCAAGTGAGAAATCTATTAGCTTATATTTTATTAGGAATTTTTCAAATCGTCGTTCATTAGACAGTTTCATATTGTTACAATTTCTCTAGAGTTAAACCTAGAGACATCTTTAAAGTAACATTAGTATTAGTGAAAATATAATGTTACGATTTCTCTAGATTTAAACCTAGGGACATCTATTAAGTAGCTATAGTACTAGTAAACATTGAGGGAATAGAAAAGTGTAGTTATACCACTTTATACTTAAACGAGAAAGAGTTCAGAGTTAAAGATTAGTGTCATAGCCCCACCAGTGGCAAGTGGCTAATCTAGTAAAATTAAAAGTGTTATAAGAATTGAATTATTGTTGTTAAAATAAAGAATTGTTTATTGTGATTAAAATAAAAAATAATTGTGTTATTATTGTGGAAATTATTGTGTGGGAGAGTAAACAGAATTTGAAATGGAAATGTTGTGTAGTGTTTGTTTGTTAGTGAAGTGCTGTGTACTTGTTTGTGTACAGTAGTAATCAGTAGAAACTATTCACAATCCAGTCAATTAGCGAAATCGTAATTGGATACATTTTGTATAAGAAAATTACTGGAAATTTGGATTTGAAAATTTTATTACGTCACTACATCTACAAAGTATATATCAATGGACAAATTTTAAAGATTGCAAAAGAGTTTTAGTCGCTAATGTTACTTTGGTATAATTAGTTAATATACCAAAATTTAAAAGTGATAAATATTTAACGCTGAAAGCAATGAAAATAGTATATTATAGCATTAGAAATTGAGCTGACCTTGCTTAAATTAAAGATGGTGAATTTATCCAAGAAAAGAATTATTTTATATTATCACGAACTGTATGTGTAAGAATCCAAAGTGGTATTTATATTCCACTTATAATAATTAATATCATGGTGCGATCAAATTTCGAAAGGTCAATTTTTCTTGAAACTTTCTTAACATTGAATTAATATTTTTACCAAAACAGTTTATGTTAAACAAATTTAAGTACATAAAAAATTACAAAATAAAAATTTAAGTTAACTCGTAAAACGCACTCGAATATGCAATACTTAAAATTGTAATAAATAAAAATTGACTTATCTCTGCACATAAATTTAAATACACATGCGCATTGCGGGTGTTAAGTTAACGTCTGTTTTTCTCATAAATACAAACTACATTTAAGTGGTTTATGAATAATAAATAAAATAAAAAATTTAACCGCAAATTGATATGCAAACTTCCACTCTGTCATGATCGAAGCGAAATTTTAATGAATCGCGAAACCATATGCCCCATTTTAATAAAATCATATTATGATATAATACCGAATTAAATAAAACAACAATTACATAGATTATATAAAATTTAATTATATTTTATTTTTAAACTGCAATTTAAACACAAATTTTAAATTCCACAAATCCAAAGCCATTTAATACAAGAGAATTATATATTATAGTTCCGTAAATGCGCAATATCGTTCACATTTATGTGTCTTCAAAATGTAAGTCGCACCAATAAAACATGTAGATTTAACGACTGCACAATAATTTACAGAAATACTGGCTATGATTTCATAATTTCCCACACTTTATTTTATTTATGTGTGCCTTATATATAAATGTCGTACATATATATATTTTGCGTTATCAAATGGAAACATATCTTTTCTCAATCACTTATTTTAATGACAAAAAAAAAAAATTTAATATAAGATATTTTTAACCGTCTCGTTTTTTAACGAATCGTTACAAAATATCAAAGTGTTTTTCTTTATACGTGTATTGGGACAGTGAAATAAAGAAAATTTAAAATGAAACAACCAAAAAGTGTGGGACTATAATTTCTCGAACACAATCAAAATAATTGAAAAGAAAAACCTACGGGAAATTTAATTAAACTGACCGACTGGATTGTTTTCGTTCTATTGTACTCGAATTATTTTTCGTGGAAAATTATAAAAAATTGCCTTTCTTTCGACCACACAATATGTGCATCAAACCACTTAAACTCCAAAATCACTCTCAGTTTTTTGGTACTTAATCTTAATAGTTTTCATTTTTAGTTTCTTTCTAAATGATATAATGCGCTAATTAAATTGTACATACATATTTGAATTATAGTGGAAAATTAAAAGAAAATACATATAATCGTACAACACATTTATTTTTGGAAAATTTTATTTATAGTTTTTATGGTATACATTTTCATGTATTTTTTTTGCTTCAGTAAAATTTTTCGTTTGTATAGTGTTTATAGTGGCGGATTAAAAGAAAATTCGATGAAATTTTCATGATCGCATAATGTATTAGATACAATATATAGATAGATTCGTCTATACACGCACGCTAAAACCAATAAGATTGTTTTGAAAAAGAAAATTTATTTTGTTAGACTATAGTTTACAAAAAAAAATTATGCTACAGTCGTGGAAATCACTAAATTGTATAAACTACGAGACGTATAACTAGAAAATTATTATTCCAAAAACATCTACCACCTGTGGAACTATCAAAGATTTATTTGTAAACGATTAGGTTTTCTAGATTTTGCATTAAGAATTTATGACAATCTATTCAGGGGCACATGTTTGATGTAAAATTCATTTAATGGCTGTTTTTAAACTATATTTTTTATACTGGCCCAGGAATATGTAAGAAGTATTAATAGAACAGATCGGGCCAAAAATAAACAGCAATCCTGTTATGGTGATTGTTTAGGTGATCTGGTTAATTACAGAACAACGCCAACTGAAGGACCAAAAGAAGATGAGTTTTCCTTTCAAAAGACTTGAGCGCTTGACACGCGAGCTTAAATTAACTGTGTCTTATTTGTTTCGGTAAAAATGGTTAATCTTGATGAACCAGATGGCATTTAATACTATTGAAGGTATATCAGAAAAGAACTAAAGTACTTTTCTAAGCATAATTTTGGTGGTGTTAGTTAACTAAAATTAACAGCATGGAGTGCAGTGATTTTCCAGCGATGCTTCAAGACTTACGACCATTACAAAATTATGGTTTACAGATTACCGCATACCACTATTTGATTAGCCAACTGGTTTTTCATACCAAAAACTAATCGAATATCTTGGGGGCGTATTGGCTCTAGAAATTTAAGAAGGTAACCACCAGTTGGAGGCAACAAATAGGGTTTCTCGGTTTATTTTTACCGCCGGTAAAAACCTGGTAGTTTTTGTATTTTTAAAATTACCGATTACCGGTAAAAAACACTTAAAACCCGGTAAAATATTCATATTCAAATTTCATGAATACTGCGCTGAATCAAAACGTTTACTGAATTTTTTTAAAAAATACATCAAATTATCGACGTTAATCCGTCAATTTTCTGTCAATTTTCCGAAGAAGCATGGTTGGCACATTATTCGTTTAGTTTGCTCATTTGTCCAAATGGACTTCCAAAAATCGGAAAAACTCAGTTTTGCAAGAAAATGTGAAAAAACAATTTGGGAAAGGAATAAAGTTTTTGCTATAGATTGTAAACCAAGATTGGGCAGTATTAATTTAATGGTGACCAGATTTTTGAAATTGGTAGATGCCATTCGAGAAAGTTTTGATGACTTAAATTCTGCGTTTTCGATGGTAGATTGATATCTAGCTGTTACCAAGTTTAAGTGATATATTGCTCCCGTAAGGCAAAGATGTCGAGGCATACTGAGTAAGAAATATGACAATATTTTGACTGCAGATTAATTTCACGGCGAAACAAAAATTTGTTTTCTTTAACCAGACTTTTGCAAAGGCCCACCCAATTAAACAAAATCCACCTTGTTTATCCTACAATCATGTCTCATCAATTGAAAATTCTTCATCTAAGAATGACCTGAAACTAGTCTAGATGAATCAAAAGAGAAAAACCAAACAATTTAGACAAATTACTTAACGCATTGAAAACGGTTAAGCCTACTTCCATTAATAGCAAGCGAACATTTTTAATTTTTGGCAGTTTCTGTACTATAATTAGATCACGGCTATCGGATCATAATTTTAAAATTAAAATATTCTATTAAATAACCGGTTTACCGGTTTTTCCATTATTTGAATTAACGAAAACCGGTTTTTCAGTAATCGTTAAAACGAGAAACCCTTCTTGGGAGGAAGTATCTCTTCCGAAGTTTTGCATTCGTTGGATAGAAATATGTCAAACAGGATTAGACTATAGCTGAAAACAACGGTGGCCCAACGGTATCTTAATTTATTTTGTTTTAATTATTTTTTAGCTTTTTTAATCAATTAAAAAAGCGGTTATTATAGGTATGCAACAAGCCTATTTGAAAAAAGAGTTCTTTTGCTTAAAATAATTGAATTTTGTAACAGTTTATTTATGTTTTGGTGTATTACGCCCTTATTCAGCTTTTTGCATTAAAAGTTTTAAAAAATTTTAATTCGTTATTTTAAAAAATCAAAAAAACTAGTGGTTATATATAGTTATGCAACGCACTGTATATAATTTGGTGTTATAATTGGCACTGTATATCACCATCATACCCAAATTGTAATTTTAAAATACAGGTAAAAAAGAAATAACTGTTATTGACAAAAGTATGAAGATTATGGTGTAGTTATTAAATAATCAGAAGCAACAGCCACAGAACAGCAAGGAGTTCGGAGCATTTGATAAAATTTGGCCATTAAATTACGTTAGCAAGACGATATTTCAATGGCGGACGTCGAATTAAACCCAAACACACTAATCATCAGTTGTGAGAAATCGTAAAGTGAGGGCCCATATGTACTAGCTGAAATCGATCTTTAGGTCCTTAATAAATTTAAATAGCAGCCACTTCCTTCTCCGCACATCACCAAGTCTCCGACCCTCTTTATTTGATTTTAATTTTGCTCTTACATTGTTTTTCTCTTGTCAGAGAGAACACAAATAATTGTGTTCATTATTTATTAATTTATTTATTGAAACTATCATAGCAACGATTTTTCCTTTTTTCTTTTTTTTTTTTTTGTTTGTATGGTTTTGAATGTTACTAACACACAACCAAATAGAGACTTTTATATGATTTATTTATTTATTCGCGTGTGCTAAGCAAAGAGTTTGGCTCTTACTATATATGGTTTTGATAAATGTCAAAAACGTGTACTAAGGGGTCGTCCGAATACCGTTGTAATTATTCCAGCTGTAGTAATTATGACGTAGTACTGTATGCAACCAAATGTCTAGTGCATGTAATAATTTTGATTGATCTGTAGATTTGAAACAAAATTGGCATAAGTCATACTCAAAATCTACCATTTTCTAATTTTATATAAAAGTGTAATAAATGAATATATATTTAAAAACCTGAACAAAATCAAAAATTTATTCACCACCATATAAAATTGATTTATGTTAAAATGTCAAAATTACAACATCAAAATTTTTTCAGAATTCGGACATCCCATGAACTTAATAAAAATATGGAAGAGAAAAAGATTTTGCTACTATCATAATTATTACACATTACCACGGGATTCGGACGACGCCTTAAAAATATTTATTTAACTTTTATCTTTATCGTTTTAGTCAATGAACAAATTAATAATGTTTAAATTATTATTCAAATAAGCTTTAAATTCTATTAAATGCCATCAACGAAAAAAGACAACCATTATTTCTACAGCAATTATTACAAGATTTAATACAATATTTATAGCAAGACGATAACAAATTTCTTTTCCTATCGCCATAGCATATAAAAGCATTTTTCATACTAACTGCGTTGACTTTAGACTTTATAACTGAAAATTTTTTGTAACCTATAAAAATTAGGATTATTCGATTAACTAAATGTTATTTATATTCGATTAAGTAAATGTTATGTTTTATTGAAATAAATCAAAAGCGTTTTGTAAAATTAGTCAAGTAAACAAAAGTAAAAACTTCTGTAAAAAAAATCGACATCTGTAAGCCGGGAAACGAACCGGAAAATGAGTACGTCGATATCAAATTTTATAGTTCAAGTTGTGAATCGCCATCTTTTTTTATAAACAGACGCCGATACACTTTAAAAATGTCAGAATATGAAATAATGATGACTAGATTGCACTTGTAAAAACTGTATAGAAAATTATTGAATTTATCAAAAAAAAGTTTATTGTTTTGAAAGTGAAATGGAGGAACAAATTGCCGGTTAGAATATACATATGGTCTTTTAGATTATAAAAATGTACATAAAAATATGTATGCAAACCCAAAAGATGAGTCAATTTTGTATAATATATTTGCATAATATTATGCAAAAACAAACGAGGTTATATTTTCGTTTGGAAATGCCAAAATGAATTTTATTACTTGACTAATCACAAAAAAAATATAAAACACTGTTTTATTTCTTTCTCATATTTTCCATATTATTTCTCATGCTATCTCGTTTTAAATATCTGCATTTTGAAAATATAGTTGAATGTAAATCGCACATAAACGCACACAAATCAGGGTAATTTCTAAATATTTATAACTTAACAAATTATAACGTGGGTCAAAGTAAATCCGCTTCAGAGTTTCATTTCTATATAATTATAGTTGACCTTTAAATTTGCTATTATAAAGTATGAAATAAATTTATTTATTTAATTACGTACAATTGGTATTAAGATAAAATGCACATATGGAAGCAAAACAAAATAAAATTAAAAAATAAGGTTCAATTAGCTATAAAAACTTTTTACATTTTTTTTCAAGATAAATTTTTGACCGTTATTGACTAGGCTAGTTCACGATCATTATAGTCCCAGAAACATGCTACAAGGTCATCGTAATTTACAACTAAGGTTTTTAACATTATCGAGTCGAACTTGTGCATCTTCATATTCCAATCAAAAACTCCTGCTAATGGGGCTTAAGGCACTGACTTCTTCATTTTCCCCAATTTGTTTAGTGTTGTTCAACAATTTACTATATGCCTGTAAAAGGTGTACATATATAAATCGGCCAGTTTAAACATAGTTTTCATATAATAGTAAGCTACATTTAAAATAATGTAAAATTGTAATGTACCTACTATTATTTTACTCTGGACCATATTGATTGGAGTAATGCCATTAATTTTAAATTTGAATACATGAACAGCACTTAAAATTTTTTTCTTATAGTCGAGAAGGTTCGAAATCAAGGTGAATAAAAAGAAACTTGGCTAGTTTTTGTTTCATTTAAAAATTTAATAATCAGCAACAATTTTATAAGACTTGCAATCTCCACAAATTGGGGAATTTAATTAAGAAATAGATATCTGAAATGGTCATCAAATGCCTAATATTCTGATTAGTAATTTCCTTATATGGCATGCACATGACTTTTCCCTCGAATTTTATTAGCCACCTCCCAAACGCATCCATAAAGTTTCAGTTCTCACTCCCTTTATTGAAAATCTTATGTAACTTTAGCTAATCGGCATGTGAAAAGTGTTTCGGCATTAGTGAAGGAATCCTAGTCTGCAGAAACCCGTCACTCTTTCAAATGTTTCTTTCAAATGTCCATATTTTGTATATTCAAATGTCCATATTTTGCATATTTTATTTGTGGCTCTCTGCAGTTTGTTGGTAGAGTCAGTTATGTTTTGAACTTACGCTAATATTGCAGTCTCATCAGGAAATATTGATATAGTTGCATCAGTATGGGACATTTTTTATATATAGGAGATGAAGAATGGGCCCGAACTTGTTCTATAGTCGAGTGTTTTTCCCTGAAGCTACCAAATTGATGTGGAGGAATAAGGTTTCTTTCTTCTATTATTAGTTTCTATCTTTTTATAAGTAACTTTCCGAAAAATTTGATGACTTTCCGATAATTTGATGTGCAAAAATTTCTTCCTCCCTTTTTCTGGTAAGCTTTTAATACTTGACCCATTATTAAGTCATACCTCGGAGCCTTTTTAACGTTTAGTTTATTCTTTATTTCCCAATTTAGTTCTTGCTGTATTATAGCTCTTATTCCGTGCTCATCAATTTTGTCAGCTGTGGTAATATCTTCCACTGCAGATTGTCTTGGATATAGTTGAAATATCTGCTGTAGTTGATTTGCAAACAGATCTGCTTTTTGTTTGGAATTTCTTGCCCAGGTATCGTTGTTTTTAATTGAAGGGACCTGTAGGTTGGGCCTTTTCGGGGTCTTGATTGCCTTCCATAGAGCAAAGTCAGATTATTTTTGTCCTGTCAGACTATTTAGGTATCTATGGTTTTTCAACCCCTTTATTAAAGCTTTTAATTTATTGGCCAAATTATTAAACAGTCTCTTCTCTTCCGGTTCGATTTCTTTGCCAATTTTTCGAACTTTTTTTTCTTTTTAATCATTTCTTCGAGATATGTAAAGTTATGATTTGTTTACCTTATATGACTATAGGAGTACTATCTCAAGAGGCACCTTGTCTATTTTCTATGAGATTGTCTAGTTCATCTTCAAATTGCTCTGGATTACGTATTGGGACTTGAAGATTAGTTTTCTCCTGTATTATAGTTTGAAAGAGATTCCAATTAGTTTTGTTATTTGTTAACTTGCGTTTAACCTATTTTTTTTATTATTGTTTGGCTATTTTCTTATTATAACTGGCGAATGATCTGATAAAAGACCCTATTCGTTTTCTACATGCATATAATTCTCTGATATACCTCTTGTTACAAAGAAGTCTGTAAGATCTAGAAGCCTTTTGATGTTCACATTTTAGCATTTTACCGGCTGCAAATAGCTCTTTCTATTTAGACGTTGCTAACCATGTTCCCCAGTAGATATTTTTTGGGTTAAAGTCACCTCCAATTAAAACATCACTTCCAAATGTTTTGAGAAACGCAATGTACTCTTCTTGTTTAAGGTTGTATCTATAGGTGGATAGTATATTGAAGAGTTGTTATAACTATGTTTTACTTAGATGCAAATTTTTTATAATTAGAATTTAAAATATAATATTTTGATACACTGTATCAAAACTTTTTTCACAACTCAGTCTGTTTGTTTTTAATTTCTCCAAGTGTTTTTGAAGACCTTCTTCTTGTGCATCTAATTGCTTATCGAGAGCTTCTAGATTTCTCATTATATCTTGTAAAAGTTGGTCTACTTTTTCTAGTCTTTAATCTTTTTGTTGGACTACTTGGGAGTAAGTCACGTTTCTGCTTTCTCGTTCACTGTGTCCTCTCACATGATTATTTGTTACGATATTTTCTTTTTCTGCTTCTTGTACATATTCTACTGCAATTTCACATCCTCGATAGTTAGCGGGATGCTGCCTACATTTTAAAACATTTTGCAGGTATATTTTAATTATTTTAACATTAGCTTCCTAATTACCTGCTTATTTGACACATTCTCCTAGCCTTTGGTACTATTGATACCGCGATGTACAAGGCAGCACATGCATTTTATACTTATTGCCAAGTATTTATGCAGCCACTTCTTATGAGGTGCAGACGCTGACCTGGCAGCCGCGCTTCTGGAATTTAAAATCATAAAGCTCTTAAATGCAAGAGTTGCAACCTAAGGAGCCCTTCTAGCTTCAGCCCTAAACTAGCTTCCCCAAGGGGTTCTCACCACAAGATTCTGCTAGGTTACTCGAGTTACCACCTAGTAACTACTTTCGTAGTATTTAAAAAGAAGCACTCTAAGCCAAAAATTCAGTGACTATTTGATTATTGATACGGTTATTGTACTCTTAGGTCTTCAACCTTCCACAATTCATGGTTTTTCACGGCAGGGGATATACTAGAAATAACTCATATAATTATTTGCCTAGTTTTATTTTCGACACGGTTAGTGCTTACATCCTCTTATAAATTATTGTTATTGGATATCTATTATTACATTATAAACAATAACATTTGTAAAAACAAAATGGTAGTCATTTTTCGCTAAAATTATTTCGCACACTATAAGTTTTAAATTCATGAAAATAAATAATAAATACAATTAATCTTAACTGATTTATTATAGAAAAGTTTTTGAAAAATTTATAACTCCAATGCATCTTAAATATTATTCCTAATATTGATTAAAAAAACCCCTTAAGTCGAATTTTAAAAAATTAAAATCATCTTGGTCATCTCGTTATTATTTTTTTAACTTGTGTGTGTCTCAATTTTATTCAAATTAAATTATTTACACAAAAAATTAACAAAATAAAAAAAAACGAAAACTCAAAAATTAAGAAAAACGCTAGTAAATTATTTAGGCAATTTGCCAAAATTAATAAAACCAACCTACGAAAAATTTTCATCAATTTTTTATCCACCAGAGCTTAGTGCGAGTTGGGATTCAGAACGTATCGTTTCGTAGAAAACAAAAACTAATTAGAAAAAAACTAAAGAAAATTAAAAATCTAAATGAATAATAAAAAAATTTTAAAAACTAACATATAATTTTGTTATAATTTTAATAAGTAAAAATATAAGTGAAATTCAAATGTTTTAATATAATTTAATAATATTGTTCATCAAATTAGAAACGAAGTTAAATATTTAAAAAATATATATATATTATATATATAAATAAATCTATTATTCAAAATTAATTAAATAAATATATATAGTTATAAGTGTTAAATAAATTTATAATTTTTTAATTAATTAATTATACTATAAGGATAATGGACAGTTCTGGAAAGTAAGTAATCAGTACATGATTTAATTAAATTTTAATCGTTAAAAAAACTTAAATTGGAAATTTTCTATAATTAGAAAATTTTAAAATAAAATCTTCATGGATTCTTATTTGCAAATTAATGAAAAATGACGTTAAAACACTAAAATATATAATATGTAAGATAAGATTTGTAATATGCGGAGCGCGTTGCTTTTGATTTGTTGAAAGAGATTTTTCTTAAGTGAAATTTTCTAATACATATATTCTAATTATATAATTAGTTCAAAAACCGCGAAACTATTTCGATTTGAAAATAAAAAAAAAATTAACTACATTATTTAGATAGAATTGAAAATTTTTCTATTCAAGGTATTTTCACAATTAGATATCCAAAAACTAAATAAAATTAACGCGAAAAATTTAAAATTTGCTAAAATTACGCGTCTTTCGAGTAAAATTTTATACGAAAATTTTCCACCATTGTAGATTTTCTTTAAATTATTATTTTTTTGTAGATTCAAGGTTATCAAAACATTTTGTTGTTATTTAATTTGAAATTGAAAATATTTTCCAAATATTTATTATTGGTTCATGGTTACTTCCGCGAACGCAAACACGTTTATTGATTAGAATTAGCACAACATATGTTATCGCGAAATGCTATTTTTCACCTGTGCGTCAGTAGATAACTCGTGGTTTAACAAATTTAGAAATCGAACACATCCAATTTTTATTTTAATATTTTTTGTATTTTGTGTCAGGTAAGTGAGAGTACATTTCTTTTGCGTGTTTGTATATAGGCAAAAGGCCTAACCGTTTTTATATATTTTTAGAAATTAATTTTGATTCTAATAAATTTTCAAAGATGATTAATACACAGAAATTTAGGTTATAAAATTTATAAATATGCATTAAAACTAGACTAATTTTGTATATTGGGAGTAAACAAAATTATTAAGAATTTCTACTATAAATACAGTGAAAATGAAAATGGTTTAAATTTGTATAAAACTTCTCGGTTGGTAAATAATCTTAACCCACTCAAACTGTATACAAAATACTTTTTTGGCATTCCGACAAACATGAATATTTAGTGCATTTTATACACAAAAAATGGATGAAGGATGCGATAAGCTCGTAAATATTTATAGGATGTGGCGTTTGCATAGATATTCACCGGTTCATTAAACCGGGTAGTATAGAACAATAACAACCGGTACGGTGACCCAAAAATATGTGGATTAACTAGACTTAATGTCAAATAAATGCGATTTTTTTTTGTTTATAGATTTGATATAATTCCCTCTTAGAAACCACACGAAACTAGTAAAGTATAAATGAAAATAAATTTTTCTTTTGGAAAATAAATTCACAGACATACGTATATCACGTGAAAAATTATTTACATAGATTTAAGCAGCTGGACATTACAGTTGTCATGACATGACGATGAATGGCAAATGTACAAAAATGTTCAAAAATAATTTCACTATTACATTAGAAGAATTATTTTACACATATTTCTCGATATAAATCGCAAGTGTTGCCGATCATGTTTTGAGAAAAATTTGATATACAAGTGGTCGTGAATATTGTGAAGTGTACAATTTAATGTGCACGCCACATGGAAAAATCGAATGGAAATTTAACTTTCAAATTATATTATTTCTTAGAACATACTAAAATTCACTTTCTATATAATGTGAAATACCTATTTTTGCCAAATTTTCTGTTTATTTAAAACTTCTTATAATTTAATTTTAATTAAACTAAAAAATATTGGCCTACACGCATTTACAATGTACATACATATTGTATTCTTCTATAATTAGAAAATGTTCATATTCATAAAGTTCTGTTTCATTTTTATAACGGTTCATCCTTCTATCTATTTTTTAATACTTTGTACTGAATAATAACGATCAAAGTGGTTTATATATGTACACGATTTATGCATTCTCCAGATATTTTTTTTTAGGATAAATAATTTTCTTAAGTCAAAAATGTAATTAATATTCTCGATACTAATTAATTTAAGTATGGAACTTAAGTGAAATGCAACAAGTACAATAATTTGACCATTTCATGTGCGATGGGCTTTAAATAATCCGTAGGTGGTATAACATATTAAATGAAGTAAATTATCATTTATTCATTTTTTTATAACGAACATATTGAAAAAATTTTATATTCTTTTATTTCGTTAACTTCCTTAAGTGAATTTTGTTTTTAGTGTAATGACCTTACATTTTATACAATATTTAATTTAATATGTGCAAAGCATAAAATATGATATTCTGGTGGGTAGTTAAGAGATGATAAATTTGATCATTAAATAATATAAGATGTAGGTCAGCACTTCAAACTAAGGCTGTTTTCGAAACCAATACTTTTTTTTTGTAGATTTATAAATTGAAAATTGGCGATTTACCTTATTTTTAATCTCTTTCGGGCCAAGAAAATCTTAATATGCCATAGTGGAAAATTTCAATCTAAAGAAAGTCGACAAAACCTATCGAACTTTAATTCCGGTTTAAATTTTTGGTATTTGTCATCTTAAAAGCCTCTTTCGATAGTTGTTATAAAGACTTGCCAAGTTATCTTCTTTTTTTAATTTATCTAAAAGCTAATCTTAAACTTTCAAAAGATTTGAGTTTTTGAAAACTCTCCTGTAAAATTAAAAATCAATTTCTTTATGAAAAAAAATTGTTATACACTTAACTATATCATCCATTGATTACCTTGTTTTAGACAAAATTTTTGGCCAATCCACTTCTGTTTTTCGGTAAATTATTCGATTATTAAACTTCTCTTCCAAAAAATGGATTGATTCCGCTGCTGTGTGACATGTTGCACCATCCTAATGAAACCACATATTTGGCACATCAATATCTTCCAATGGACCCACATAAAGTTGTTAATCATCGTTCAATATCGAGCTCCATTCACAAAATTGATGTCTTTGGATCTTCGGCATCCCTTCAAATTTTCTTAAAATTTATTAATAATAATCCTTAACTGCTTAAGCTTAACTGCTTTTATCCTTATT